>LN483381.1:317151-695383 GCA_900002565.1 Culicoides sonorensis
CCTTTTGAGAATGTTTTTTGTAAGGTTTACAAAGAAATCACTCAGAAATTCATAAAAACCTATTTAAAAAAATTTGACCGTTAAAAATTTTGGACTTTAAAATTTTGCTAAAGGAATTTCAATTGGATTTTTTTGGTTTATTTAATTTTTTTCAGGCTAATTCACCACAATAACGTAATAATTATTTAAAAATTGTTGAAATTTTCTAAAAAAACATGAATTTTCAATTGAAAATCCTGTTCAAAATTTTTTTTTTTTATATGCCCCACGACTTTTTTGACTTTTCAAAAGGGGCATCGGACAAAACTTTTGAAATTCATTTGTCGCGGCCTAATTTAAAAAAAAAAATTTGCACAAATATAACTCACAATTTCAATTCATAACTCAATTATGAAATTAACTTAAATTCAATCGTCTTAATCAAATATTTAAATCTTAGAAATATTTTATTCTGATTCAAATGTTCCATCACCTTCAAATTCTGATGCTACTTAAATTCTTAAAATTATTATTATAAATTTTTTTTCTCTAAAATTCTAATTTTATTCAGGTTGAACACACTTATTGCCGAATGTTACAATGATACAAAATATTTGAAAATAAGTGTGAACCACCTTATGACAATTAATTTTAAATCTTTTTCATGAAATGCATTTTTATTTTATTTTATTTAAGGTATGTAATAGTTATCAAATAATGTTTTTTTTTTGTTTAAACACTGTCTGACTTTAAATATTATAATATTTTTTTTTAATTTAATTTTCTATTATTTTAACGTTTTTATGTTTAATATATGCAAGCAACAAGGCATCATCAGTCATTATTCAATATTTTTCAATATAATAATTAAAAATACAAAATTTACCTATCAATTTGCTGCTGTTGATGATGATGATGCTTTATTGAGATCTATGTGTCCGAATGCATTTTCAAGTGCAATTATACTGGTACTTTTAACTGCTTTCTTGGATTCTTTCTCGTCTTCACTCCGTGATTTTGATACTTCAGAAATTTTTTGTAAACACCATTCACTTAACTTTTGGGCCTCTTTTCGTTTTGTCATAATCGCTTTTGAGTTCATAATGTGTCCACAGCACTGAAAAATAGATATGAAGGGTTAATTAAAATTCTGTCGTGCTTTGTTGATTGTTTGAAAATGATCTTAATTGATATTAATTTGACATACCAAATACAGTCCATACAATGCACGAAGATTATTCGAATTTAATTTGACAGCTTGTGAGTAGTACGAACGTGCAATTTCATAATTTTCAATACCGCCCATGGTATATCGGATTTCGGCTAATCGTTGATTTATCAAATGGTTGTGTGGATTGTGTAAAAGTAATTCTTCCATACAAAAAGCAGCCTTTGGGTACTCTCCTTCACCTAAATATAAATTGCACAATTCATGCCAAGCTTCCTGGTCCGACATAAATCTAAAAAAGTGAATTTAAATGAGTATTTTTGAAATGTCAGGATGTTTTTTGTGTACTCACTTCTTTAAATAGTCACACAATTCTTTGATTGCTTCAGCATTCTTTCCTTTTGCCTTCAAAATGGCAACTTTACGTTTTCTTGGTGCCGCATTTGTTTCATCCTTTTTAATTATATTCTCGAGGACATCTAATGCATCATCATACCGTTCAAGAGCTTCCAATAACATTGCCTTATACTTTTGAACTCTTAAACTACCAGGGAATTCTGCTTGCAAGTTACACACACAATCTTCAGCGATTTCAATGCGACCACAATCAAGAGCTGCAATGAACACTTGTTCTAAAACCAAATGTCTTTCATTTCCTAATTTTTGGACCTTTTCCGATAAAATTGCTTCCCATAACTGAATGACATCGTCACTTTTTCTTTCATTTTCATCACGCCACTTGCGAAACAAATCTCGCACATCTTTGAAATGAAAAATTTTATGTAAATATTGTGCAATAATTCATGTTAATGTTCAAAAACATACCTGACCAACTAAGTTCATCGTAATTATAAGACATTTTCTGTAATTTTATATCTGTTAACTTGATTTAAACTAATTTATTTGGGTCGTGGTCTTTTTAATTTAATTTTATTTTGTTCAGTGTCTAGGGTTGAGCTTAATTGACAGTCGAAAATCACAATCGAAATGCTTACTCGAAGAAGTGAAATCTTTTTTGGGTGCGAATCATCATCTGCATCTTACAAGTTCGCGCCAATTATTGGTGTTCTTTGTCGTGCAAAAAACATTTCTATTTAGTTCAATTTGAATTTAAAATTAAATCATTTTTTATTTAAAAAATTAAAATTTATTAAAGTTTTGGAGGTTTAAAATCGATAAATATTAAAATGGAAATCGAAGACCAACATTTACGTGATTTACAACGAGAATATCTTGATTTCTTGGATGATGAGGTATAATTTGAAATCTTTAGACTTTGATCTATTTGAGTTATTTTTAAAAATTTCAGGAAGATCAAGGGATCTATGCAGGTCAAGTCAAGAAGATGATCAATGAAAACTCTCACCGTTTAATGGTCAATATCAATGATTTACGCCGCAAAAATCCTTCTCGTGCTTTGGGTTTACTGAGTAATGCTTTCGAAGAACAATTGGCTTTCTCACGAGCTCTTAAAGAATATGCGTCAACAATTCAACCGAGTTATTCCAAAAACAATGAAGATTTTTATGTTGGTTTTGAAGGAAGTTTTGGTAAAAATCATGTCACACCAAGAAGCTTAACTTCACATTATTTGGGCAATTTGGTTTGTGTAGAAGGAATTGTTACAAAAGTATCGTTGATTCGCCCCAAAGTTGTAAGAAGTGTTCACTATTGTCCAGCAACAAAGAAAGTTATTGAACGTAAATATACCGATTTGACATCATATGAAGGTGTTCCAACTGGAAGTGCTTATCCCACAAAGGATGAGGACGGAAATTTATTGGAAACAGAATACGGCTTATCAACATACAAAGATCATCAAACCCTCAGTATTCAGGAAATGCCGGAAAAAGCTCCTGCTGGACAATTACCGCGATCTGTGGATGTTATTTGTGACGATGATTTGGTGGATAAATGTAAACCTGGAGACCGAGTTCAAATTGTTGGTAATTATCGTTGCCTTCCCGGAAAACAAGGCGGATACACCACTGGTGTGTTTAGAACTGTTTTGATTGCTAATAACGTTGCAACATTGGGTAAAGAAACTTCATTGTCGGTGACTCGTGAAGAAATTAATATGTGCAAAAAACTTGCGAAGAATAATGATATCTTTGATGTTTTATCAAAAAGTTTAGCACCATCAATCCACGGGCATGAATTTGTGAAAAAAGCTATTCTCTTATTGCTTCTCGGAGGTATTGAGAAAAATCTTCCAAACGGTACACGTTTAAGAGGTGACATCAATATTCTCCTTATTGGAGATCCAAGTGTTGCGAAATCACAATTATTGAGATATGTGTTGCACACAGCGCCAAGGGCAATTCCAACTACGGGACGAGGATCTTCTGGTGTTGGTTTGACAGCTGCTGTAACTTCTGACCAGGAAACTGGTGAAAGACGATTGGAAGCTGGAGCTATGGTTTTAGCTGATCGTGGTGTCGTTTGCATTGATGAATTTGATAAGATGTCCGATATTGATCGAACTGCCATTCATGAAGTAATGGAACAGGGACGTGTTACTATTTCAAAAGCTGGAATTCATGCATCTTTAAATGCTCGTTGTAGTGTCCTTGCAGCTGCGAATCCTGTATATGGACGGGTAATAATAATTGAATTTTTTTTTGAATATGAACTTAAATCAATTTATTTACAGTACGATCAATACAAAACCCCAATGGAAAATATTGGACTTCAAGATTCACTTTTGTCACGTTTTGATCTTCTTTTTGTCATGTTAGATTCTGTTGACAGTGAATTAGATGAAATAATTGCTGATCATGTTGTTCGCATGCATCGATACCGTAATCCAAAGGAACAGGATGGGGATGTTTTATCTATGGGCGATTCAGCTGTTGATATGTTAAGTACTTTCAAGGGTACTGACGATGAGAAAGAGACAGAGGTGTATGAACGTTATGATCCTCTTTTACATGGAAAATCACGTAAAAAAACTGATCAAATTCTCTCAGTTGATTTTATGCGAAAATATATTAATATCGCTAAATGTCTGAAACCAAAATTAAGTGCTCAAGCTTGTGAACTAATTTCAAGTGAATACTCAAGATTGCGTTCACAAGAAATGATTGATTCAGAAACGGCTCGTACTCAGCCAGTTACTGCTCGTACCTTGGAAACCCTCATTCGATTAGCAACTGCTCATGCCAAAGCTCGTATGGTGAAAACCGTTACAGCACATGATGCTGAAGCTGCCATCGAATTGGTTCAATATGCATACTTTAAGAAAGTCCTTGAAAAAGAAAAGAAAAAACGTCGTCGTGAAGATGGATCATCAGATGAGGAGGAAACAAATGAAAATGAAGATACAGAAATGTCACCAAATACCAGAGAATCTCGTGCTGATCGACGGGTAAAACGAACTCGTACACAAACAATTGCCGATTCAGATGATGAAGAAATGTCAACAATGCATGAACCAGATTCGAATGATTTAACGATCAGGGAAACAATCCAAACACCCAGAGCCTCAACCACAACAACTGATACACCTAACAGTGAAGATAGTGCACCAACAACAGCAACACTATCTGAAGAAAGGTTCAAAGTATTCAAAACTGGATTACAACGGCTTTTCCGTGAAAGTCGTCAACAAAGTTTACCTGTAACACAAGTTGCCGAATTTGTAAATCGTGAAAGTGGTGACGAAGTATTAACACAAGCCGAAATTGACTTGGCTCTTCATCGAATGACTGAAGACAATCAAATTATGGTAGCTGATGATTTTGTTATTTTAATTTAAGTTAAACATGTCTACTCGTTATTTTTTTAATTTAAGATGTTCTGTTAAATTTAACATGCTATTAATATTTTTTTTTGTAATAGTTGACATTCTTATTAACTGTAATTAGTAATAAAATGATATGTTTTTTTTATAAATGACACTCTTTGATTTCATTAACTCTCCCAGCTTTCAATCTCAAACAGAAATTAGGTCAATTTGAAATCACTCTTTTTATTCCTCTCTGCTTGAAATTCAAAGTCAAAATTATCTCTGATCTTCTTTCTTATCAATATTCTTTGTTCAATCACGTCTCTACGTAATGAAGATTCCCATTCATATAACATACAACTCTTACATCTCATAACTATTTGTGTTTATGATTTTGATTGTCCAGTACAAATAACAATAAATGTAACGCATATCATGAAAAAAAAATATTCCATTCACTTGCTCATCTCGTCTCAGTTCAACTCAATCTATCATCTGATCAAGTGCAAACTATTCATTTAATTAACTTAATTTCTTTCGCTTGGTTCAGTACTTTCTCCATAGTGTATAGATAACGTACATTTCAATTGAGTCCAATTAATTTCGTTTTTATTTTATTTCATTTTAAGTTTTAATAGTCAGACAAAAAAAAAGCAAAAAAAAGTATTAAAAATATGAGCTCTTTGTTGAAAATTGGATTTTTGGGAGGTGGTAAAATGGCACAAGCAATGGCCAAAGGATTTATTGCATCCGGATTAACCAAAAGTGAAAACATAATCGCAAGTGATCCAGTCAAAGCGTGTCAAGATGCATTTGAAGTGAGTTTTCATAATACCGGTCAATTTTTTTTCAAACATGATTTTATGAATTCCATAGGCCTTAGGTTCAAGAGTATCTGATGAAAATTTGCCTGTGGTCGAAAAATCTGACATAATATTTTTATCCGTTAAACCCGTTGTGATGCCATCAATTTTGACAGAAATACGTGAGATGAGTGCTGATAAATTGTTCATTTCAATTGCAATGGGTGTTACATTAAAACAATTAGAAAAGGTACAAAACATTTTTTTTTTCAATAATTTTATATTAACATTTTTCTCAATTCAAAGGGACTTTCTCCCAAATCACGCGTAATTCGTGTTATGCCAAATACACCAATGTTAGTGAAAAAGGGTGCCAGTGTTTATGTCAAAGGAACAAATGCAACTCAACTTGATGCATTGACAACAAAACGGTTACTGCAATCTGTCGGTATCTGTGAAGAGGTGCCAGAAAGTTATTTAGATCCCGTTACAGCGTTAAGTGGATCAGGACCTGCATATATTTTCATAGCGATAGAAGCTCTGGCTGATGGTGGTGTTAAAATGGGTCTTCCAAGAGAATTGGCATATAAATTAGCTAGTCAAACTGTTTTAGGATCCGGAGAACTCGTATTCCAGAATATAAATGTTAAGCATCCAGGACAATTAAAGGATGACGTTACAAGTCCAGCTGGATCGACAGCCGCTGGATTGTATTTCCTTGAGAAAAATAGTACGTTTTAACTGTGACCTTTGAAATGTTTTGAAATTTAATATAAATATTTTTTTTAATAGAATTCAGATATGCTTTGCAAGGAGCTGTGGAAGCCGCATATGATGTTTGTAGGAAAATTTCAAATAAAAGTGATTAAAAGTAATACAAAAGTAAGAATTGAATTAGACAATTTATAATAAAACCAAAGACTTAATTTTATTTTAATTGTTTTATTATTTAACATGCATTTTAAAATTTTTAAATTGGACAAGATAATTTCTCATCAATGATATAATTCTAACGGTATCGATCTATGATATTAATCTTATTTTAATTTTAATTTCTTGCCTGAAGAATGTTTTTACCCTTAATACTAATCACAGCAAGTAAAGTAATTATTCAATATTTATAAAATCTTATCTATTTACATCTAAAATACCTAAATGATCTTTCTAAAGAATGTTTTTGATTAATTTACATTTTAGTTTTTCCACATATCACGACAATAAATTCGAAATTTTCTTGTCTAAAGCACTTTACGAACTGCCACCAATTAAAAGCCATGGAATTACGACTGTCGCACAAACAGCTGCCATGCAAGTGGCGGCTATCACTAAAATATTTGATAATTTACTGTCTTCTTGACTTTCCGGGAAGAATTGATCTTCGCGTGGATCTTTAACATACTCAAGGATTTCCACATCACAACGAAATTTTACTTTTGATGAATCACGACGCCAAAACAGGTGACCACTACTGCCTCTGCGATCGAGAAGCCAAACAGGTTCATGTGGAACTGAAAAAAAAAATACAAAAAAAAAATTAATTTAAATGGAAACGCCTGGTTTTTTTGAATAATAAGAAATATGCATTTATGAATATTAGTCATTATTATCAGTTTAAAATATAACATTCAAACATTTCAAATTATATTTAGTATACAAACAAATACTTATCAGTAATTATAACAAGTGACTCAAACAAAGTGCAATATTAAAGGTGATCAAATTCCGCATTGACTATTTTTATTCAAACCGCTCTTTTATTGACATTAAAGATGGGTAGCAAATTTTTTATCAAATTAATTGAATGATTATCATAGGGGACAAAGGTAATTTTTTTTAATTTAACTCACTTGTTTCGCGATAATTTATTATCTTCATAGATTTATTGATCGAATTCGAGCCTTCTTTGTGTTATGTAGTTGACTGATAAAAATTGACAAATTTTACTGTGGAACTCTTTGATTGAGTCTTATCAATTTTAATAATCTAACGTAATACGTCATTGACCTTGGTTAAATTGTATCATTATAATCATTTGTTATTTAATTGTATCAACATTTAATAAGCTGATGAAAAACACGTATCGTTAGTATTATTTCTGGGATGACGCATGTTCTGTAATTGTGAGATTTGTTCAAGTGCAAGTCCAAGCACATCCAAAAACTATGACCGAAGGTCCACCTTGAACATTTTCTCATTGAAGAATTTCGAAAAAAGTCCTAAAAATCAAAATTTGTATTTCTTTCATTCAAATTTTCAGTTAGATCGTTTTCAGTTCAATCCAAGTCCAGATTTAGACGCTTAAAGATTTTTTGGAATTAATCTGATATTCTCAAGATCAAAAACTACATAAAATTTATCAATCTCTTTTAATTTGATCTGGTAGATTGAAAGTCAACCAGCATCAAGATCGAAAAAAAACTGTAACAATTGTAGGAGTTGTTACTATCCTTGAATAAGATTTAGTTCCACCTTAAAATTGCACATTTCAACTAATTCTACATCTTTTGTTTCCATTTATCTCAATGAAAAAAGAATATTAAGTCCCCTGTTTCAATAATCCAAATAAAACGCTTTAAAATTGCACGTAACATTCATGTCTTTACATAATAATTTATAAAATGTAAATAAAAATTCAACTTACCTGTTACAGTCATGTTGTCCATATATAAACAAATTATATTTCTGTATCTTATATGGATCTTATGATAATAACACGATGTCTTTCTTTCTTTAAATTGGTTTTCAGGTTATTTTATTTTTATTTGGAAATAGATTCAGTAGGCAAATACAATTCTTTAAACAAATAAAATAATTAATTCATAATCAACGATTCATTACTGTTTCATTTGTATTACAGCTCATAATTTTTCTTGTGTTCTAGAACAGTAAATTGGAATCTGAAATGAGAAAATACAAAGAAATGTATGTTAGTTATCTTTTGTACTTAAAATAACAAGGGCATTATTCTTAATTTAAAGATTTTGACATTAGAAGACATTTTTAATTGACTTTTCCATGAAATTTCAAAAAAATGTGATGACATTAACGACCCAAAGCAAATTATTCATAACAGGGCGATAATCCAATGTCACCTTATCCATTCTTAATGCTTTTGCACTTAATTGTCTTGAAAAACTTGTTTAGGCCAACACACGTCACAATTCAAAACTTGTTAATATATGCTCTTTTGTCAAAAAAAGAAAATTTTGGACTACAAGAAAGGGAATTAAATGTCATTAAAGTAAAACCCAAAAAATTTCTTCACCATAATCAAACATAGAATCGTCTCACTTTTTTTTAGCAAAGTAATCGCATTATTTGTATAACTTAACATTTGAAAATAAAATGAGGTGATATGCTACACAAAACATATTTCACATATGTTAAGTATTAGTTAATTACAGAATCATCAGACATATGTCGTTGAAATTGATTCGTTTTTAATTGACGTCAAGTTTTAAAATAATAATTTATTTATTTTGATTGTGTTTTTTAAATTTATTAAAGTTAAATTTATGTACAAAACTGTGTACGTTTTTTTTTCATTAAATGGAACCAATATTTTTTTATTGAATGTTTAAATTTTTTTATTTAAAATTCTGAATATGTCGAAGGAGATGATAACCTAGAAATTTTATATTTATTATGATTTAATAATTAATAATGGAATGTAGGTTAAAATACGCATGTTTTAAAGTCATATTAATAATGTTCGTGTTTCAATTTGATTAAATTTTTATATAGTTAATTTCAATTTAAAAGGATCGTTTAAATTTGACTTGAAAATGTGTAAAGGACTTAATAAAAAAATAAGGGGTATTATTTGACGTGTTATGGCAACTGTAGGAGCCAATTTGAAAGTCATGATTAAATTTCAGGAATTCAGGCTAGTTCATTTTATTTTTGTTTAAAACCAGCGTTATAGCTTAAATAAGTTACACTTTAGTTTCATTCAATCATTTTCAAAATAGGTGAGCGAAAAAATTCTTTTCTTTTAAGTTTGGTGCTGAATTTTCTTGTAAATAGCTGCTCATTTTTTATTTGCCAGCACCAACATTCGTGGCAATGGTTCGTTTTTACCATAATTAATAGAGTGAAAATTTATTTTAAATCTATGGTGATGCCTGCTGTTATAAGGATCATGATTGTTGATAAAAAGTTGACTTAATACAGGAACATTAATTTCTTTAACATCTAATTTACAAAAAAACATAAAATCAGCAATTGCACGTTGTCACTTAAACTATTCATATTCAACATCATAATACGTGATTCATGAGATGGTAAATCATAAGGATTTGACGATCTCAGTCCATATAAGGCAAACTTTATAAACCTTTTTTGAATTGGTTCGATTCTAATTTTTTGGATGCTGGTAAACGGACACCAGACCACAGATGCATAGTCCACAATGGGCCTCACCAAGGAACAATACAATGATTTTGTTACGAATGGATCATCAAGCTGTTTTGCAATTCGTTTTACTAACCCGAGCATCCTAGAAGCTTTTGATATGATTAGTGCATTTCGTAAGAATAAATGCACTATTACAGACGGTTTGCCCGGCGTCACTCTGCAACTCTGACACACATTTAGCTCCATAACTCCAATGGGCTATCGGAGCGAGGTCAGGTTTTTTCAGTATGATAGAGGAGCTCATGAGAATTATTTACAATTGGTTTTGAGATTGGGCTCCAGAGCCACAAAAGCCTGAAAAACCGTTAAAAACGGTTAAAAATTTAAAAAAAAAATGATGATTTGTTTTGTTAGATGGAGAAGTTTTCTAAAATGAATTTTAACTCATTAACTCTAAGATTAGGCTCAGAAATTGGGCTGAGAGATTGGACTTAGGGATTAGGCTGCAGAGCCTGGAAACGTTCAAAAGGCCAAAATGTCCGGTTATTTTTAGAATGGCATACTTTTTGAAAAAAATAAAAAAATGGTAGTTTTTTCCATCATTTAGCCTTTTTTTAGCACGGAAGACTTTTAAAATAATATGACAAAATAAATTCAAAATCTAATATAAAGTGATTAAAATTGAAAGAAAAATCTTTCAATAATGTTGCCAAGACTCGATTAAAATTCAATTTCAAAATCAATAAACATTAATTTCTATTTAAGACCACAAATAAAAAAAAAGTTTGCCAAAAAAACAAATCAATTAAAAATTTTTGGGTAAACTATTTTCATGTTAAAAATAAAAACAAACCAATATAATAATAAATAAAAAATCAAATCAATTATAATTTTAAAATAAAATGGGTTACAGCCGCGTGACTCTTTTTGCATAGACAGCATATTACTCTAACATAACAAAAAACCACAAAAACAACATACATAATAACAAGACACATTTCATGTATGCAAATTTACAGATAATCTATTTTTAATATAAATAAAATCAAAATATATACAAAAAACCGGCTTTCATTCAACAGTTTACACTTAAAATTTCATATTTTCTGTTTTTTTTAATCATGCAATACCAATCACGAATGCATTGATTGAGTTATTGTGAATATTGAATGTAATAAATATAAATGCAATAACTTACCATAATAATAAATATTATTGTTTTGTTGAAATTTTTTTTTTTAATGTTACACCCTAATAAACTCCAGCAAGGACATTTAATTTAAATATTTACTGATAATAAAATTATTCAATGGCATTAAATGATGTCACGTAAGTGTATTATCTTGTTTCTGAATGTTGCCTTTTGTTGAAGAAAAGCACCTTGACACTGCATTTGCTTAACAAAGACCTTTTATTGTTATTATTTTTTATTTGATCGTTTTGCATGCGATGTTTCAAGAATCAACAATAAAATATTAGAATTTTAACTATTCAGTCGATTTCTCATATCCGGTTTTTGTCAATATCTACATAAAATTTTCTTTTTTTTTATTTGATTCTTTTAAATGTAATATCATCAAAAAATTTTATTATATCTTTTTTTTGAAATTAAACAGACATTTTTTTCATTTGATCTGGCAAATCACTTTTCGTTTAACATTTAAATTGTAAATCAATGTCAATCATTAATAGCAGATTTTAAGCAGAAATGAAATTTATTTATCATTCAACTAATCAATAATTCTTTTGTAAAAAAATCATTTCACTTCACTCCATTTCATTTAATATTTATTTTTTAAAAAATTATGATGAAATTTATTTTCCTGTTTATTATTTATGTTTTTTAACTTATTTACATTTCAATGAAATCTTTGTTTTTCTTTATAATAAAAATGCAGTGATTATTTATAATTTCTTTTATTTCAGACTAACTTCTACATTGGTCAAGTGTTTGTTGTAGACTGATGTTTTTGTGCGGCACGTAATATTATTATCCTCATTATTTCAAATGCGAATAATGTTTTGTATGTTTTTTGGTGTGTATTTTATTAGATATATTTATGTTTAAAATAGAAATTTTTATACGTTTGATATTATTATTAGTAGTATTTAAGTTATTTGTGTAGGTTTGTTATCTATGCATGATTTTGGTGTATGTATGTCCATTGATGTTAGTTTTCAGATTGTAGTTGTAAAAATTATATTTACGTCATATATAAATACAAATGTATGATACAGGGAGGTTCGGGTTACGTGAAAGGTGATTCTAGATTAGGTTTTGACTAGGAAAATAAAGCTATCTGTCTGAAAAATTAAGGTATTGTAAGTTTGGCTTCAGCAATATATTTTTGATTGAGGATAAGGGCGGATGGATTTGCAACCTGACGTTCGGAATTGCTTTTGAATTTGCATTTAACTAAACTTTATTTCACTTTAACAAGATTTGCTAGAATGCCCATATTGTCAAACTACTATTTTTTTCGTGAAACTAAGTTTTTATCCGCTTTTTATTCTCTAGGGTGCTTAAGATGACAATTGAAAAAACTTTGGCTGGTCTACTCTTTTATTTTGTTTGATAGAATATTTAACTTTTTTTCGAAGTATTGAATTATCCATCTGTTATCGTCATCGACAATTTGGTACCGTTTTTTTGCGATGAGACTCGGCCGACGATCATAACGTTTACAGAGCCACAACGTTTTTTGTCAAAAACATCCTTTATCACCGACATGGGTGGCTTCCTGAAGAATACCTTAGAAATCCGATTTAATATTTTAAAAAATAACTTTTAAATATTTAATTCTATTTTTTGTTTTGCTTCAATCGACCGCTTACTTCGAAGTCTGCAAGTATATCAACATCTAAGTGGACCGCAAACCAGCAATTATGTTATGCCTTAGAGTTTATTAGGTTAACCATGGTGAACTCAAAAGTTTGTTGAACTAGTGGGACATTTTGATGAGCTTTAAGGATTTCCTTTTGACTAACCAGTAGTTTTGTATTTTTCATACTCATCTCATTTGCATCGTATTTCATTTTGTAGTTTTTCAAAACTTAGACCTTCAAACGTTTTTAGACAGTGCTAGTCCGCATGCTTTGAAGGCTTCAATTTTAAATGCCTGAACTAACTTTATTTGCCAACAGAAGCATTGTGATGGCGATTCACGTGTGAACGCGTCTAGTGGTGACAAACTGGCTGACACGTGTTTAGAAGGCACAGATTTTCACCATCAGCATGATACACCGAAATTTACTTGAAATAATTTTTTCGGCTACAAATGATACGCATGTAAACAAAAAGCTTTCCCTAATGAAGATTGTTTCTGAGGGTACATTCTTGAATTCAATTCGTATCCTATTTAAGGGGAGCACACTGTAAAATGAATTGAGTGAGTCAATTTCGCACATGTATATTGTACATATGAGTACGACCACTTGTTTGCACTTACCCATGTGTCATATTCTTTCAATACAAACAAAATTTCATCATTTACGAATGTCTTAACGTTTAATATTGTTTTCCCTTAAACATACAGTACAACTTACTAATATCCAGAGGTGATTCCAGTTTTCTGCAAATTCTTAAATTAAATTTATTGAAATTTGAAATGGATTTGTCCAAAATAAAAAATTAATCGATATATCTTTTTTTTATATATATTAATGAAATTAAATTTGACGAATCAAAAACTGAATTCATGTATTTTTCATTGAATAAAATTTTATTCACATTTTAAAATAAAAATATTTGTATGTCTCTTTATACCTTTTGTCTCATAAATAATTTATTAACAAAGTACGTTCGCCATCAGAGTTCATCAAAGGTTCATGGCATACTTTAATTTTTGCGATACATTTGTAATTATATTTAATTTATAACACAAATTAAGTGTAAATTTACATATTTCTTTGTTACATTCAATGAAACTAATTACGAAATTCGCGTGCCATGGCGCTTTTACTCTGTTGTAAATTTTTATTTGCGGTTAAAATTTGTATAGTGATTTAATTAAGCATGTGATGTGAAATTATTTGATAAGATCTGTAAAGTAAATGTAGGTGATTCAGTTTAATTTCTTATCAGATGTGTATTTTGCCTCAAATTTAATGAATTCATCATCATCACTATGACTTGCTTCATGTCTATCATTCAAATGAAAATTTTCCTGATAAATGACATCATTTCCCATTGTTATCCCAAATGTGTCGGACCGCATTAACGCATTCAATCTTTCTTCCTTTGTCACAATTGTATCATCCAAATATTCCAAAGTTGGTAGGAAACTTATGATACAAGTCCTGTATTCAGCTTTATCACACAAACTACCAGGATTCTCCATCAAACTCAAATACTTTAAATTTGGAGCGCATTCTTTGATTTTCTTAATCCATGCAGACAAATTCACTATATCACAATTGTTTAGCCATAGTAACTGTAAATTTGGCAACCATGGCATAGATTCAACTTCCAAATTTTTATTATGATCCAAAATTAGCGAATGTAATTTTTGAAATCGATATAAAGATGTTAAATTTCTATATGAAAATACAAAAGCTACATCATTTTTTCTAATAATAAAGAAAACAATCCAATAAAATTTATTACCGTATTTGATTGTGGCTCAAATCGAGCACTTGTGTATTCCGATAAAAATTATATTTGCTTACACGTGACGGTAGTTGGTTTAATTTTTTATATGCAAGTGAAACTCGTGTAAGGTCCGCTGCCAGATTCAAGCAACTGTATGACCTTGAAATCAAATTTAATGGAATTATCTTTTAATCAATAACAAAAAAAAAACAAATTAAAAGGATATGTTTTTTTTTATATAACTCACCATGATTTCCGTATGGATTTAATTAATCTCTTTGACTGTTTCGATACACATTTGAATGTATGGTAATCCGCTTGTGTCAATTGTTTATTGTCAACAAAGAAGCTTTATAATGAATCAATTGAATTTTAATTTAAAAATAATTCTTTATTTAAAAGTTTTAAAATATTTAAATTTAACTTACTTTTCATTGTACTTAATGGCAAACATTCCCCTTGTTAAAATATTAAATTTATTATGAAATTTTAATCTAATCGTTATCAATGTCCAGAAATTACTGAAATATATATTTTTTTTACTTACTTTTAGAAAAGTGATAAGTTCCAGATAGTCTTACATGACACTTTTAGTTAGTAAAACGTAATAAGATATTGTTGTTTACTCTAATGAATGAGACACATTATCTAGGCATTTAAAGGTAGGTATAGTCACATTGTAGCAGTGTCTCTCAAACTTGAAGAAAGAAAGCAACATAAAATGTGATGAAACATGGGACAGGCAAAGATATTTTGGTGAACGGCTTGCCCCATGGACCTCTATGTAGATTTGAGTCTTGGTTCTCGTCTCTGGGGACTGCTTAAAAATTTGAATATGATTATGACCCGAATAATTGTCAAGGTTATTATTTGAAGTTGATTTTGAGCTTAGACTTGGGATTTGTATGTCTCAGGGTATCGGAAACACAATTGACCCGTCTGAAGGACTGAGTTCAGGTTCTCTTCTGTGGAGACCATCCTTGAAATCTGAAGCCCGTCGAGTCCAAATACAAAAAATTTAGCAAAATAATCTAATTTTTTGTCACATAGCTCAGTTTCTTATCTTCAATTTTTTTCAATTAAATTTAGGTCAAACATTTTGCCTAAAAGCTCTTATCACGTCCACCAAATAAAATTTAATCGCATGTCGATTATCAATTTCAAGTGACTTTATACACAAGTGTGCCATTCAATTAGCTGACCTATGATACACAATTCATTAATTATACAATTAAAAAAAAAATTATAGTAAACAATTCATGTTTTTATTACAAATTACATTCAACGTAATTTTTTCATAATAACATAATATTTACAAAATAAAATATTATTTACTGAATATCCACACTATAAAGCAAAACAATAACAAATAATCGTATTTTTATTTTTGTATACTGTTACGGTTGAATGTAGTTCATTTGAGCTTATCTTCGTCATACTTATTTACTTGTGTACAATAAAGATAGGAATTTTAATAAAAATATAAACAGAAAAAGTTCAAGCAACTCTATGAAGATGAGATACTTCCTGATTTTCGTATCTGTGTCAGAATGAATAAATGAAGGCTTGCTTTGCGTAATTTCTTTGTAAAAGAAAAAGATTTGATTTTATTTTTAAAGGTACACCAAAAATAGATTCAAAAATTTATTTTGCACATTACGGTTACAATATTTGTATGAAAAGAAAAATGACTTATTAATGTTAAAAATACATTATTATATTTTTTTTTTGTAAATTATATATCAAACGTTTATCGATTTAAATTTTAAGTATTTTGAAACATTACGTTATAGTTGATGCAAACACAAACACCAAATAAAATTTCGTCGACAAAAATCGAAGGAAATTTTAATTGTAATGATAATATTTGAAATTTTTGCAAGCTCGAACATGTGTCAGTTACATGTTTAAATAAGGCGATATTTTCCCTTACAATTGTCTTGTTATCAGGTAGCACTTTTTTAACGATAAATGGTGGCCGAAATACACGAAAATTGTTGACACCTAATAGATTTTCAATGGGAAATCCATTGAGGACCATCAAAGCGTCTTGATTACGTTCAAAACGTTGTCTCAACTTTTCCAATCGAAATATTTTCTCATCATTATGCGTATCAGCGTTATATCCCGCACTTATATATGACACAAATCCACTCGGGGCAAAACCAATGACATAACGTAACTTCTGATATTGTTGTTGTTGTTGCATATCATTTGTTTGTACTATCAAAGTTGTAAAAATTGTACGAACATTGGAATAGGCGGGTTTAAAAAATTGTGGTATTGTCATTTCAGTTTCTTCACGTGACGGCCAATAAATGACACTTTTCAATATTTGCTTAATATTTTTGATTGTAGTGTAAAAACAAGTTACTGCAACTTTTTCTTCACACTTAAATACTTTGGCAATATCCTTAAATGTAATACAGACTTTCAATTGTAAAAATGTGATTAAAATACAGTCGACTGGTTGAATGTCATATGGTTTGAATTCATCAAGATCACCAACGACATTAAGGGCTTCAAGTAATACCTGAAGGACTTCCAGACAATCAATTCCAGTGTAGCGAGAAAGTAAAATATTTATCGCTTGTTCAGAGTCCTTGTCTCGTTTGTGTTTTGGTAATTCATAGACAAAACGAAATGTCATTATAAACCCGTAAAGTTCCATGAATGAACAATGTGATGCGTTTTTAAGGGTATGCTTAGAACTAATTATTTCTTCAAATGCATTTATGAATGTCTCAAATGAGGTGGATTCGTCATTATTACTCTTTTGTAAATCACTTAAACTTAACAATAAAATATTTTTGGCAGATTTGTCATCATCATCACCTAATACAATACTACTTCTACTACTTTCATCTTCATCTAACATATCTAACATATTACGATTATAACTTTGAGCATCATATTCAATTCTATCATCAGTTCCTGTGGTTATTGTTGTTGGTTCACTCATTGAATCAATAACAACAACATTTGGGTGATGTTTCGTTTTTCTTGGCACAACTATTGCAATCTCTTCTTGATGTATTTTTGGTTCACTTATTTCAATACTACTTCCATCTTCTAAAATCTCTTCTTTAATTTTGACCTCCTGATGATCTGAATTGTAACCACTTTGGTCAACTCGAGCCACTATCTCACAGTAATCAAATGAAATATTTGGTTTAACATCCTCTTCTTCCTCTTTCTTTTCAGCATCTTCATCTTCTTTCTCCTCATCAATAACTAATGCATCCCCTATTTCATTTGTATCGATATCAACATCAGGTTTCAAATCATTTTGGACTAATTCCAAAGCTTTGGTTTCGTCTGATAAAATAGAACCTCTTTTTTTTGTAGGTGGTTTTGCTGCAGTTCTTGTTTTTGAATCTTTGGAAGACGTTTTCGCTATTTTTTTGACTTGTGATCTTCGCTTCATTGTCTCTTTTTTTGGTACAAGTATATTTTTTGTATTATATATAAATTTTGTCACAACTTTGAGTTAATTTTGATTTTCCATTATTATTTTTAATGTTATATTTTAATTTTTGGCCGCTAATGTTACATCTTAAATATCAAATTTAAATTCTTATCCAAATACAGCTAATTTTTAATTTTGTTTGTAAATCAGGTTAAATTTTTTTTGTATTGTCTTTTTAATATTTTAATATATTTTAATTTTATAATTAATTCAATTCAAATTTATTATTCCTATTCATAAAATTTACTGCACCAATACAAATTGTGGTTCAAAGATATAATTTTTGTTGTTGTTGAAGTCAAAGGTACTGCAAAAGCTGAAATAAATGAATAAAAATGTAATTTAAATTTTCCTAATAACAAAATAAATGAATGAATGAAAAAAAATGTCAATTGAAATTTCTCTTTACCATTTAAAGTTATTTCATACTTTTAACAGTTATTCTAGAATGAATTCACTCAATTTTATTTATCAAGTAAACAAAACAAGCAAATACTCATTGTGTGTGTGTATATGAAAATGTTATGTACCTCTATATGTGCTAATTTTATTGGCCTCCGGTTTTTTTTCAAGTATTTTATTGTAGTTTTTTTTTCTTAAATTTTGTTTTATTTCTGCTACTTTATATAGTTTTTCAACATGTGTGTGTACAAACGTGAGTACATTGTGCGAATAATAATATACAAAAGCGAAAAAATTATTTATAAAACAATTTTTTTTTGTTTTTCTCTTGGATGGAAAAAATCTTATCGAAAATCACTTATAATACGATTATTTTTATAGTTTTCTTAAATCTTCCTAATGTTACAGCTACATTTTACTTTGATTTTAAATATCTAATTTACTTTAACTCCTTTATTTAATTAATTTTAATTGTATAAGAAAAATGCTTGGGACTAAAATAAATGCAACATTTTTATTTTATAATATACTAGAGGTATTAAATGTATGTACTAACTACTCGACGTTATTAAGAAGACTGGTTGGTACTCTTTTTTCATATATGTGCAAAAATTCTGTGTAGTGTTATTGTTATAAATTATATGTGTTTTATATAGATTGCACATACATTATCGTAACATATGCAGATATATTTAAGTTTAAAGGTGAGTGACTTTTGTGTTTATTTTTCCTGGCCAATTTTATTCAACAAATTTAAAATGTATATGAAATTGATGAATTTCAAATAAATGTCGTTGGAATTTTGAATTGATTGAAATATGAAAAATTTATTGAATAATTTGAAGTTCATTGCATTTAATGAAAGTTTAATTTTGGTATTAAAAATATTTGAATAACATACATATGTTCAAAATCTCATTGAAATGTGGAAATGATTCAAAAGAGAGAACAAAAAAAAATAATAAAACGTGGTGAATATGATAAAGTGAATTCAAATGTTTCATATACAGTATTTCCGTTATTTTTATGAATTCAGAAAAAAATTAAGATGGAGATGATGGAGAACGAATGAAGTTAGCAGGTGAGTTTAAATACCTCAGCTCGGTAATTACTAGTGATGCTACATTGATAAAAGATGTTCAACACCGAATACAAGCTGGAGTGGTGGCTTTAATGGAGGTCAGTTAGTGGAGTCCTTTGTGAGGAAAAAAATTCAACATCGTTGTGAACCCTGTTCATTTGTATGGTAGTGAGAATTGAACAGAGACAAGGACGATACGTTGGGCAGGTGGTGTCACACAGTTAGACAAAATATGAAATTCTCATTTATATGGTAGTTTCGGAATCAAAGATACTATCGATAAGAAGATTGATGAGACACAAGTTAGATGGTATGGTCATCTGCTTAGAAGACCTGATGACGACATCACCAAAGCAAAAGCTCTAAAGCAGTATCAATGATGGAGCCTGCAAGACGCCGTGGAAGACCGTGCAAATAAAAGATCAGAAGCCGTGCAGTTTCTAAGATCACGAGCAAAACAAATTATTTAATTCGACCCCACCATTCGTTCCAAAAAATGTCTCATTAAAACCCCCAAAAATTTTATTTCCTAAAGTACATAAACATTTTGATAAAAAAAAAATAATAAAAACTTTTCACACTATCATAATACTAATACAAAATATAATAATAAATCAAATTCCATCCTTCCTGCTCAACATCCAAAATTTTGCTTTAAACAAATTTAACATGAAACAAAAATAAATAACAAAATTTGTTATCAAAATTGCACAAAATTATTTGCATCTCCATATAAATGGTTTTTGAGATAAAAATTTTCCCCAAAATTTAAATCCCAAAAGTACTAATCAGTTCAAATGATTAGAGTGCCTCTAAATCCCTTAACAAAGAAAAAAGCTGTACAAAGTTATATTTAAATTAGAGAGTGTAAAATCTACTTTTGTTCCAATTTTGTTTTTTTTTTTTTCATTTCATATATCTTTTAAATAGTGTGATACATGCTAAATGTTATATGAGAGTGAAAGAGATACAATTTTAACATATCTTTGTAGAGCAAGTCCAAAAGGACATTTAAACATTTTTGATATATCTAAATTAACTTTGGTCCTATGTTGAATAAATAAATAATAATAACATCAACATAAAAGTATGTGTATCAAAATATCATTTATACACAAAGTTACTGAACTGATTATAACTTTATTATTATTACACGGGACAATTTACTTTTATACTTCTGTGTATGAAATGTCTCCTAATAGATATAATGTAATTTTCGAAGTCAAGTGCAAAGTATAATATAAATGAATGTTGTTTGTTAAAAACTTCTAATATAAAAGATAATGACAAAAGCTATTATTATTATTAGTGGACTTTATTAATGTCTTTCTGCAATTTCCTTTTCTTTATTTTTTTGTATCATTTAAGGAATATTAGTTATGAATATTTGTAATCACAATAACAACTTAATTCTTGTCGATAATGTTTTGGATGAAGCGTAAACAAAAAAAAAACATGTAATACTGGAATTCAAAAGTAAATTTTGTGAACGGTCCTTGAAAGGTAATAATAATCATAATCATTGTAATAAATACATTTAATTTGATGACAAATCACCTGGGACAACTAATTTTAATCGGTTATAATATAATCCCATTGCATATTATGACCTATTTAATATAAAATGTAATGTTATCCAAAATAACATATTAAAATTATATTTTGTATGAAATTTCTCTCCTAGTTCTATTTAAAATATTTCTTTATTGAACTCAAATACATAAAATTTGCCTAAAGATTATTAAAACATTTATTATATTTTGATGATGACCATCATAACCAAATTTACATATCTTTCATACATCGGATTAGAGTTAATGTGCGGTTATTATAATTAGTTTTGAATTTAATGTACTTGTTGTTGAAGTTGCAAGTACATAAATGTCAAATAATTATCTAAACTAATTTATCTTTTGAATAATAGTGCGATGTTGTAAATTTTCTGAGCTTAAGCTTTTTTTGAAGTCGATGAAAGCTCAAAATCAAAAGTATTCACTCCCTACAATCTCAAATCCAAGAAGCTATCAGAGAACCAATGCGAATCCTGATCCTTTGAGCAATGATGTCACTAAGGCAGTTCAATTCGGATTTTTCAGTATTAGTTAGAAGTCATTTAGAAGTTATTCAGAAGTTATCAAGGAGTCATTCATGGGTTATTTAAGGCGTAGCATTTCAAGACCGTGTTGAAGAGCACTACATTTGTTTCTTTCTTCAGTTGATCAGGTACCTTGTTAAAATTCGATAATCCAGTGGCCAATAAGCCATTAAAAAGTAAGTTAGATCTAGTTCTCTTTACTTTTAATAAAGTCGTACCCGTTTCTGGTTGCATACCTGTGCTGTTGATTAAAGATTTTCAATTCAATGTTGTTTCGTATTCCTGCGTATTTTATCTTTTGGATCAAAGTCATGCTTTCTATCCTTTTCAGTTGCTCTATTCGTGGAATTCTGTGTGTTGTCATCAGTTGTTGTGTTGATCAGTGACCTGTCCTATATTGCTGCTAAAAAAGGTATCTTACTGCCTTGTTTTGTTATATTTGAAATTTATTGTGTTACTTCGAACTGCGATCGATAGAACTCTCACAATTTTATTTTTAACTTATCCACCCAGCAAGTAAACAAATTTGGTTTTTTGTAGCAGTACTGCAATTTACAATGGTAATAATAATAAATTTAAAGGTCTTTACACAATACAGTGAACTTACATGGAAATTAATTAATTTACTATTATTTGGCTTCAACCCCTTTTAACCATTTAAGTCAGAAAAGCGAAAAAGTCATGATATCAATTGAACCTCATCGCTACAGTTCACTTTAAGAAGGGCCAAATTCTGTTTCCGATTTTTACAGTTGAATGGAAAATTTAAGAGAAATTTCATCTCAACTCTTTTATTACTAACCCATAATTTAGGAAAGAATGAGTTAAAAAAACACCATTAAATTAATTTCCTATTTATTGTTATAACATTAATATACGAGAAACCAGTAATAATTAAAATTTAATTTAAAAATACAACCAACTAAATACTGTCACTTGTATGGCTTATCAAGGAATATTCAACAAAAGTAACATCCATTGATCATTCACCTGTCTAGCGTGCATACGATAAAATTTTAATATGATTCGATATATGATGATGTTAATATAAAACAAAAGTGTTGCAATAATAATTGAACCAGGTATCAAATTTCAGCACATGTGTGCATCATAAATGTTAAATTGCATATTTATATATCTAAGATAATCCCAGTTTTATTACGCATGTCTGAGTAATTCTCACAAATGTTCCCAGTTTTTTGTACTCTTCTCACAAAATCAACATCAAATTCTCTGTTTACATCTCAAAGTCACGTAAATTCATTCATAACATTTTAAAATATTATAGTAAAATGTTTTGTTTATACGCTCTCACAATACAAGGAAAAAAAATATGATAGAGTAAGTGCGTATCAAACATGCCACCACCTTTTGAACAAAATAGCAAAACATCCCCACAAATATCTGGTCGACTATTATTTGCAATGATGAGAATTTTAACGTACATATAATAGATTTTTGTCTGTATATCTGTCCCAACATGCATATGTGTGTGTGTGTGTGTGTTATCTATACTTACTAGATACTCGACGATGTGTGATATGATATAAATTTTGAAACTTTTAACAGTTGCCGGTGAACTTTCAACTCGATTGGACGCAAACTTTGAAAAATCCCGGAAAAATAATTTTCACTTTTTTCACAAAGTTCTCTGAATATCATTTATAAATTGAATAAGTGTGTCAATGCATTAAAAAAAAAATATTAATCAATGAAAATTAAATAAAAATTAATAATTGAATAAATATGTGGAATAAAATTTTTTACTATGAATATTTTGAATTGTGATGAATAATTAAATTTCATATTAAAAATATTAATTAATTAATTAAAAAAATAACAAAGAAAATTTCTGGAGGCAATGAAATAAATTCCAATAAAGATTTAATTAATAAATAAATTGAAAAAAGGAATAAATTTAAGTGTACGTATCAAAATTTATTTTTTTGTATCTTAAATCAAGCATGTGTTGGAATTTTTTTTGTAATTAAAATAATAATAAATTAAAAGACAAAAAAAAATTTTCAAAAAATTATTTTTACTAAATTTAATTTAATTGATTTAAATTTTTTTTTAATTTTAAATGTATCTCTTTAATTAGAAGTCTCATATCCGGTGAATTTGCCTATTCAATATTTCCTTAAACAAAAAAAGAAATCAAGTAGACTTTTCAAAAATTAATCATAAAAGGACACATAAAACACACTTAAAAAATGAAATTCAAGCGTTTTAACTTAACGTTATACAATGAATTGAATGAAAAGGGCGAACTTAAAATGTGAATAGAAAATAAAAAAAAAAATATGTGTTGACTGATGAAAAATTGAGATAAAAGAGAAGTGCAAAAATTATTATTGCTATGCATACAAAAAAAAAACAAACAAAACACACTTCGTAGATTTAAAGTGTTTCTCGTATAATTTATAATGGTCCAGTGTTGTGCTCAAAATTTATTTATAAAACTTTTCAAATAAAAAAAAAAATTCATATGTTATTAAAAGTTTTTTTTTATGATTCTATCATAAAATATATAAATATAAAAGAGAAGAGAAGGGTTCTAACATAATACGGATTTGGTGTGATTTAGTAAAAAAATTTTTAATACTTTAAAAAACAAAAAGGAAATCAAAAAATAAAAATGTAAAACAATGCATTGAAATTTAAGAGGATTTTTTTCTATTCACTATTCATGAATAATTATTATTGTTTTATTTGGTCATGTGAAAAAATTCATTGTACTTTGAAATTGTTGTAATGGTATTTTTCTTTTTTTTTAAGGAAAATTGGTGAAAAAGGTGTTCGTTTCTTAATTCTGAGAAAATGAAATGTTTAGTAAAAAGGTCTCGGATAACTTTTCACACGTTTTTATATTAATTCAGTTTAACTCATGAATAAATATTAAATTTATGATAAGTTTTAATTTGGAGTCGCAAAGTGGTAGATGAGAACTCATGAAAATTGTAAAAACCGTCATTTTATTAAAAAAGTACCAGGCAGCTCCATTTATGCATTTGAAATTTTAAATTACTCAACATTGAACCCATAAACGCTCATTTCATAATTTATGATGTCCTTCCAGAATTGAACAATGACCAAATTTTTCACAATAAAATATGAAAAAAATCAAATTTTGATTGACTACCAAATTATTTGATTATCTCCATTAAAAAAATCGTCGTTGTAAGAATTCAAATTCCAGTTTCCGTCCAGTATTTTTAACCAAAATAACAGGAAGTAGATCAAAAATTAACTTTCCATGGAAAAAGAAATCAATTTCTTAACAAATTTAAATGAATCTTAAATATTTAATCGAAATTGTTGCGCGTGTCATTGTTTTGCCTTTAACGGTTTGCATTTAGATTTTGAATTAATCACTAATTTATACAAGAATGTTTTTTTTATTTTTATTTCATGGTATTATCAAATTATGTTCCTTTTCTTTATTTCTTGAGACGAGAAGAAAATACAAAAAAAAAATTGTGGCTATTTTGTTATCTCATAAAATAAATTGAGAAAGACTAAATGTTATCGCCCATACAATTATTTATCCATAAACTAACAGATTTATACATAAGAGGAGAGTCAAAAAAAAATAAAAGGAAAAAAAAATGTTAGTTTATGGTTTTTTTCCTATATTCCACTCATTTATTTTATCATCAACTTTAATAATATGTTATACTAAAAACAACACACACACACACACACACAAATATCTACATTTGTAATACATATTGGCAAATAAAGAGGAAATAAGTTGGGAAGTTATGAAAATAAAGACGGAGAAGAAGAAAAAAATTGTACGAAAATTCTACTTGTAAGTTTTTGCTTTAGGGATGTTTATTTATATACAGATAAACAAAAAAAAAGTTACGCATACCAAACACGCAGTAAACAAAATAGCGAAGAGGCAAATTTCAACACGATCAAGACCCAAAACCCGTAATATTTTCTCATTAATGAAAAAAGTAAACTTGGTATTTTTTTTGTTTGTGTTTGTTTTGTTGTTTTTATCCTTGGTACTTAATCGTATGAAATCAATTGGGTCTGAAAATGAACAAAAAAAACGATATTAGTGGTTTTTTTTAGCCTGGAATTAATTTTTTCATTATAATACCATAATTTTAATGATTTGATCTGATTCCATATGAAAAGTGTTCCAAAAGTGTTCGTACTCTTTTACGGGAAAATATCCTAATCTTGTAATCTCTTAGTCTTGCCTACTACTTAGAGTACAAGAGGGCAGCATCTCTTGATTTAAATTAACCTAAATGGAAATTGTGAGTTAAATGACGAGCGAAATTCTCAAATGGTACCTTGAAAATAACTTTAAAATGATATCAAAACGTATAACCAGAAATCAGTGCACTTCCAGAGAAAAAAAACAAAGCATTGTGATTCAATTCAACCACTTCAACAAATTTTGGCTTAGTTTGAACAAGATCATGTCATAATTAACAAAAAATACATGAATGAAGATAGAACTTGTACAATTCATTTTTATAATGAAAAGCACTTGTTATTTTCTTCACATTTTTTTGTTTATCATTTATTATAAGACAAATGTTTTTCTGTTTTTTCTATGAAAATGAAATGAATGCTAGTTTTTTGGATAACAGAGAAGGGATTAATTATGATACGAGAAAAGCCAGGCAAATTTATTTCATCCAAAATAATAGATTACACAATTTCCTATTTTGATACCGTAGATTTTCACCTGATTCTATTTATTTCGACTGATTAATGACATTTAATTTAATCAAGATTTACGATCAATTACTTGTGTTTTTCAGAATTCTCTGTTTTTTTTTTGTTATTTCTTCCCAAATATGTTTGAATTTAGTAAGAAAACAAAACTTTCATATTAAAAAGCAATTTCATGTTATTTTGTACCTTTTTTTAATATGTTATTAAAATTTTTGACATAAAATCCCAAATGAGAGCCATCTGATGCTCGATATCTGTCACTGTCTTTTTTATCAAAACTATTACTTTATAAAAGTTGTGATTATTGTGATTCAAGAAAAACTTTTGTGTTTCTTTGAAAATTCATCACATGTCGCACACATAAAACACAACAAAAGAACACATTTAATTTAGTTTCATGTTATTTTGCCAAGATTTTTTTTTGTTCTCGTGTTCTTTTAAAACATGTCTTAATTTTTTTTTCTTTTTTGGTTGATGTTCACTTGCATAAAATGGGAATGAAACAAATGAAAGGCGTCACTCGATATCATAAGTCAAGTTAAAACACAATTTTATTTTATTACAATTCAGTTCATTTTTTTATTTTCTATTAACCTTTAAAATATTATAAAAGTGTCGTAGTCTCCTTCATATAATAGATGTTTTATTAGAGACATTCATCGATATTGTTCAATATAAATTTTTTACATTTATTTTTATAACAACTCAATTTTAAACAAGTCCCAAGCACGCAAATACAAATTGTATTATATCTAGATTTTCACACAACATAAATATACAATTTTCAAAATACAATCAATACAGTATCGAAATAACCAATATTATTACATTGGGTTGTATTTATAAGTCCCGAGGGTGTATAAATTCATTATTGTTATTTCTTGTATTTTTTTTTATCAAAGTCTTGTTTAATATAAAATATCATTTTACTAGAGAGAAAAATTTAAATTTAAACTAGTTGAATATTTTATGTGAGTAGAATTTGATCCAGTCAATATTTTACAATTAAAATGTCAATAAAATTCATCAAGTTTAAATGATGAACTCATTAAGAAACCTAATTAGTTTCATTTTAATTTGTTGATGTTATTTAGATATAAAAATAAATTTTTGAAAAAAAGTCAAATATTTACATTACAAAATAAAAAAAAAGAGAAAATTTTTAATGACAGACTTGTGTTTAATGCGAAACACTTGTTATACCTAGGTAAACAATCATTTTTGACTTGGCTCCATTTAAATGTATTTCGAGGAAAAAAATGCTCTTTTGTAGGGAGATGAGATGTGGTTTTTTTCATCCATTTCCCAGAATATTTTATTTGGCAACATTAAAAAATATGCGCTGAGGTTCCTCAGTAATTTTTTGCGTTCACATTTTTTGTATAAATTTATTTTTATTTGGCTATCGTTTTTTGCACACCTAATTTTAAATTTTGCACACCTAATTTTAACACATGCACACCTAATTTAAAAAAACCTCACACCTAAACATTAATTGCTCACTCCTAAAAATTCACATCTCACGCTTAACTTTTAAGTTTTTCACACCTAACTTTAACATTTGCATCCTTATTTTAAACCTTTCACACTTATTTTTTATACTTTCACACCTATCAATTTTGAAAATCACCCCTAAAAATAATTAAAAATGTTCACCTAAAATTTATATCTTTCACACTTATTTTTCATACTTTCACACCTAAAAATTAAATGAAAAATCACACCTAATTTTAATTTTTTCACACTTAACTTTTAAGCAAAACACACTTATTTTTTCAAATTTCACCCTTAAAATTAAATTAAAAATCACACCTAATTTTTATTTTCTCACACTTAACTTTTATGTAAAACACACTTATTTTTAAAATTTTCACTCTTAAAATTAAATTAAAAATCACACCATATTTTAATTTTCTCACACTATTTTTTTTATTTTTCACACTTTTATAAATTTTTAATAATAAAAAAAAAAATGTCTAATAAATATAAAATTGGAAAAAAATCCCAAAGAACATGTCTTTGAAACATACACCTGAAATGTTGTTTTGTTCATTAAAATGCTTAATTTAATAAACGAAAAATAATTTCAAATATTTACTATAATACTGAATAACAAAAAAGTAAAACTGAAACTAATGGCAAATCCTTTTACAGTTTATTATGATTCATAACAATATAAATTCTTACTCAATCAACGTTTGTTTAACACAATGTATGAAACTTTGAAACAAAAATTAGGAAAGTTAGGTATGCAAAACTTAAAAGTATAATTTTTTAAATTAATATAGAATTTTTTAATGTAATGATGAAAGAAGAAAATATTTTTGTTTATTGTTGACAAAATTTATTTACTTATGGAGTTAATTTTTTTTTATTATCCATGATTTTTCTTTCCTACGGATCCTACTGGATCTTATTTAGATCTCGTATATCCTAAATTGAAAACACCAGCAAATTTTTTTTTTCGATTTTTGAATTTTTTACTGAAATAGACTTTTATTTCAATTTTTATGGTTACCGATATGAAGAACTGATAAATATATGACATAGATGAATGAACACAAATTGTGAATTTGGAGCGCGTCATTTTGAAACTTAAATAAAGTAAAATTTAATGCATACCAAACATTTGAGTAATGCAAGGCACTTGTATGAATCAGTAGAAGTATGAGTGTACCATACTGTTTGGTTTGCATCAATTTCTTATTTTTTGTATTTAAAAATAACAATTTTCGCTCTATAATTCAATTAAGTTTACAAATAATAATATGTTGTATAAGACTCTTAAAGATATCGTTCTGTTTTTTCCAAAAGAAAGATTTTTTTATGAAATGTATTTCTCAAAATATCACATTAAAAAAAAATAAAATTCTGTAGTAAAAAGTTTAAAAACTTGCAGTAGAAAAATAGTACGGCAACACTTTGCCGTGATTTTTGAGAAAGGCAAATACATGAAAAATCGTTGTTTTGCTAGAAAACTTTAAAATTTTGTAAGAAAACATCGAAAACAATATTTGAAAAAGTTGCTTTATTGTTCAAAATATAAAATTTTTCAAAAACAAAGGAAAAAAGTATTTGCCATTCTCAAAATGACTCAACTTAATTTGAACAGTTTTTGGATGACATTATATAAATTACTTTAGCGCGAATTAAATATTTGGGGTTAATTTTTATGTTTGCAAAAAGGATAACCATAAATGGATCAAAATTCTAACAAAGTTTAAGGAAAAACCAGGAGCGTATCTAGCTTTATTTGGTGAGGGTAGCCGCCTAAGTAAAAAAAATTCTTTCAAATTTCAAATCAAATTTCCATACATTATCCAAATCTCAGGAGTAGCCAAGCTACCCCTGGTAGATACACCCCTGGGAAAAACAAAGGAAAATTTAAAAAATTATTTAAAAAATTAGAAGCGATGTAGACTTTTTTTGAACGCCAAAATTTTTTTTTATTTTTTATCAGTATCAGTTTTACTTTTTTGTTATTCAGTATTATAGTAAATATTTGAAATTATTTTTCGTTTATTAAATTAAGCATTTTAATGAACAAAACAACATTTCAGGTGTATGTTTCAAAGACATGTTCTTTGTTATTTTTTTCCAATTTTATATGTTTTAACAATTAAATTTTTATTTTTAAAAATTTATAAAGGTGTGAAAAATAAAAAAAATAGTGTGAGAAAATTAAAATATGGTGTGATTTTTAATTTAATTTTAAGAGTGAAAATTTTAAAAATAAGTGTGTTTTACATAAAAGTTAAGTGTGAGAAAATAAAAATTAGGTGTGATTTTTAATTTAATTTTAAGGGTGAAATTTGAAAAAATAAGTGTGTTTTGCTTAAAAGTTAAGTGTGAAAAAATTAAAATTAGGTGTGATTTTTCATTTAATTTTTAGGTGTGAAAGTATGAAAAATAAGTGTGAAAGATATAAATTTTAGGTGAACATTTTTAATTATTTTTAGGGGTGATTTTCAAAATTGATAGGTGTGAAAGTATAAAAAATAAGTGTGAAAGGTATAAAATAAGGATGCAAATGTTAAAGTTAGGTGTGAAAAACTTAAAAGTTAAGCGTGAGATGTGAATTTTTAGGAGTGAGCCATTAATGTTTAGGTGTGAGGTTTTTTTAAATTAGGTGTGCATGTGTTAAAATTAGGTGTGCAAAATTTAAAATAAGGTGTGCAAAAAACTTATTCCTTTTTATTTCATGTGTGGTTAAGAAACGTATATTTTAGAAGCGAGAAATTTAATATTTTTGGAGTAAGAGACAGAAAAATAAAATTTTAATGATACTCTTGTGTACCATGTTGTGGTATCATTTAAAGAAATTTAAGATATTTTTTATATTTTGCCATATTTTTAACCCTCCGTTTAGCGACAGGGTCTGGCCAGGCCCCGAAATATATTGTACAATAAAAGTCCTATTTTAATGAGTTTTGATTAAAAGTGACCTGAAGAAAAGTTGTAGAGACCATTTTAAGCTGCAACTTTGCTGAACTGAACAACTAAAACATATGAAAATATAATTTTTTCGTCCCAAAACAACTAAATTGCGTTTTTGCTTTTTTTGGGCTCTAAATTAATGAAACGTTGACTTGGCCACTTCAGCAAAGTTGTAGCTTGAAATATTCTCTACAACTTTGCTTCAGGTCACTTTTGCCTTAAACTTACAAAAACATTATTTTTTTACTCAAAACAGTTAGGGGCCTGGCCAGACATCGTTGCTGAAAGTAAGGGAAAAAAGTTATCGATGAATTAAGGGTTAATAAAAATGTCAGAAATTGAATAACTAAAGCTCTTTTGTAACGGTTCATTGAATTCTTGGCTGATTTGAAACTCACAACTAACAACACTCTAAGTTGAGAATGCCCCACAGAACAAATTGGTTTGGTCGGCAGACGAAAATGTTAATTTGCATAAAAATTTCGAATATTTTTGGCACTCTTTAGTCTATGCATATAATGCGGGGTTGGTTTACGGAGCGTTTTCAACTTACAGTGAAGCCTCAGATTTTTTCAAAAAAATTATGAGAATTTCAATCACGTGACCCAATGTCTTCACTTTTCTGTTTTTCACCATCAAAAGTTGGTATCCATTTCAAAAATGGAATAATACAATTAAAATTATAAAAACAATTTTTTCTTCATTCATTCACACTCGTTAAAATAAATGACAAGTCATTAATGTTGGCATGCATGCTCTAATATACAAAATTTATTTAAAACACACATTCACTGGAAATGTTCACTCATCCAAATATAGCTGTAAACACACACACACACGCTCGAAATTTTTATCTCAGTTCTAATTTAATTCAATTTTCATTCATTTTAAATTCAAATGTGTGTTTGTGTGCTATAAAATGTTTGCCTCGATCTCTCCATTTAAACTTTCAACCTGTCTTTGTTTCTCTTCTAACCCTATTAGTTTTTTTTTGTGTATGTTTGTATGTGTGTGTGTTATTTTTTTAAGTCGGTGAATTTGACTTTCTATTAGATTTTATTATTATTTTATATTATTATTATTATTTTATTTCTCCACAACTTCACATACACATGAATGACTTGGCATACTTTCAAAAACTTTGATAAACCTATTTCCGTGTTTTGCATACGTACTTAAAGCAGTTCTTGGTGATACATTCGAAGTACATTTCCTTGTATCAATTTGTCCTTATTTATTTAAATAAAATGTTTTATAAAATAATAATAATAACAAATAAACTTTTGTGATATTCATCAAGATAACACAGGAAAAAAATGAACTTCAGAGTCAAAGGATAAATTATTCCTCATGTTTTGTGTTTGTATATGAAATATTAGGTGTATCTTGTTTTTTTTGTAAGTTATAAACACAGATGTGAAAATAAATATTTTTTTTCTTATGGTCATAAAAAGCTACTTTATTTTACTTTATTCCCTATTTTATATTCATTCACCTGCTTTTCATACACTTTTTTTTACAGTTTTCCATCTAATATATTCTTATTATATTAAAACCTCGCACCAGAATGTAAGAAAACGACATCTAAAATAAATTTCTTTCGCGAAAACCGTATTTTTCCTCAATTTTGTTTCCTCTTCTTTCAAACATACAAACACACATACACATGTTCAATGTTCATACAAATTGACTTTACCCATTTGTGCTTCTTATACAAGTACATAATAAATGATGATTTTTAAGCATGTTCTATATTAATATATTTGAAAGGTGAAAAAATTATTACACTTTTACTTCCATACTTTTCATTCTTCATGTACATAATTTGAGCGTTATTATTAAAAAAAACGTGGAAATGAAAATGAGTTTTATGTTTTAAAAGAAAAAAAACATATTTTCATAGTAGATTATTACCAAGTAACAAATTTCAGTTTTGCACAATACATATTTTTATTAATACGCTAAGATAAATTACCATAAAATTTGTTTTAATTTCGAAGAGAGAGCTTTTGTGTTTTTTTTTTAATATTAGAATTTGAATTTCAATGAAATAAAAAGATAACTTTACAAAATCATTAAAATGAATAAAAAATAATATTTATAATCCATATTGAAAGGAAAAATTTATTCTCTCAAAGTATCATAATAGCACTGAGCAACAAGTGAGTGAAAGATTAAGATAAATAAAGAAGAGAAAATAACATAAGGAGATGACAATAATTTAATTAAAAAACGGAATGAGATTTAGATGGCTCATTAATTGCTTCTTAAATTCAAAATTAATGTTTTTTTTTAGATCTTTTACATTTTTAAGTGAATTTTCCTTTAAATTTGGGAAAAAGGAAAAGTATTGGACAATTATTGAATTGATTTGATCATCGATTTCACGATTCATTTCACTTTTTAAAATTACTTAAAAGACCAGGGCTCAAAATTACGAGTGTGTGAATCAAAAATGTGTTCCAAATCGTTAAAAGATGAAACTAATCCTTATCTCCTTTGTGATTATTTCACATTAAAGCAAAAAAGTAAACAATTTTCCTTTTATATAACATAAATTTTAATAACTTCATCTGAGATAAGCAAATATAATTTCAGTATTTACTTTCCTTTATTACACTTAAATATAAAACATCAAAGAGATGTTTCTTTTAAATCCACAATCTTGTAGTAAATATTAATAATGATCAAAAAGTGCATTTTATTATTGTTTACTTATGTTGCAATATGATTCCGTTTTTTCATCTCTTCATCTAGAAAGATTTACAAATAATTTCACTGTTCAACAAATTTTATTTTAAGAAACTCTTGCGACGGAAATTTGCAACGCAAATTTGTGACGGGAAATGCGACGAGGATTTTCAAAAGGAAAAATATAAATTTTAAATAATTTTTAACGTTTTTGAGTTAAAAAAATCATGTTTTTGTAAGTTTTAATCAAAAGTGACCTGAAACAAAGTTGTAAAGAATATTTCAAGCTTCAACTTTGCTGATATAACCTTCTCAATATTTTATATATTAAGAGGCCAAGAATGGCAAAATACACAATTTTGAGCTCATTTTTTTGGTTTTAGAGTAAATAAAATCATATTTTTTATGTTTTAGACAAAATTGACCTGAAGAAAAGTTGTAGAGAATATTTTAAGCTGTAACTTTGCTGAACTGACCAAGTCGATATTTCATATATTAAAAGGTCCAAAATGGCAGAAAAGCGATAGCGACAGGAATTGTATTTAGAGTAAAGGCACCTTGTAGTGACGAACACAAATTTGTTGCACAGTGAATGCATAAAAATAATAAAATGAGCTTATATTTTTATTACGCTATCATAGTACAAGTAACAAAATTTACAACAGTTTGAAGTTTATTTACTCTAAAGATACTTCCTTCTTTGAAGAAATTTTAACGAACTCATTTATATGAAATACACAAAGAAATTGTATTTATCAGTACGTTAGAAATCAGATATGCAGATAAGGATAAAAATAATACAAGAACAATGTTGCTGCAATATATCAAACTGTGCAAAAATTGTCTTTTTGATGTTTTTCTGTCTATTAATGTAGTTGAGTGAAATGAAAAGCAATCCGCAAAGGAAATGAAATACTTTGTGTGAGTATGTTTGCGGAAATAAAGTAACTTTTTATGCGGTTTAAGCACACACACACAAATCGTACCATCACGTTTCTTCATACATTTATTTTTTCTTCTATTTATTGTTGTTTTTGCACATTATTGTTGCTTTGTTGTCATGAATGAATGTATTTGTTTGACAAAGTACCCCATAAATATGCAAGTCGTGAAAAGTAATAAAAAATATTTTACATGTTTTGTAATTTTCTTATAAATGTTTCATAGAAATATCATTTCAATAGAATTTTTTTAAATGAATGCAAAATAATTCAAATTCAAATGACTTTAACAGTAAAACTTTTTGACTCATTTGAGACAACATTAAAATTAACATGTTAAATCATCATCAAATAATATTATTATTGTTTGTTCCTAATGTGTCCCATTTTTCATTTGAAATTTTTGCATGTTTACGTTCCTACGATTTTCATTCTTTTCCTTGCTTTGGACAATAAAAAAGCACGTGTGGAAAATATGAATAAAAAAAAAGGATTTGATTTATGTGATGTTTATGTTTGAAATATGACGGTATTATTTTATTTTTTCATACATTATTTCACATATTTCCACAATTTCATTTTATTTTATTATTTTTTTTTCCTCATCTTCTGAATCTAAATTATTATTATTTTTCTGCTGATAGCACAATTTTTGCCTTCTTCTGCCTGTAGTTTTTTTTTGCTACATTTTAGTCATATTTTTTTGTGACTTTGTCTACTGATTAAATGTTAAGGGAAATAAAAGCAATTTCGAGATTATCAAATGAATGTTATCATATGCTTGACTGACATGAAAAATAGAATTAAAGGACACGAATGACAATATGAGAGGAAAGGACGTGACCAAAAAATGACAATTCAACCATAATCTTCAAGCTCTAGTTGTTTATGAGATTTATTTTTTTTAATAATAATTTTTTAAAAAATTTACCCACACAAGTCATTTATTTAAGAGTAAGTTTCATCTGTAATTTAACTTGATTTACATGGTCAACACAATTATTTTTCCTTCAACGTTTGTCACACTGAAAGCTGAAAACGCCTCACAGCACAACGTGACTTGGTTCGCAGACGGAGATCTTTGATTAACGCTTACAAGGCATTTATTGAATGAAATTTTTAACGCATTTCCAGTTAATTTAGAACAAGAATTCGAGTGTTATGGGCACTCTATCATGCGAGGTGGTCTATGGGACGTTTTCAACTTAGAATGCATTAAATTTGATCTTTATTTAAACTGCACTAAGGTTTATCTCAACATTAAACTACAGTTCTCTAGACAGAAAATGTAAGAAATATGCCTACTTAAAATTTAACACATTATGTTAGAAAACAAACATACTAAAGTTTTTATTAGTCTCAAGAGTTTCATTATTATTGCAAATGTTGAATGTATTGAAGAGCATGTGAAAATTAATATAGTGCCATAAATTTAAAAAAAAAAGTCATACCTTAAATAAAATTTTTGTTAAAATTCATGCTTAGGCCAAGTTGAAAAAAATTAAAATGACAATAAAAAATTGTTTGATAACAGAAAAGTGGAAAAAAATGAAAATTCTTATCACAAGACGAAAGACGAATTGTAAAGTGAATTTCGATTGCACTGAACACATTGAAAAGTTAAATATGAAAATTTTGCACTTTGAAACATTATTCTTCAATTTTCAATAAGAAAACACGTGCTTGATTACATTTAATTTGAAAATGAACATTGCATTACAAATTATAATAATTTTACTTTAACTTTTAATTTCAGAACATGCAAACTCAGAACACAATTAAACGAGAAAATGAAAATGTGGTTTAAAAAAAACAAATAACATCAAAATAAATTACGTCGATTATTTTGTAAGGAACAAATTTTTCGAATTGATATTAGTTAAAATAATATAAAATGTGTAGGAATTACATGAAAATATTAAAATTAAGACAAAGAACAGTCATCAAAGTACGTAAATTAACATAATCGAACGGAACACACTCGTTTTAAACTTCTGTATACAAAAAAAAAAATAATAATAATTTTAGCTCAAAAATAAAATATATGCTGTATAAAATTATCATCATCATAATAATAAGGATAATAAGCAGTGAAAGCAAACATCTAGTCAATTTGCATCTAAATGATCAAATAATGAAGAAAACACAACAGTATCTGTATCATCAACATCATCGCAACAAAATTTCTATTTATAAAATAGACGAACAATTTTAAACGGATTATTTAATTTTTAAAGGAAAAAAAAGATATAATAACGAAAAATTAATCTGTTATTTAGATATTCTTAGATGATGAACAAAAATATTATGTATAACAACTCAACACAATTCTCCAGTGTAATATTTACAAGGTAAGTAATTTTTTTTGTTTTGTCTTGGTTTTTTTTTACTTTGTTTTTCGACTAAAATTATAATAAAAAAAAGTTAATACATCTCAGTAGGATCATCAAAACGTCACCAGTTTGTTGTATGCTTGTAACTCAATTATCATTATGCTAATGAACTGACACTTTTTACAATAATGCACATCCCTCAGGTCATTTATTGTTTTTTTTTTATTATTGTGTTTGTTGTAACTGAATATAAAAAGTGAAAATAATGGACTAACAATGTAATTTTAAATTTTGAAGATGTATTTTACTCAACCAAAGGAGATTTTTGACAGATTTTTACTGTACTTTTTATTATTTATTATTTCAGTTAAAACCCTGAAGAATACAAGAAAAATGTTTCAGATTTTTTTTAAATAAAAAAATTACATAAATTGAAAAGTTATTACGGATATTAATGTCATAAGGTTTAATTGCCCATATTAATAAGAAAGTTTCATTATACTAATTATAATAACAATCATCATTTTTTTAATCACAATTTAGATTTGTAAGTAAAAAAATACAATTTTTAATATCAGATAAACTCTACACTTGGATCATTTTAAAAAGTTATGATAAAATTACATTAAAGCGCTATTAAATTAATGATGGTGCTTTCTTTGCATTTTCATAACTGTAAAACATCTCCACCAATCTCTAGTGGTTGATGTTGGTTGACATAAAATAATTCAATATACCAACTTTTTAAATGTGTTGTGGTACAAAAAAGTGTAGATAAGTGTCTCAACATCATCAACTTTACAATAGGTGTTTTTTTTTCTTTTGCATTCGAGAAAAAATATTATTATTATTATAAGTACTAAAAGTATCATGATACAGAAAACATATATATTTACACTGTAAACCATTTACATGACGTAATTTCAATTCGTAAAAAACCGCTCAATTTCAGTTTAAGGCTAGGCTCTCAACTCAAAACCAGAGGGAGATCAGTGGAATTCGTAGGATTACATGTTAATTGATGTGATTTTGTCCAGGGACTCCACTAGCCTTGGGATAGATTAGATTAGATATGAACAAGCCCCACCGCGGACCCAATGGTCCTATTGTGTTCATACTACTTCATCCAGAACTTCCACTGCAAGCGCCTTTTTATCTATGGCCTAACCACGTGGGACCTACAATTTATACTGTCATACGATTCAGTCGCCCTCAGGTTTCACTCAGCGCCCCTAAAAATCTTAGGAGGATTTTTATGTATTCTAAGAAAAATTTGAGTACATTTGAAATTCGAAAAACACCCCGTGCAGGATTCTTACCAGTCATACCAGCCTCTTAACCAACTCGGTCAACGAGCCTTGGGATAAGAGTTTAGATGAAAGTGTTGAAAATTAACTGCTACTTTATGCATGGTATAATTCCTTATAATTTACGTACAGAGTGCGTTTTACTTTTTTCCGCTATCTATACACATACGAAGGCGTAAGACCCTCCGATGATGCTATAATATGAGGAATCGATACTTTTTCAATTTGCAGTGCAGTTAAAAAAGTTTTCTCATAAAATTATAATGTTGTCTCTCTGTTAACCTGTGCCGTGTGTTGTTTTTTCATATTATAATAGCTTTAAATTTATATTCATTTCTGAAGTGAAGAGAAAAAATGTAAGAGGTAAAAAGTTGTTTTACTACTCATGTATGAAATTGAGTAAAAAAAATTTAAATATGGAAGTTTAAGCAAAAAAAAAAAAATATTTTTTATCTATTGAAATTTGAATTGCTTATGTTTCGGTTTCCGTTTATAATTTTTATTTTCAAAAAAATATAATCTTTTACGGAAATTTAAACTATTTTTAGTGACTCACTTTTGTTTATTTTACCACAGAAATGAAATTCAATCCAAATATAGAATTCCTTTTCCTCATCCGATTTTCAGTTAAAAAAAGACATACAATTTTTTTTAAGTACACAAAAATAAAAATTTACGACAGGAAGTACTTCCACTGCCAAGTCATTCAGTTTTTTTTTTTGAATTTCTATCGCAATTTTATAATTTTTTTTTATTACTATTTTCTTGTAAAAAAAGCCTGCAAATGTCAGTAAAATATGCATGACGAAGACACTCACATGAAAAAAAATAAAAGTAACAATGGAGAACTTTAAGAAATACTCTGTTGAATTAAAATTGAAAATGAAAAAAAATAATAACAATAACACAGTTTAAATAGAGAATACTTTCGTTCGTAGCACCACAGAACAAATGTATTGTTAAATAAAAAAAAAGTTCTATTTTCAAATTAAAGACAAATAAAAGTGTCTCTGTACTTTATTTTTAGGAAAAAAAGTCGAGCGATTAAAAACAATAAAAGTTTTTTTTTTGTTTCTGTTATATTTTGAGGTTGGTTGAATGAATATATAATATTATTGTTCATACACACACACACAGAACTTTGTAAAATGTTTTTATTTCACTCTGGTTTTTTTTTTGCACAATTGTTATTTTTTCATTCCATTTGTTCAGAATTGTGTCTGGGTTTGGTACTGTTGCACATGTGCTGCATTCAATGTGTGTATGGTATTTTTTTGAATATATTTTGTGTCCTGAATTCCAAACGACAATAATAATTCCACAGAAATGAATTTCAATGAGATAAAAGCTTATGGAAATGAGTGAAGTATCAATGTTTGCGTGTGTGTGAGTGTGTGTATAATAGTTTGTACGTGCTGGTATTTTCACATGAATTTTTTATTACAATTAAACTTTTTTTTTGTATTATTATTATTATTGTAGAGCTTCACTAATCACATAGGGTAGTTGAAATGATTGCAAAAGTACTAATAGTGAATTAAAAAATCAGTTAACTTTTTTGATTGAGCTTAAAATTCAGCTTAATCCATGTTTGATCAAGAAATTGCAATTTCTATCAGAATCATATTAACTTAAAATGTTTTGAAAAAAATGTTAACTTTTCTCTCATATCCACTAATTTGAAAGCCAGTTAACTGATCTCGCTTAACTTCTCATTTCATCAACGATAATAAAAAACTGAAAATAAAACAAAAAAAAATTAAAATAATATTGGTTTTACTTCAACACAATCTGCACTTTTTCATATAGAAATAAATGTTTTAAAATATTTATCATCATTTCCATCTGCTTATGCAACACAATTTTGCAAGTTGTTAAATAGTGAACAGACAGTCGTATCCTTACTGTTTTAACATCTTATTCATCTACATCACATTGAAATAGTTAAATTGAATGCATAAAATTGGAAAAATATGTGTCATCTTTTCATAGTTGTGATGAAAATTATGAAAAAACTTAAATTTTATGTTGATTGTAAGTGCATTTTTATTGGACATAATTTTTCTCTAAGGCCTTCACCTGTTAAGTGTATACGTACAGTGATTCTTGTTAAAATAGGACACCCAGAGATTTGGGCTAAACCCAAAAGTTGAAGCTTACCCAAAGTACCTCTAATTATGGAATGTAGATCAGATCAGATTTGTAAGGGGACTATTAAGCCTGCACATAAACCACCAGTCGGGCCCATTGTGCATTCCCGTTATCATCATCCGAGGGACTTAGCTTTTATCCTGTCATCTCAAACAGTCGCCTTCTTTATCTAGCTTTTAACTTAAATTGAGTAGCCGGAAAAGGGGTCATTTGAAATTGTAAAGTTAAATGGTCGAAGCGAAAATCGAACTGCCAATCTTAAGATTGATAGTCCACCACGCTTACCACTGCACTGTAGAATCCTAATTATGAAATATAAGTCCTGGGTCCTTTCGATATCTCTCCGTTTTGGGGTGGCAAGTCATACTTTAATATTCAGCATTAGACCAATGGACAGACAAGAAAGCGGTCCCACAATCAAAATTTAGACAAAAAGGACTTCACTTGATATAAAACAAATGAATCGCGAACAAAAAATTTTTATCAGATGTTATACGAGCTTTTTCAAAATATGATGTGTTGATGATGATGATGATGATGACGACTATGACACTGATGTTATATACGAGTAGATGAGGCGAAAACAAAAGATAAACGTATCGATATTAAACGAAGAATTAAACGAGCATGCTAATGGTTTTGAATGTGCTTTTAACAATTATACACGCTTCGTTGAATATTTTATAAGGATTTTGGGTGATGAGATCTTAATTTAAAAAAAAATATATTTTTAAATTTAATCCATAATTTTGTATTAGTGCTGGAACAAATTTCTAGCACAATGAGTATAGCAAAGGATTTTTAATTGGGTGTTTTATTAAAAAGAGACATTATTTCGCAATGCGTTATAATACCCAATTTTTTCTCTTCATATTATTAAAGGAAAAAAGGTTTAAATTTAACAGAGAAAAAAATCAATAAAACAAAAAAATGTGTCTTTACATTTGATACACAAGTAAAAAATTTGAGAAATAAACATTTCAATGGAATCTTCCTTGAAGAGGGTACAAAAATGATGCGATAATATTATTAAGTGGTATACCATTAATTTAATATCGTCCTTTTCAAATGTTAAAAGATAAAATATCATTGACTCAAAACTTTTACTGTACTGTACAAAGTTGAATATAGATAATTTGTTTGAATTTTTTATGAAATATAAAGTGAAGTACAAATTTGTAGGAAATGACGATGACTTAAGTTATTATGGAGATTGTGTTAGTTGGTTTATGAATAATACAATTATGTAAATTTAATTTTCAGTTTATCATCGTTCTGCTTTTAAATGTTAAAATTGAATTGAAAATTGACCATCTGTGGGATACGTTTTTTATTTAAGTTTGATTTTTCTTAAGTAAAAATCGAAGAATGTTACTTAAATTATATGAAAAAACTTACCTGTCATTCATGCAAATAATACATTTTTACTTGTAACGATCATGTTAAAAATGTATTTTTAATTCAATCAAAATAACATCGAGATTGTTTCCTTCTTCCTTTTAACAAGAACCAATCATATCAAATTCACTCAATTGTTTTAGTTCTTCAAAACATTGAAAAGAAACATTTTTCATTTTATTTTCTTTCTCAAAGTATTTCCGTGCTTTTTCTTTTATTCAAGACAAACTTATTCTTACAAACTATTCAAAATGATATGAAAACTTAAATGAAAGGAAAAACAAACAAATAAAATCCTTACATTTCTCTTTCAAATACTTTACATGAAGTTGATCAATGTAAAACTTATACAATTCAATTTTCAGCTGAATTTGTTGATTTGAATATATTTGAATAAGTGGTGTTCCAATTTTTTTTTAGTATTTTTATATGATTCATGTTAAATTTAAGAAGAGGAATTGCAAATGTTGAGAAAATAGAGACAGTGATATATTTGTTAAGTGAATTTGATATGCAAATAATGAATTTATTTGTTACAGATGTAGTGCAATGACTGCAGTTTTCTTGTTTGAAGTTCTTTGAATGAACAAAAAATAGAGATTTTAGAAAAGTTTTTGTAAATTTCATTGATAGAATTTAATAATAGAATTTAATAGAAGGTTCTCAGATTTTATATGGAATGTAAGGTGACGAACGGACTCTGATCGATGAATTGCAGTAAGCAGGGTTGTTCCTTGATGATTCATCAAACAGCCACTATCCTTCGAAATTTATGGATACAGAATTTTTCGTAGCAGCTAACACGCTCTATGTACTATGAACAGATGGAACCGCCTGGTCATTTACTGAACAATTAGATTTAATGATATTCAAAAAATATTTAATAAATTTAAGCCTTTCAAGCATAAAAGTTTCCTCACAAATTTCACACATTTTCTTTTCAAAAATTAAATTTACGTCAATTCACATAATTTTATTGGATGAAACCTACACCTGTGTCTTCAATGTATTCCCTTGATTTGATTATAAACACATATTTGAAAAACAAAAAACAGATGAAAATACAAGAAAAGTTTTTTAAAAAAAATCGTGTGAATTTGTGCCTAAAATACAACAAAAACAAATCAAGAATCACACAAAAAGTGTTTGGAAAATCTACATAATAAAAAGCATTTTTCATTACACACACACACACATACATTTATTATATACAATTTGTACGTGATATTGGTGAAATATCAAAATTTTGCGGTTTACTTATGTACAATAAAAACAACGCTCAAAAAAAATAAATAAATACAAAATAACATCAACAACAGCAAACACGAGCAAAAATACGAGAGGAATAGTAACAAAAACAATAATTTTAACCATCGACATAACATAACAAAGTATGATGAGATGGTTTACCACAAAAACCAAAGAAAGAATTTCAAACTACATGTTTATATTATTTTATATCATTTCTCTAATTCACTTACATTCCTTTTAAGAAAATGAAAACAAAATATCAAATTTCAACTTTAAAAAAAAAAGTTATATCTTGTCTTAAGTTACCATGAGATAAGAAAAATACATTTTATTTTCCTTGAAATATAAATTGAAAAAAAAAATACACAAAAAAAAGTTTTCAATTTAGAAAGAAAGAAAAAAGTTAAAGTGACAGAATAATATACAAAAAAAATATTCAGTGTCCAATTGTCACTTTGTGTGTTCATAAGAATAAGAAAGTATTTATCAAAAATATTAAATCTCTCATTCTTGGAATACCCAAACGACATAACAGTAGAAAAATGACAGAAGTTTAAAGTGCAACAGGTGGCACATAAAAAATTTTCTCCTCTTATTTTACACTGAATTACATTGAAAATATTATTTTAGAGTGCAGAATACAAAATAACTTATCACAACATGCCATTTTACGTTTATAAGTAAAAAAAAAATTACATTAAAGTGCTTTTATTGAAATTAACTTGAAAAATGCAGTGTATTCAAATTATATTTTGTCTACTAAAATGACTGAAGTTCATTTTGGCTTTCTCTTGATATGATTAAGGTCCTATTATGATTTTAATAGAAATTTTAAAATTAAATTACTTTATTTTCAGTTTTTTTAGGAAGAAATTGTTTTAAAAGTACTTTAATGAAGTTAAAATAATTTTAAAGACCTTTTTAATTTTAATTTGATTAAATTTAAGTGTTAAATGACTTACATTTACACTGATAGTGAAATAATGAAATTCGTCTGGAAAAGTACAAAAAAAAATTTTTAAAGTTAAATTTTAACTTTGCTAAAGGTATTAAAAAGACCAATGTAGGCCAAAAAGTTCAAAAACACAATTTTGTTATAAATGTGAACTTGAATATAAAAATCCCAACATGACGATGTTTGAACTTTATTTTTAAGTACATTTCGTAAAAAAATGAACTATTACAGATGGTTGTCCGCCGCTACACATTGGACTCATGGATTGGGATCTAGAGCCTAAAAACCGTTAAAAAACGCTTATTTTTATTGGATAAGAGAAGCTTACAAATATAAACTTTAAATCATTAGCTTTAAAATTGGGCTCCAGAACCTCCAGTGCCTGAAAACGCTTAAAACCCCAAAATCTAAAATTTTTCCAAAATGTCCAGTTTGTCAGAAACTTCATGATATAATAAAAAATTTTAAAAAAAGTTCCACCATATTTAAATTTTTTTCAAAAATTCCCCTTTTTTAAATTTTTTGAAAGTTCCGCCCACGATTCTCATCCAAATGCACTTTTCTAAACCGTCCAGAGGGAAGAATTTCAAAATGGTGAAATCTTTTAAAATGCCAGAAGTATTTTTAAATAAAATTTTTTGAAAATTCAGCCCACGAGTCCCACCGAAATGCACTTTTCTAAAACGTCCAGAGGTAAAAATTTCAAAATGGTGGATTTTTCAAATTCCCGCTTTTTAAATTTTGTGAAAATTCAGCCCACGAGTCCCATCAAAATGCACCTTTCTAAACCGTCCAGAGGTATGAATTTCAAAATGGTGGATTTTTCAAAATACCAGAAGTTTTTTAAAATAAAAATGTTTGAAAAAAATTCCGCCATATTGAAATTTTTTTTAAAAATTTCCGCTTTTTAAAATTTTTGAAAATTCCACTCACGAGTCCCATCGCAATGCACTTTTCTAAACCGTCCAGTAATAAGAATTTCTAATTTTTTTGTTTTGACTTCGAATTCAAGATTTAACATTTAATATCAACATTAAGATTTATTTTCAATCCATTCATTTTAAATTAAATAAATAAATTTCTGTTACTTTACTTTATCTTTCCAGAATGTCACAATAAATTCAACAATAAAATCAAAATTCAGCATCTTCAAATCCAACGTTGATTAGCAACGAATGATAATAAAATCAACATAATAAAATAACAAAATTCACAAAAAAGAGAAAAAGCTCGAGATGAAATTCAAATATATAGATATCAAAAAATTTTCTCGACTGATTATTTTATTAGGTAAGTAATATATTGATAAAATTCATCTTTATCTGTATCCTACATTGAATTTATTTTGTATGATTTATTTATTTATTTTTTATTATTCTGAAATGAAGATATAAAAAAAAATTTTAGCATGATTCTTATTTGTATATGGAAAATTTGACTGATTTTTACTTTATTTTTATCGACAGTCATGAATATTCAACTGTTTATTTTACATTCAATGGAAATGCTTAGAAATGTATTCAGAGAATAAATTAATATATTATTTTATGTAATTTTTTGTATGTATACGATCATTATTATTTATTTTATTTTTCCAAACAAAAAAAAATTCCTTTATGTTCCCCTTTTATATTTGAATCTCCTTATCTCTTGTGAACAATTCGATAATGTTAATGTTAACTTTTCACAAGTATCATTCGTGTTTTTTATATTTATTATATCATATTTGATGACTCTCTAAGGCTTTTTATTTCTGTAATAAGATGCTAAAGTAATGTTACATTATCCTTCACTTAATACGTTTTTTGTGTTTTATTTTTTTTTTGAAATGAAAATTTAATGACTCCAAGTAATGTCGAATGAGAGTAAAATGAAAAAAAGTATCTGAATCAATAGAGTTTTTGTACTTTTTTAATTAAACTTGTCAGAGTCATCCCAAAATATTCCCTGATGTATATCGAGCCTAGACAATGTATGAGCTTGAATACATTACAAATATAAAAAGTTATCGATAAAATGGAATGAAATTTATTGGTTTTATATGCCTTTTAAATACATTTAATTCGAGAGTGCAAAAAATAAATGAATTGATATGTCTTTATGGTGATTTTTATTGCCAGTTATGAAGGTAATAAAAGAATTTTATTGCGATAACAATTTCCCTTGTTTCACATTCAATGAGTAAAATAAAAATATATTTTTATTCGCCTTTCTAATAATTTCCTTTTTATTTTCATCTTTTTATACAATTTTATGCTCAAACCATCAAGGAAAATAGTCAAATGCAGCTTATGTAGCAAAAAAATGATAATAGTGTCGAGCTTAAACATTATTATAATCATGATAATATGCTTGACTTGCGATGACAAGCTATTTAAGATATTGAGTGTCACTTGCGGTCTCAGTCTTGTCTATATCTCGTCTATAAAAGAGCAGTTGCTTAATATACTTCAAGATTAAAAGCCAAAGCAAAGCAAAAAAAAAGTAATAGAGTATGTACAAAAAAAAAACACGATTAATTTCCCTGATAGCCACACAATTTAGTATGCGTCACACAAACCATTTCATGCCACTTTTAACATCAAATGAATGAAAAAAACGAAAGAGAATTTTTTTTATTTCATGCTTTTTGAGACAAAGTAGAATCAAAATAAAGGAGAATAAAATGAAATGAAATAGATTTGGTTTTTGCGATAACACGCAATTATATTCATTTTAATGCTGTGAATGGTTCCAGATGAAAAGTGACAAGTAAAATGAGAAAACAACATCATATTAATTGAATGTATTGAAATTGTTTTGGAAAATTAAGTCTCTTGTTTGAATTGTAAAATTGGGGGTGCTCAAGCTCATTTCAGCTAGAACTCTTACGGGTACATCCACACAACATAAAATTTAGTACTAGTTAAAACTTGTACGAGGTGTATGCATGAATACGAAGGTTTAAGCTACGCTAAGTTAAGAATTTATCTATATAAAGTACCCGTTAATGTCACAGAAAGATCTCAGTTTAATGAACTCTAAAGTGATCTTGTTCTTCGCGGTCCCTCTAAACATTCTCGGCTTTAAACGCTCTTAGGGCCCTACACAAATGAGAATCAGCTAAAAACATTGAAATATCCTCGTATTTTCCTTCAAAAATTGTCACATACCTTCATAAATTATCACTAAATTAATAACCTTATCTGCCTTAATAATAAATAAATGTTGCTTTTACTCACATTGAGTCATGATTTCCATTCATTTGAGCATTAACATCATAAAAAAAAGGTTTTCATCATACATTAACATGATGATTGTTATTTAAAACACAGATTTCTTGCTCACATGCCGTACTTTTAATCTCAAATTCATACTCTCAAAAACTAAATTATATGAATTACTCGGTTTCTGTTTCCATTTTTCATATAAATAAAATATAATAGAATAGTTTCATTTTACATTTTAATATCCCTTATCGCTTTCTCACATTTTCCACACACACACACACACACACACACACAATAATAATAATAATAAAATTATATAAATAAAATAAACATAATATTAAATTCAAGGGTACATGTGTCATTTTATTATAAATGAGCTGTGAGAATGGTGTTTTTACTTACTTTTTTGGGGTATTTATTTACAAATTGAGGGTTAGGCTTGTTTGTGTGTGTAAACATAAAGGTCTGAAAAGGCAAATATTTGTTTTATCTTGGCAATTAATAGCATTTTAGAAATATTTTCTTAAAATGATTCCATTATTATTTTAATCAAACAGAAAAAAAGGATATCTTGCTAGATTTTGTGGCAGCTGTATGCCTTTTATGACTTAATTAATCCATTCATCATGGTGATGATAATGATAATGATGTTCATTTCTTATATGTCTGGTAACAAGTTTTTGTTTCAGTTTTTTTCTCTAAAAACTTTATCCTAATCTCTTATCTCTTATTATATACAGACAAAGTTTGTCCTTGATTTTAGCTTAAATTCTATTTCTATTACATTCGTAACTACATTTTGTGACAAATTTGATGTACTTTTTTTTGTGTGTAAAAAAAACCCTGGAGTCGTACCTCGTCAACTTATTTTAAAATATGTAATAATAATCCCTCCACATAAGCATTTATTCAAACAAAAGGCAAATCATACCTGAATATCACATGAAAAATATACCGACTTATTTAAATCCTCTTATATTCATTCATCACACTAACCAACGATTCATTTTACTTTTAGTGGTTCTCATAATAGAAAAGTTTTTTTTTGTAAAAGCTTTTATAAGAACAAAAGAAATATTTAATCATGTAGAAAAATAGAGTAATAAAAAAGGCATGTTTAAATAGGAAAGTGAGGCTTCCCTGTTACTTTAAGTGGGCTTTATTATGTTGACTTTAGTCAACACTTCAACATTTCCTTGGTAGCATTAACTTTAACACACTTGATATTGGCAGACTATTTTTGAAATGACACAAAAGTAACATGATGAAAAAGATTGTCATAAAAATCGATATATTTTGTAACGTACTATTACAACGTTAAAAATAGATTGCTGATCAATATTAAAGTTAGATTTTCTATTAAATTTTTATTTTTGATTGGAAAGAGAAAATTTTTTTTTAGTGTATCGTAAATCGACATTTAGGGTTTCAAATTAGTTATGGGACAGAACAGTTTTAGGACGCATCAAGAGTTTTCTTTTAATTTATCAATGAAAATTAATATATTTTTATAAAACAAAAAGTGTGACAGATAATTCAGAATCTGCACTGCATAACTAAATAGATTTTTTTGATATTTATGTGAAAAAATATACTTTATTCTTTAAAAGAAAAAAATAATGTTCACCTCTCTGCATCATAATAAGAAAATGGCTGTTCTTCGTTATTTTCAACTTAAATAAATAAAGGCATTTTTGAATGTTTATATTGTTATTTTTACATATTTGAGTTATTTAGACTCTTAACTTTTGATTTGATATAATATTTTGTAATTAAATCACATTTTTTATAACAAAATAAGCAAATCAAAAATCCATTGCAAATACATATTATGGGACGCACAATAATTAGTTGCGTGGACAATATTTTATCGTATGTGTATAGATACAAAAACATATGTTTTTGAACAGAACATTTTGTTGTGTGTCGAATATGGCCGGACAATAAATTTGACTGTGTTTATGTAATGAAAAATGGCAAATTTATAAATTCAAAAAAATCAAAGAAAATTATGATTTTATTAAATTTTATCAATTGTAATTAAAAGTGAACATATTAAACTAAAAATTTAATTGTTGAAAATTATGATAATTTTGTTAAATATGTATTTAAATTGATTGTCCCAAAACTAATTTACTGTCCTAGTCAATAGATTAATTGTCCAATAACTATTAAATCACATGAATTTTTAAATCCAATATTTTATCAAGTTCTGCTTATTTTTTTCGTCTATCAATTGCAGAAATTTGAAAGAACAAGATCAAAATTAGTAAATATAATGATTTTTAAAACATTCTTAGCTAAATATGAATGTTTAAATATTAAGTAAAAATTCAATGATCTAACTCTTGGACAATTGCTCCGAAACCCTATTCAGTTTAAGTTAAAGAACAAACTGGCCACTTGATTTCAACCTTTGAGTATGCTGTTTAATTACAGGTAGGCTTGTTGTGGATCTATTCCAATTATTTTTCTATTTTCTCGTGATCTGTGTTCTGATGATGCTTTTAATTTCGTCACGTGTCAGGTCCGACGTTTCCATATAAGTGATCTCAGTAGCTTCTCGAGCCTTTTTGTTTTCTGGCTATTTAAGTTTGTTAACAAAGATCATAAAACCTTACAAAGATGATAACAAGAATTCACATTGGAATAGATGTTTTTGAAACAGTTTTCTAGGATTGGGAATTGCATTTTTATTTCCCATATCAAATTTATGATTATTTTTCAACACATCTGACTAAATATTTTCTGTATCGTATCCTCTTTTAAATTTAGGTACTTTTTCTCTTGTTCATAAAAAATTCCATACAATAAGCACATGCTCAAAAAATTTTACCCAGATTTACAGATTTTCTTTTCCTATCTCAAAATCCAACTGATGTACAAGATTTCAATTTATTGAATAAAAAATAAACAAGATAAATATACAAAAAAAAAAAATCTAAAAGTATTCTTCATATACTTTGAGAGTACATATTTAAAGGGATTTACATCTCCTGTTTCTGTAATAATAATATTCTATAGCACAGCATTTTGTGTATTGCATAATAAATATCAATTTGTAAAAGCCTTTACAAAATAATAATGCATCCTGTTCAATTCCCTTTTAAGTATAATAGATTTCAAAGTTAAATCGAATGCAAAATTAAATTTAATGTAAAAATGAATTTAAATGAAAGAAAATACTTAAAAAATTCAATTGAAGCGTATTTTGAATGTTGTTTGAAGAAAATCTCAAATGTAAATGAATTACAAAGCATTTATGAAAAGATTTCTGTAGCCTGGATTTGCTCGTAACCTGGATTTGCTCGTAACCTGGATTTTGTCTGACGAAGGCACACACAAGATCAACGATGCAAATGGAATTTTTCAAAACTCATTCTCATAGATTCTATTTACTTTATTTTATTTAAGATAAACTCACAACCTTTGACAAAAATTTTAAACAAACAGTAAATCTTCATTGATTTACATTCCACAAAACAAACATTCTCGATTTTAAAGTTTTAACATTACTGGTAATTCATAATTGAACAAATGAATCCATTTAAAAGGTAATAAAAGTGCATTACAGACAAATGTTAAAATTTCTCTCTTTAATGTTCAAAATATATTCTATTTTAGGATGAAATTTTTGAATGCATAAAACCAGGGACACACTCTAAGTTGAAAACGCCCCGGAAATCACCCCGTAGTACTTGGCAATAACCCCGGGGTTATTTGAGGGGCGATTGCAGGGTTAATTTTTGTACATTATATGATATTTTACCGCATTTTTCTAAAAAAAAAATTATTTACGAGGGAGACTCCCTTTGTCTATCTGTCTATGAGTTCCCTTAAGGTTTAAATATGTGCATGAAAAAATGTGTGACTAAATTAACCCTAAAAGAAAACTTTTACTCCATCCCAGCATATATCATCAAAAAAAAACAACAACAACAACAAAATATCATGATCATTTACTAAATGTATGTGTGGTCAAAAGTTTGCCATATACTAATAATGTTCATTCATTTACAGTGGTGACACTCCCATAGAGCAATAAACTAAATTATTTTGTGTGTTTTGTATCTTAGAATGCAAGCAAAAGAGAATCCTAACTTAATGCATTATAACATTAAAATAGGGTGGATGTGCAAAATTCAGAATGATGGTGTTGTCTGTGGTTTTTTGGTGTTTTTAGATTTTTGTCTAAATAAAACTATCATACCAAGTCATAAAAGTACTTGATGATATAAATAAATTGTTTTTTTTTTATTTTTATTTGAAATAAGAAATAAAATTTAAATATATATGCAAATAATTGAATCCGATTTTAAACTGAATGCATTTTCGGGAGCATGCTGCTGAAATAAAAGTTGAAAATATAATGATAAAAGTTATACTTTTATTTTCCTTCCGAATCTTGTTTATTTATTCATAATGCTATTTACCTTTAGAATAAACTTATCCTTCTAAAAAACTTTAATTTTATCTTTTTGAATGCCATTGTTATATCTGAATGCAAAAAAGTACACGTATAATTAGCTTTTAAATAAATAAAACTTAAGTTAAATTTATGGTATAAGAATAAGCTCATTAAAATATTACGGTATCATTAAATTTTTTTCTTCAGCTACAATGCAAGTGAATTCAGACAACAAAAGCATAGTATTTACAATAATTATCGTGTTTGTATTTATTTGCATTTTACTCCTAACTGCAAATAAGCTTACAATATATAAATATTCCATTAAAATTCTAACAAATATTCCTTTCATGACTTGCACACTGTACTTCACTAGATTTAAAACTACATTTTTCTTACGAATGTTTCAGGTGCATTATGTGAAATAACAATAGGAACAATAGTTGGACGAAATAATATACAACTCCAAGAACCACCCTCTTTTGTACAAGAACCACCATCTAGGTAAGAATTTTTCTGTATTGTAATTTATTTTATTATTCTAAGAAGATTCTGCTCTGCACTTTTTACTCTACCATGATTAATCTTCTTATGCTTTACATATTTTTTGAACAATAATAACAAATGTTTCCTCTTATATTTCAAAGGATTTTATTTGGAAATGATACAGGAACACAAGTCACATGTACAGCGCATGGCAATCCCATGCCAATTATTTCGTGGCTTTACCGAGATGGATCCGTTGTAAATGCAGTTCCAGGCTTAAGGTAAAATTATAGTAATATAGTGAATTTTAAATATTGAAAATTGAAATTATAATTTCTTGGAATTTTGTTTTACTTTAAATAGCAAAATCGAATCACTCAAAATATATAATGCAATGAAATCATATCAACTTAAAATTTCCTATGAAAATGATTTTCACTGAATCCTATCATGAATATAAATATTTGTTTGAAATTGAATCTTATAAGTCATTTTGATGAAGAATTTCAATCGAAAAATGGAATAAAATAAAATGAATTGCATGAAATAGGTTTCCTTCTAACGTTACATTGAATTTTATTTTTATTTTCTAATAAAAAAGCATCTGTTTCGTTTCCTTGGATTCAAAATCAAACACATGATTATGTTTCGCATTTTTCCTTTTCTTAAAAATTTAATTCAATAAAAGATTTGAATTTGAATAAAGTGAGAAATCCCTTCAGAATTTGCACACAACAAAAAAATCGTCTACTAGTCACGCTTTTGTTATTCTACTGAAAAGGATTTTCATGTTAGATGTCATTGTGGAGAAATAAAGTGTCTCATTGTACAAGTTGAGTACAAACCTCTTGTACATGAAATTTTAACACAGTCTAAAACATCTTAACACGTCTTCTGTAGAGACAAAACAAGACATTTACATATCCGACTTTAAAGTTTTCAATTGTTGAGACAGTTTGCCAGACATAAAATATTAACGATTTTCTAAAATTTATTCGAATAAATAAAAATATACGTTAGGGTATTAAATGTTTATTCTTTTTAAATAAGATTGGTCACTTAAATAATTTTTCAATATTTTTTTTTCAGTCACTTAATGTTCACGCTCCGTTTGATACAACACAAATTGAATATCAATAAGCAACGTTTTATTATTAATTTTATGTTTTCAAATTTATAAAGATTTTCCCTCAGCTTATTACAAGTTTTATATTGCTGTTACGCTATTTTCTTTAAGACCGCGTAGCGCCCGAACGGTTCATCTGAGACCCAAAGTATGTTCTAGACTTATGTTCGTATTATGCGTGGGAGTGTTTATGGATCAAAAAAATATAGGGTGTCCATACAAAAAAATAGGGTGACCAGGTGGAAAATTCCGAAATTTTCCGGGAAAATGGAAAATTTTAATGCCAAAATTTTCTTCTCATAATTCTGAACAACTTTGCCTAAGACACCCTATATCTAAATTGTACAGGAAAAATTTTTTTCATACAACATAAAATTTTCATTCACATCACATTCATCTCTTATTACAAGTTTTATATTGCTGTTACGCTATTTTCTTTAAGACCGCGTAGCGCCCGAACGGTTCATCTGAGACCCAAAGTATGTTCTAGACTTATGTTCGTATTATGCGTGGGAGTGTTTATGGATCAAAAAAATATAGGGTGTCCATACAAAAAAATAGGGTGACCAGGTGGAAAATTCCGAAATTTTCCGGGAAAATGGAAAATTTTAATGCCAAAATTTTCTTCTCATAATTCTGAACAACTTTGCCTAAGACATCTCATATCTAAATTGTACAGGAAAAATTTTTTTCATACAACATAAAATTTTCATTCACATCACATTCATCTCTTATTACAAGTTTTATATTGCTGTTACGCTATTTTCTTTAAGACCGCGTAGCGCCCGAACGGTTCATCTGAGACCCAAAGTATGTTCTAGACTTATGTTCGTATTCAGTGTGGGAGTGTTTATGGATCAAAAAAATATAGGGTGTCCATACAAAAAAATAGGGTGACCAGGTGGAAAATTCCGAAATTTTCCGGGAAAATGGAAAATTTTAATGCCAAAATTTTCTTCTCATAATTCTGAACAACTTTGCCTAAGACAACCCATATCTAAGTCGTACAGGAAAAATTTTTTTCATACAACATAAAATTTTCATTCACATCACATTCATCTCTTATTACAAGTTTTATATTGCTGTTACGCTATTTTCTTTAAAAAAGTTCTTTGTCTGTACAATTTATTTTATGTTGTGTGTGTTTTACATCTCATGCTCATTATTTATAAAAAAAGTTTATAAATATGTGCTGAGTTGTATTTTATATATTATTTTAATATAATTCAAATATATTACAAATAATAACAAAAATAAAAAAACCTAGAATATGGATTTGTGTTAGTTGGATGTTTTCTTGTAATAGTAAGTGATAAATTATTTTTATGAGTAAACATTTGAAATTATTAGTTGATGTTATCCTTATACACTGTGAGTTGTAAAACCTCCGGAGTGCAAGTCAGGGATAATTTTGAATTTTTATTTCGGGTGGAAAGGAGGAGAAAGGCAGGAGGACACATGTATGAATAAAAGTCAAATTTGACATAATTATTTCTTATACTTATTAAAACTATAAAGGGGGGATTTGGCCATTCTGACTATATGGCAAAAGCCGGAAAGGCCGCAGTCGATCGTCTTGTAAAAATTAAGTTTAGCATAAATATTAAAGAAAATCATGCAGAATGCCAGGGCCGTTAATAATTTTCAATTCACTCCTAGCAGAGCCCACTTCCCTTGTACCCCACGTTAATCCATTCGTAGTACTAGGAAATTAACTCTAATGAGGTTAACAGTTAGATTTGGTTAGGTTTTACAAAGGTACCACCGCGATCTCAATGAGGCCCGATATTAATCGAGGAATGTCAGAAGGGTCAGTAAGCGACTTTTTGATTGATTTTCGGAACATTTTCAATTTACAGTGTACCAAAAAATAATAGATAAAAAAAATGGATGATGATGATGATAAAGGAGGCGGGATATGAAATGATTACAATCATTAAGATGACTACTAAATTAAATGTAATGGAAAAGGTCGGACTTAAACATAATAACTTTTTTAACCTAGGTCATAATTTTGGATAGAAATCATCGTTGTGGGCAGTTATTTTGAGTAAATTGATGTTTTTTGAAAAAATAAAAAAAAAAATAACAGTCCAAAATCTAATGAACTGAAGTAAGTGAAGTTTATCAACTTCAAAAATACAAGTTTTCGAAATGTGAACACAAAAACATAAAACAAGGGAAAAAATTAAAATCTGAAACTTGTACATTTTGTAATTATGACGGTATCTTGTTAAAAATTAATGAAAATTTTGCTATTGATCAGAACAAAAATTGTACAAGTTTCAGATTTTAATTTTTTCCCTTGTTTTATGTTTTTGTGTTCACATTTCGAAAACTTGTATTTTTGAAGTTGATAAACTTCACTTACTTCAGTTCATTAGATTTTGGACTGTTATTTTTTTTGCTAGACTCATTTTATCATGAATTCAATTATTTTGCTTTCTATATTCTCTTCATGAGTCTATGGGACATAATTGGTGAGAATATTAGTGTCAATTGTGCATTACAGAAGAAATTAATTAATATGGAAATCAGCCTAGATAATGTTACATTGATATTTTTTCCGTCGGTTTTCATTCAAAATATTGCATTTTTTTGAGAATTACTTTTCTCCTATTATTGTCCAGCATTGAGTTTGATTCAGTCGATAAAGAACAAAAACAGTTCGTTGACTTTAAGTATCAAAACTTAAGGGGTAGTCATAGCGTAGTGGTGAACGTATCGCATTCCATCTTATAGGTGCCGAGTTCGATCGTAGTAATGTGTGTTTTTCAAGTCTTATAGTTGTTATATTGATTTATAATAATTATTCTGATTTGAAAAAAAATGCGACTGCTTCGGATGACAGAATAAAATCTAAGGTGTAATGGTGGTGGTTTTGCGTATGCTGTTAGATACTTCGGTTCTGGCAGTATAGCCCACAAAAAGCCCAACATAAGAAGCTGTGGTGGGTAATGCCATCTTGTAATCATTATTATCTTCATCAAAACTTACCGCAATATTTTTTTCGTTAAAGTCTCGACAACTTCTTTTGAGTGTCGAGCACAGATTTTATTGAAGAGATCTACTGTTGACAAATAACGACCACTTGTAAAAATATCTGCTTCTATATTATTTGAAGTACTTCTTTTTTTGTGGCTTTTATCTCAATTTCAAAGAATTGTATTGTTGTTTGTTACAATTTACAAGCATTCTTGAATAACAAAAATAAAAATAATAAGTATTGTTGTATCAAAAGTTATATAGAAATTCAAGTTGTGACTTAACAAAGTATTAAGAGTCCTCAACAATAATAAAAAAAATTATAAAAATTATGTATAAATTTTATTGTATTGGAATATTGTGGAATAGCTGAAAGTAGAGAAGAGTATTTAAAAAGTACACAATATTTAAAAATGTATGCATTTCCTTTGAGATATAGAAGAAGTTTTAATCGTAATTGAAACAATAATTAGAAGCTCTTATCAATTAAATGCTATGAGAGAGTGCATTTCCATGTCTCGCTAGTAAAAGAAGAATTCTCTCCAAGCAAGATGAGAATTATGAATATAGTTGTAGCAACAGCGAACGAGTTTCTCCCGAACGTTGAAGTGGAGATACAAGTATGAGTCTTGACATACCTAGGGGATGATTGATGCACTCTTTCATGTGAAGGTAGATTGAATGATGAGCTTGGGGTACGTCACTTTGTGACAACTCACAAAGAGCCCTACAATATGTGGCTTAGGTGGATAAACCCTTCAGACAATCTATCCTAATTACTTCATTAAGCCCTCTTTCTCTCTATTTCACTTTTCATTTCCCTCCATTTTCTGAAATCGTTTAGGTTATATTCAGTTTTAAAATAGAATTTCAATGACGTCTTGATATCACATTTTTCTTCAAATTCCATGAGAAAACCTGAGCAATGAGATAATTAATTATTAATGAAAATTGATTTGACGAGAAATACATGAGAGCTCTTTTACGTGGGTCGATATTCACAGAATCTATTAATATGTATTTATACATCAAACTTTTGATCCTTTACTTTAAATTCCCACAAGCATTGCTTATATTTTCATGTCTGTAATGTTGTTGTTTGAGATATTCCTGAAAGAAATATTAGTACAAGAAAGTAAAAGAGATATAATACTTTTTCTTCTTCTTTTACAACATCATTTTCCTGTCTCATGCCTTTATCACATTGTCATATCATCAAATAGTACCTCAAGGTATAATAATCTATTGTCGTAATTTGCATATCTGTATTACTTTACTTTCTATCAGAAAGACAATGACGTTACATAAAAACTACTGTAGTTTTCCGACTTGTGCTTTGAAAATGTATGAAAAGCGTCCATGAGAGTATGTTGAACTAAACGGACAGTCTTCTTAGAAAAAAGTTACACAGAAATGCTCTGATGGCTCATCCAGCACAATTCCATTTTAGAATTTTCGCTCATAAAAAATTTTCAGAGCCGAAAATGCACTTATTCATACCAGTTGAATCGAACTTTTCCATTCATTTTATTGTAGTTTTATATTTTCGATAAAATGCATATTATAATGATGTCAGAATATTGTAGAAGAAAGAAATATTAATAAAAGTAATGAAACATTTACAATTTATAATAACTAAAGATGATTATACAGAGGAAATAATATAAAGGATATTGTTTATGATCTGTTCCCCAAGGTATAAATATTTTTATTTTTTTTCTTGTTTTGTTTTCTCCATTTTTCATGTCATTCCTGTTTTATATGCATTTTCAATGCAATGACACTTTAAAAATAACAAGTCGTCTCCATTATGTATTTTCAGACAAACATCTGGTAATGGGACTTTGTATTTTCCACCATTCCTCGGCCAATACTATCGATCTGAAGTCCATGAAGGAGTTTATCGATGTCGTGCCTCAAATCAAGCTGGAACAATCCTGAGTAGAGATGTTTACATAAGAGGAGGTAAATAAAAAATCAAACTATTTTTAAATTTAAATTCATATTTCTCATTTTATATTTATTTTTCGACCTGCAGTGGTCCGTCAAAATTACGAAATTAAAGTTGAAACACGGGAAGCGTTTTTAGGTAATGCAATTTATTTACGATGTGCCATTCCGTCCAATGTACAAGAATTTGTACGTGTGTCTGCCTGGTATAGAGGTGATGAAATATTTTTACCGGAACGTCTGGACATAGGTGAGTGAAAATTTTGATATGTAAATCTGTTTAAATTTCTATTAAAATGTTGTATCTATATTAAATATTGATAAAGTTGAATTTATGATTATGTGACATAAAATATGCATCATTGATCATAAAATAATAATGAATGTTGATGGTTGTTTTTACATGAAATAGAATTACAAATAATATGCAGTGACATGGAATTACAAAATTTCAATCGATATGTGATGTGTAAAATTTACTACACCACTGGAAAAAAACCACAAATCACAAATTGAATTACACACGTATCCCTTAAACTATTCCATATTTGTTAGTTTCACATTCAATCAATATTCACAGTAGACAGAATAAAATGAAAATTTAGAAAAGCAAGAATTGACATAATACATACACACAAACACGTTCCTATGCTTCGTACATATTTTAAATTAAATGCAATCAATAACAAAAAGCGTCAATATAATTTATTGTGAGAAATTCCCTCACATTATAATTCTCATATATATTTTATCCGATACACCCTCGATGTACTCCATTTTAAATAGTATTTGTCGTTAAGCACTTGTAGTATATTATAAAATGTTTGTGGATTGTTTTGTAACAAAAATATGTCTATAGCTGTAGATAGAAATAAATTATAATCATCTAATACAAGCAACTTAAATGTAAATTATGTGAAATGAAAATCAGGAAATTGGAATATGTGGTTTGAATGCTTGAATGATTGTATTGAGAAAGATAGTATTTGTCAATTTATCTAAAAATTTTATGATATAGAGCAAAATTTGTAGAAAATACAGTTTTACATTTCATTTTTACCTTTCTTCATAAAGATTTCGTACAAGTTTTGTCTGTTTGATTGCAGCACCGTTTTGAAATTTCCTACAAACAAAAAAACGTTTTCCTTCTCTTTTAGATAGCTAGCTCGACGTACTACACTATTTTTTTGTCAGAAATCATTACAATTACTAGAAAATTGCTGGATCTCGAGTGCTTTTTCGATTTACATTGATACGACGAATTTAAATGCATTGATTAAGGGACATAATGCAACACTTCAAAAATTTGAATGATCTCTTTAAATTCGTTAGTAGAGTTATACCGCCGATAGACTCGACTCGATACTCTTGCCCGATATAGCCACACTATCGATTCTCGGGTACTTTTACTCGAGAGTCAAAAGTATTGTTACTGTGTCCACCTTAACGCCTATATTTTCAAGTTGACAAGTGAAAATTGAAATTGAGAAGAGCGAGAAGATTTTGAGTCAAGTTGTGTAAGATTGAACGAAAAGTAAGGCGTGTATCAAGTAATGTGTTCTAAGTTCTATACTAAGGAATGAAATCCTTAAGAAAGAAGTAAAGATAATTTTCAATCGAGATATCAGTCTAAAGCCTGATTTGAAAATACGCTTTAATTTAATTTAGTCAATGCTGGGCAGTTTCTTGAAACTAAAAGATTGTGTAAAATTGGCTCTCTAAGTCTTAGACCTTCAAAACAAGTATCATGAAAAGCTCATACAAAAATCAATTGAATTACATGATGTGCCCGATCCGATTTTTGCAATAAACAAAAAATTGGGGTGCAGCTCACTTGCGACGCCTCTATTGTCTATTGCGTCGTCCTTCCTACAAACTTTGAGAGCAAATATTGATGAGCGGCGCCATGGAAAACTTATGTCTTCCCTGAAATTTTTACACAACACTCAAAAATATAATCTAAAGGACAGATATCTTGAATATTTTTCTAAGATGGACGTTAAAACGTACATTGTTATAATGTATAATCGGTTATACAATAGTGCTGCACCTGCAACGAGTCTCAGCTATTCCAAGGAGAAGTAATTTTTCTAATGATATTTTTGACAGAATAATGTTCTAAAATCATATTTTTTAAAAATCAATAAGGATTTGTGAGATTATAAAATTAAATAATTTTTTTGATAATCAGATGAATAAATTTATTATTGAAAATTGTTTTTCTTGTTACTCTCGACTCTCGATTTTTTTACTATCGAATCTCGACTCTCGGTTTTTAAAAAAGTCAAGAAATAAGACAGGAATTTCATCACAGTGTTTGTAGTTTCTCTCTTTTCAGTTTGACTGACCATAAAACTTTAAAATAATTACAAATAGATAAGTTCCGTGTAACAGAGAACAAGTTTTTTTACATAAAATCCTAAATTTTTCCGATTATTAAATGCAGCAGTATCACATAATATTAAAATTTCTATTTATATACCATAACTTCATATTGTACGATGAAAATAATTCAAGAAAAATTTAAAGTAAGAAAATACAAACAAAATGATAATCCTAAATAAGACTCCCATGTCTTGAGAGAGAAAAAAAATCGCTGAAAATGAAAATTGATATTCTTTTATGCACATAATACACAGTCTTATTTTGATTTTATTATTATTATTATGTTAACACATCAAACATGATATTAAACGGAAACAGCAGTAAAATGTTATGTAAAATGAAAAAAAAACACAGGTATTTCTTTGCATAAGATTTAAATCTTGGTAATAATGATAATAGCTGAGATAATAAATCAATTATGTGTACTCTCATTTTACCTGACTGCTATTGTGTTTTTGATTATTGAAAATGATTGTTCGTATTTTATATGAAATTTTCATATTACATTATTTGATGTTAATGATTTTTATTATCGATGCCTGCAGATAAATCACATATCCTATTAAAATATTCATGTGTGAAGTGAAGTAAATTGACATTTTATTGATGATAAGAGACAAACAAATTTCAATAATTTTATAATATTTGTACTTGGAAAAACATAGAAAATTTTCCATGATTATTCATGATTTTCTGAAGATTTACCTAAAACTTACTTTTATTGAAAATTCCTACAGAAAAACACTTTTATGCATATTTAACAAAATGTAGTCATACTTCAATTTCAGTATTTATTTTAATTTTAATTGAATTTCATTCTCTTGTAATTGTTCTTTTTGAATATCATCAATAGCATTATTTGTTTTTGAACAAAAGAACAATGTATCTGAATGTAAATTACATTAAATAAACTAGTTCTTGTTACAATATAAAATTGAATATTACTTGTTGTGCTTCAGGCAATATTTGTTCTATACTTGATATGAAAAAAATTTACAATTTCATATGAAAAGAAAATTATTCAACAACATTTTATCTCTCTTGTCCAATTAGAATAATCAATTTCAATTTTTCAAATCAAATTTAAAGCACGTTTAGCGTTTACTGACTGCAACTAAAAACTTCCAATCAACTGATCGTTTTCTTAAAATTTTCGAATAAAATTTGAGCGAAAAAGGTTGCAATTTTAAATCATATTATTTTCGACTGTTTCAATTTTTTTTTAACATTATTTTCAAATCATATTACATTGATATCAAAATCTGTTTCATATATGATTAAACAAATAGGATAATAAAAAAAAAGAAGTAAATCAAGAATATTTTACATGAAATTACATGCAAAAACAGACAACATTGCCTTACTTTATATTAAATTAAATTGGATATTTTTGATTTTTTATAGCGCAGAGAAAACATTTCAATCTTCTGTTTTTTTGTTCATTTATTTGAATAAAACATTAACAACAAAAAAAATCTGGTAAAAAATTTTATATGGAATCAATATTTTTTTCCCTACCTCAACGAAAAGCTGATTGTTGACTGTTTTTTAGCCATGAATATTTGAATAGTGCAGCATATGGTTAAAATTTTTATTTTTCGCTAGGATGTCTCTTGTAAAACTGTTTTTCAAGTAAAAATTTTACCGTTCATCTAAAAAGTGTTTTCATTTTGCTCATTTGATAATCATTTTAATATGACTATGATTCGATACGATTTTATTAAAAAAACATCCATTTTGTTTGTCTTGTTAAAGTGCAATATAAAGCTTTTTTATAGAAAAACAACGCACATCTGGTAAAAAGTACTATAATAAAAATATATTGCATAAAACATCCATCATATTATTAAAAAATGTGAAAAAAATGTTATATATTCAAGTTTGATTTAATCAAAAAAATAAGGTTATAATGTTAAAACAGATTTTCAAATTGATATTTTCTGAATAAGAGAATTTTCTTTCAGAAAAATGAGCTTTAATTACAATCCAGTTTAAAAATATCATTCAAAGGTGTGAAAAGACTTGAAGACACTCGTACAAACCAAAAAGTTACCGCTATACGAAAAAAAGACACCAAATTCACTTGTCATATATTATTTAAAACAAAAATTACACACGAAAGTATGATAAAAAATTTAAAACGTGATCGTGAACGATATAGACGAGAGCATTTCTATGTAAAAAATTCGCTAACTTTATCAAAAATTACGATGAAAATATAGTTTTTTGGATTTTATATCGTTTTTGCCATTTCGCCGCCATTTTGTATAAGTCGGCCATTTTGGGTTAATTCGCCATTTTGGGTTAAATCACCATTTTGGGTTAAATCGTATTTTTGGGTTAGTCGGCCATTTTGGATCAGTCGGTCACATTTTTCTTATGATTGGCTACATTTTTTCAATGATTGGCTACTTTGACACAGACGGACAGCGCTACCGCGCAAAATACCTACATTTTCAAGAAGTGCGCTAAAAATAATTGCGAGGTTGTTTTATTCATTTTCATACATTTTCATACACGTATAGCATGTAATAATTTATTCCTTTTATTTATTCAAAAGCATCCAGGCATAAATTGATATTATAAATTAAATTAATTATAAAGTCATTCAATCACGTGTTTCATATAAAGAACACAAATGAACGATGTGATTATGAATTTGAACTAAATTATATATCCAACCATAATCAAATAAAAAAGACTATCATTAAGTAAAAAGTAGAACAAAAATGATGAAATTTATGTAAAAATGATTGATGGAATCGCAAAATTGCTATGGAAAGGCTCGACAAACAATCAGACACTTAAAAGTTGGCGCCAGATCTAGAAAAGTCAAACAAGTAAAATCAAGAACCAAAACCACAACCACTTTCGAGATGTGGGCAATAAATAGAAAATTTAATCAAAATTCGAAATTTTATCTTATGGTCTTAAAACCAGATAATTCTTCGAAATTCATAATCAAGTTTTACAAGGAAACTAGCAACTCACTCTGTTCGAATTGCAATTCACTCTCCAGACATCAGATATTATGAATTTTTGTCATTTACATTGAAATACAAAATTTTTCAATTTTAACATCATAACATCAGCGCATACAAAACACATTATTTGATTAGAGATTACAAGTTATCATGAATAAATAATTTCGACTACATAAAACAGGAAATTGTATTTAGACTTATAACAATCTCTGAGTGTGTGTATGTTTGTCCTTGTGTGATATGTCATATATGATAAATTTAACTAAATAAATCCTCATTTATGATTGAAATTTCTGTACATAGCTCAAAAAACATTTTTAATTGCGTTTATGTGTTGTGTATAATACTAAAATTTATTAAGTCTCCGATGACCGAGATATTATTTTATTATATGTTTTGTTAAAATTAAAATATGAGACGGATATTTGTGTCTCTCGAAAACTTCTTCCGATTTATATACATATATTTTAAAATAATAATTTTTAACATGACATTCAAGAGGACTCTCATTTAATTGTATATAATAAAAAACTTGTCAAATTAAGACAAAGCCACATTGCAACCATAATTTTTTCGTATCCTGAATTGACATTTTTATTTCCTCTATATATATTTTTGTTAGGTCCATTATTTTCCTCATCATCAACACTATCAACATTTTATTTTACTTTATTCTTTTCTCTTTTTTGCTTTTTTGCAGGCGGACGTTATATTGTTACAACCGGAAATGGTGATCTGTATATTAGGAGTGTACGTGCCGAAGATGGATTGAAACGTTTTTCCTGCTTGACCATAAATTCTTTAACAGGCGAACGTAAATCAAGTGACTCTATTTTATTGTCGATCAAAGGTACAGATAAGAGTAAAATCTGATTCAAGTTTTATTATTATTACGTTTTGTCTTCTTCATGTGCAGTGAAATGGGAATTTAAGAAACATATATTTTGTTTTAGACATGTTTCTATTTAAGTGTTATTTTTATGTTATGGTTTTCCTTCTGGGAGTTTTTCTTTTCTTATTATATTATTTATCGGAGATCTGTCAAAATAATGTTTATAATATCAAATTAAAATAGTTTTTGTGGTTATAAAATTAGTTTAAGAAAATTTCACTGTCACATGTTTTAATATGAAGCCTTAATTTACTTGTCAACCAAAATTAAATTGGAATTTTTTTTCTACTTCAATAGAATTGACATCAAACATGGCGCCACAAACAAGTCAAAAGTCCGTGATAGAATTAAATATGGACAATTCAGTTGATGTCCATCTGCCCTGTAACATTCAAGGAAATCCACTGCCTGTGTTCACTTGGGTAATTTCAAACCTGTCAACTTAATTTTCATACTATTTCACCATAAAATTTTCTCATTTTAGTTTCGTGTATCAGATTCTGGTGCATTATATCCACTTCCATCATCGCAACGCATAATTCCAGCTCAAACAATTCTCTTCATTCGAAGTGTCGATGATCGCGATGCTGGTAGATGGATTTGCAAAGCATCAAATCAATTTGGTGAACAAAAGCTTGAAATTCGATTAACTGTCAATAATTACTTGTCAGTTCACATCAATCCACAAGTTCAAATAATTAATTATGGGGGTGGGGTCACATTCAATTGTTCAATTACCGACCAAACTGTGTCGAAAATTGAGTGGTATCACAATGGAAAATTAATTACAGATGCAAATTCACGGAAAACTGATCAAAAGTGAGTAATTTAAAATTTTTTAATTGATTTTTTTACTTTTGATGGTAAAATCAATTTTTAATTGAATAATTTCAGACATGTTTTGTTATCACCAAATTCATTAGCGGTTAATCATGTGACAAAAGAGGACCGTGGATTGTATCAATGTCTCGTAAATAATGTTAAATTAAGTGCACAAGCTAGTTCGGAACTTAAATTAGGAGGTGAGTAACATTTGTTTTTATTAAAGTTTCATAAAAGTGATGAAATTTCATGACACAACAATGAAAGAGTGTCAGCCTTCAAGCACTTTAACGCCTTTGTTGCGAGAACTTACTTACAAGTAACAATTGCGATTTGAAAAATAACAAAAAAAAACACTTGTTACATTTTTGGTTGTTAGTTGCATGAATGTAATTCAATTTGGGCTACAATTTATTTTTTCCTTAAATGAAATGACAAATTTTCTTTTGTTTTTTAACGAAGACATTCACAAAAGTGATTCAACGGGGCAAAGGTGCTCATGAAGGTGAACTTAAACTCATCAATTTGAAATTGGGTACCTGTTCCTTAAAATTTTTAATTTGACAGAACGAATTCGGAAAAAATCCTCATGACACACCCCTTGCTTCTCTTGAATTAATGACACCGGATGAATAAAAATTGTTTAGGAATGTAAATCTCTCCAGTTTTTCCCTCTCAAGTAAACAAACACTCATTATCACAACTAAATCAACACTTTTTCTTCTTTTATGTAATATTTTTGTTATTTATTTTTATTTTTTAACCATTATAATTATAAACACATGGTACAACACCACACCCATACACACTACAATTAATATTGTGATAATATGTTGTGTAATTCATGCATTATTTATTTACCATTATACAACCATAATATTACAACACTTTTCATATAATAGAACATAGAGAATCTTTGTTAGGATTTAAAAAAATAAAAAAATCCACACTTTTTTTTTACTATGCAACTTATGTCCAATGTACTTTTATAAATAGCAATGCTCTTCTCGAACAAGTACCGACTACACTGATTTTAATGGAGATTATTATACTAAAATATGAAAAAAAATAGAAAAAAAACTCAAAAGCATGGAATGAAAAGCGAATTGAGAATATGAATAAAAAAATAAAAGTAAAAACAGAATTGTTGAACATATTGTAAAATTCATGATTTTCAATGGGAGAACAATAGATGCATTTTATATTCAAACATAGACGTTTATTGCATTGCTTTAACCATATACACATGAAATGTCTGAAAAGTACTTAGAAAAGAGAAAACATTTGAAAAAAGGGATGAAAAACAACACAACAAAAACACTTTTTATTATTCGTGAACTAAAACAATAAAGTATGAATTTCATTCTAGTTTTTTTGTTTTAAATTATTATGATCATACATCGTGAGTTGTAGTATATCGAAAAAAATTCATTCCCTCTCAAGAATTATGTGAGCATGCAGTTTTTGCATGTTCTAAAATAATTAACAACAATTTTTTTTAATGAAGTTTGTCCTAATTATTATGCAATAAAACAACTTTCATAAAATCTTATTTGAAGTTGTATGGCATTAAAATTCCAAAAATATTATGATACCCTCTAAAATACTTGAACCCAAATTTTTTCACAAAAAAAAGATGCACGCATGCATGAATGAATAAAAAACAACTTGCTAAAAACATTTGGATATAATAAAAACTAATAATATTCATGTTGAATCAGATAAGTAGCTGTATTCATCCTCTTTTTTTTTCGAGTGAGCATTCCATTTTTTTGTTTCGTTGCATTGATTTAGGATTTGCGTTCTATTTTTTATTTCCCATATTATTTTTGTTATTTGAAAAAAATGTGCAAATAATAATTAAACGGGATTTTTGCGAGATAAAAAATAATTAAAATACTGAAATGGTTTACATTCTTTTGAAATATTTGTAGCATTTTGTGTTATTTTCATACGATATGAGAAAAATTTTAATGAGAAATCTGTGTAAAATTAAGTCAAATAGAATCTGTGATGTTATTTTTAATTATCGTTGATTTTCGATTCCTTGATTGGCATTTTGCAATTTAAATGTATTGAAAAGATAGTTGCATTTTCGCATTTTTCTTCAGGGCTGGACTTACGAGGGGCCAGACGGGGCTCAACTGTTTCAAGACCCCTGATTGCATTAAATTTCCGACTCTCCAGAAGAACAATGCTACATTTCACTCCCCCTCCTTTCATCTTCTTAAACGGAGATCAGTTTTTTAGACTTAGTCTGTCCTTAGCCTGAGTGCCAGGATTGTCTATTGAACTAATCGATCCATCTTGCTTTAGGTCAACCCCCTCCACAAAAACCATCTTTAAAAGTTTTAACCAGTCACGGTGTGCGTTGGACGATGTTAGATAAACTACCCATTTTATTTACTGCGCATTCTCAACCTAAGACCAGTTGGGCACCAGTGATTTTCTACTGGTGCCCCACTAGTTTTTTTTTGTAACATGTATCTTTATTCATTCTTCATATTTTTTTAAACAAATAAAGTCTCAAAACAGCCACTGGCTGGTGCTGAGCATTTGTCCTTACTAATTCTTTTTGTTAAAATCTGAAAGTTGTTTGGGAATTTGCTGAGTCTTTGATAAACAACTGGTAGAGTTGACCTTAGTGGCGTCAAGCATGAGTTGGTCTCGATACGAGCCCATAACTTCTCTCATCTTTTTGTGATGTTGTGGTTTTGGGAAGGCTGGCTTCAACCTCATATTTGGGTCACCAAATTGCTCAGATCTTTGAAGTATACAATTGTATTTTAATCAAGACTTCGAAAACAATATTTTAAATGGAATACTTTTGAGAGATCATTAATTTCTTACATCTTTTAGGAAGAATGTATAAGAGGAGTATCTTTGTACGCAGCTAGACATATCTTAGAGAGAAATAATTAACTTACTTGCTAATTAAACTAAAAAAAACAGATTCATCTTATATGTGGGTTAAAATATTTCATTTTTTGTGGCTTTTTGAACAGGGGAAAATTACTTATATTCTTGATATATTTTGGGAGCGCATTAAAATTCTAGACTATTGTACATGAGATTCATTCGTGTTCTTGGTAGAATAAAGTTTCTTCTATTTCTAGTATTGTGATCATGGATGTTTTCGAAAGTTGTTATGTTAATACTGTTTTTTATTAGTCCGTTTTTAATTTTAAAATTCATATTCATAGAGTCAATTAGTGTTATTTGTTCAATATTGCGAATTTTTTATTTTTGTAGAAGTCCTTCTGTGCTGATTGTATCTGATCTTTATTCTTGCGAGGGTTTGGGTTGAGAGTGCAAATTCTCACTATATTTCATTTTTTGCATATCACATTCTGCCTTTTAAAATCGTTGTCCAATTGATATAAATCCATATCTTCATATTAAAATGAACTTGTTGATTCATATTTCTTACCAACAATGTATCATCATAAAGTTTTTTTATAGTCATATTTTGCAAAGTCTAACTTTCTGTAATTTGATCATCCAAATGAAATTCAAAACTGAAAAAAATGATTATCTTTTGAATAGAGCACAATGAGACAGCAAAAATATTGACAGACAGAATCACACCATGAGCTATATATCATTTTAAAATTTTCAATGGATCATATTTCATTCAAATCAATGTGTTTTTTTATCAGAGCTCATCAATTCACACTTTTTTCAGAAAAAAAAACTATGAAATTTATTGTTTGAATTGTAGCCTTTAGCAACCATTGATATGTGAGATAGTGCATTATTTTTATGTTCGATTTTAGTTTTTAACACGTAATTTTTTTCAGTTTCTATTTAAATAGGTAAAATTTAATTTAAAATATTTATTAAATTTCGATTTTTATTCCACCCTTTTTTATTGAAACATTTATTGTTTTTCCACTAACACCCACATTGTACATTAAAATATTCCGAATATTAAATCATACAGCGCCCAAAATCATTCGATCTAGAAATAAATTATACAGGAAATGACCTAATATTTTATCTACACGATGAGCACAAACAGGTAATGCGCGGTCAAAAGCTATTTACCTATATTTTCAAATACATATAATAAACATTTATATTTTTGCAGAGGATGAGATAAATTGTATAAATGAAACACTTTCTGAATGAACTGTTGCTTGCATTGAATTTCAACAGATGATGATGATGATATTTTTTTATTGTGTTTTCATCTATCATAAATTTAGTTTTTTTTTTTGTATCTGATCGATGAATTTCATTTGTATTGTCAATCTATTTTACAAACAAGGAAATCAATCATACAATTGGGAAAATACCGCCTCTGAATGTTTCATGCATTGAAAACACTTCAATATTAATGAACATTGTAGTGTGAATTGAAAAAAACATATCGATGTGTGTGTATAAGTGTGTGTGTGTAACGGAAAAACATAAAAATGATAAATGACATGATATTCAAGTGTGAATACAGTTTACTTTTACAAAATTTTATTTTCCTCCCTTTCTCTCTTGACTACACGAATATATTAAATCTTTACAAATGATTGTTTTCAGTGTTATTTGCAGTATCAGCCTTTCTATGTGAATTGTACATTTAAAACATGAAATATGGAAAGGAAATTATTATTTTCTTTTATTAGCCATATATTTCTGTGATTTCCTCAAAACACATTTGAAATTCAACTACAACAACAACAAAAGCACAAAAAAAAATCAGATTGGTTTACTTGAATAGTTCTATTGAAGTATAAACTGTAGAAAATAATGAAAGAAAAGGGTTTAATTTGAAAATCGTGTTAAATTGCAAAGAAAAAGGAAATCAGATCAGATGAACAAGTAAATCCTTTCGCATACCAATTCATATTGTACTGCATGACTAGCACTAAGCTGAAAAAAAAAATAATAATGATTGTACTTTTGAACCCAATTCACAGACACTTTTCAATTGTTCTCGAGAACACTGTCATTTAAAAAAAACGAAATTTTTATAAAATAATAATGTGAGACGACTAAGAAAAGCAATTTTTATTTCGACATTAATAAAAGGAATCTTAATTTATCAGCCTTTATGTTGTTCGTATATTGTGTTATGCTTTTATATCGAACTATCAAGAGAAAAATGGAATTTGAAAGAAAAAAAAATTCAATTGTTGTAATTAATTGCAGATATTTTTATTATTATCGAAATGGTTAGCAGATTTGTGGTTCAATTGAAAAGAAAGAATGAGAATTTTTTTTTAAAATGAAAACAGAAGCGGAAAAGACAGAGGATTATGATTATGCAGTAAAAATGGTGCATTGTTGCAATTTCTTACTTTTATAAAATTATGATAAGATTTTTCATGATAATTGAAAAATATAATAATTTCAATTTATTTTTTTTTCTACACAAATTAAAAGGGAATTAAATATTTTGTAATCTTAAGAGGGCTTTCAGATGAGATTAGATTCTAAGGGCAATCACCACAGATGAGAATCAGCAATAAAATTTCTAGGATGGTCTCAGAAAAGAGCTAGCACTCAGACCTGCAGACGAGTCCATTGTGCATACCCATTTATCATCATATCTGATGAGGAAGGAACCAAATCTAGAGAAACAACAACCCTCTGAGAAATAAAAGCGTACTTTTTACGCTTTAAAGTGTATTTTTTAACGCTTTAAAGTATAAAAATTACGCTTCAGTATAAAAATTACGTTTTAAAGCGTAAAAAGTACGCTTCTATATTTTATAACAAAGAATTTTCATTTTAGAATTGTGAAAAAAGTCAAAAAACTTAAAATATTCAAAAAAACCCAAAAATTTCAACACACAAAATTTTCAAAATAGTCTAAAAACTCAAAATTTTTAATAAAACCTAAAAATTTCAAAACCTCAAAAATTTCAAAAAAGTCAAAAAACTCAAAATACCTAAAAACTTCAAAAAACTCAAAATTTTCCGAAAATCTCAAATTATTTAAAAAACCCAAAAATTTCAAAAAACTCATAATTTTAAATTTTTTAAATTTTTTTTTATTTTTTAAATTTAAATTTAAAAAAACTCTAAATTTTCCAAAACCAAAAGTTTCAAAAATGCTAAAACTCAAAATATTCAAAAAACCCAAAAAACTCAAAATATTCAAAAAACTCAAAATTTTCAAAAAAAAATCAAAATATTCGAAAAACTATTAAATTTCAAAAAACTCACAATTTTTAAACAACTGAAAATATTCAAAAAATCCGAAAATTTTAAAAACCTCAAAATTTTCAAAAAACTTAAATATTCAAAAAGTTCGAAAAAATTATGAATGTATTGAATATTTTGAGTTTTTTGAATATTTTGAGTTTTTTGAAAATTTTGAGTTTTTTTAAACTTTTCCACAATTTAAAAAATATGAAAGCGTACTTTTTACGCTTTAAAGCGTAATTTTTATACTTTAAAGCGTAAAAAATACACTTTAAAGCGTAAAAAGTACGCTTTTATTTCTCAGAGGGAAATGAAAGAAGCCCACTAGACCTGGTTCTGTTCAGGAAAGTTTCTAGAGAGGCAGCTATTTAGTTCCTCTAAAAAGAGGCGAGTTAGCCTCAGAGTATCCATTTGAGTGGGCTACAATTTCCAGAAAAGTCTCTTTGACCTCCGCTGAACCATGAAGTTACGAAAGTGACGTTTGAGAATCCCTCTGTTACACTGCATTCTTTAACGAACTGTAATAAAAATTCACTTTTTTAAGAGAAAATAAATCATCACATTTATTAAATAAAACTTCAACATAGACATTCATTTCAAACAAAAAAAAAATAATGTTATGATGAATAATTTGAAGTTTTCCATTATCACGTTCTACCATAAAATATCAAAACCTGAGGCAGTTATTATCATTATAAAAGACATGGAAAACTAACGAAAATATATGAGGATCCATTTGTACACCTGTATCATATATATTTGAACACTAAATTATAGTAAATTTTTGGTACATACAACACTATTAGATGAAATAAAATCAGGTTGACATTCATCGCTTCAGTTATTTTACGCTTGCATTGTTTTATCTCTTCTCACTCAATGAGTTAGGAGTAGTTGTTACTGTATTTTATTTCATGTTATATTTATTTTTTTTTATTCTATTGTGCTCTTGAAAGTCCATGGAGTATAGTGAAAATCTCATTATTTTCCATTATTTTTTTGTGTCAGATGTGCTTTAAAGTCGGAGTTTTTTTTTGTACTTGTACAATTTACATTGAATGAGTTCTTTTGTTTTATGAGAGACATGATGATGATGATGATGATGTTATTAAAATAATGAATGAAATGAAAATTCATAACATGTCACTTATCATTTATAAAAATTATTTCATTTTTTTTCATTTCAGATACAATTCCCGAGCTTATTTACACCTTTATTGAACAAAATGTTCGAGCTGGTACTCACATTTCACTTAAGTGTTCAGCAACTGGATCACCACCACCACAATTTACATGGCTCCTTGATTCACAGCCCATACTCGATATATCGACAACACACCGTTACGCCATCGGACAATTTGTCGATGCATCGGGTGATGTAATATCACATTTAAATATTTCACATGTGAGAAGTGATGATGGTGGTCTCTATAAATGTACGGCATCTAATTCAATTGGTAATGTGGAGCATGCAGCTAGACTAAATGTTTACGGTAAATTGAACTGATAATAAAGCTTATCTGATACCAAAAATTTAAATGTATTCGAACAGCAATAAAAAATTATTTGAAAAATTTAAAAGAGTTGCGAAATTTTTCAATGTAAAAAAAATGAAAGAGCAAACATGCATCATTAAAAATTTAAAATGCAAATTGAAAAATTCCTTTTTTATACGTGAAAAGTAGGACAGCAAAAAAACGTCAATACCATGAATATTTTCGTTTTTTTTATACATCCTAAAAACAACTTAAATTGGTTCCTATTTTTTTATGTGTGTATTTTTGTTAGTCTGAAAATGTGCATAAAATAAACGAATGAATCCACATAAAGCACAGACGAATACATTTTTATATAGGTTACAAAAGCATTCACATCCACATGGATGTGCATAAATGAAATTAAAAATCAATATTATTCATGAACAATAAGCTTACACAATAAGAGTAAAAATTATTGAGATTATTTTGGGTATCAAAAATATCATGGATTATTTTTAGGGCATTACGTAAGAAAAAATGCACTATTACAGACGGTTTGTCCGCCGTCACTCCGTAAGTCTGTAGGTCCGATCCATTCATAACTCCGGAATGGTCCATTGGAGCTAGGTTTATTAGATAGAGGAGGTCATAAGGATGATTTTAAACTCATTAGTTTTGAGATTGGGCTCATGGATTGTACTCCAGAGCCTCCAAAGCCTGAAAAACCGTTAAAAACGATTAAAAATTTAAAAAAATTGATAATTTGTTTTGTTGGATGAAGAAGTTTACTAAAATGAACTTTAACTCTTTAGCAAGAATTGGGCTAAGGGATTAAGCTCCAGAGCCTGAAAACAGTCGAAAGCTCAAAATGTCAGATTTTTTCAAAAATTTTCAAAATAGCGGAAATTGTTCAAAATGACCGTTATTTTCAAAGTGGTGGTTATTTTTAAAATGACCGTTATTTTCAAAATGGCAATTATTTTCAAAATGGCGATTTTTTCCATCAGCCATTTATTGATTTATATTTATATTATATTTTAAAAATAAAATTTAATTATATTCAATGAAACGATTCCCATCGAAATGCAGTTTTCTAAACCGCCCAGTAGTGGTTAGAATTTCCCAATTTTTTTTTCATGAATGGAAATCATAGAACACCTAAAAGTTCTACGATGGAATTTCATGAAATTTCCTTCTTACTAAAATACGAGCTACTATCCAAATAATAATAAAAATTTACATAAAACGCCTAAAACGAGTTTTTCCCAAAAAATGAAAATGCACCATGCAAAGAAAATACATGAAATGCATCACATACAAAAATTGGAATAAATTAAAATACCTTTGGGTCCTTTGCTTAAATTTTTTTTATCATCAACTTGATATTTAATATTTAATTGTACGTATCGCATTGCCTGGTATGCGTTTGCATGTTAACTGTACCTGACAAGGGATTAATTCAGTTATCGCAAATAAAATGAAATGATAATGCAATAAAAAAAGTTATAGTCAAAGTGAAAATATGTATGATCAAAATGAATAAATAAAAGCTGACCCTCCGGATGATATTAGTAATTTATATTATTTTAATTGATTGGAGATTTTCATTTTATTTTACTGATTTTTTTTTGTTGTTGTAATATTATTATATGTAAATGGCCAATTTCATTGAAATTTTTAATTGAATTGAAAATTGTTACTATGAGCAACAATTTTTTCCTAGAAATCGTGATTGTTAAGTTTATAGCTTATCAAAATTCTATCACATCATATCAAAACAAATAATAAAATTCAATAAAGTCAGGTTGAATTAGTATTAAATTTCAAATAATATTTGATTTAACTTTCAATACAAACTTTTCATAACATAGCCCGATTACCGTCTAGTTTGTAGTAAAATAAATATTAATATGCTGATTAAATTAAGATCAATTTATTTTATATTATTTGCTTTTAAATTTTAAATAAACGTTAATTAAAACAGAGTGGATAAATAAAATAAATTGCATTTTCAATGTTTTTTTATCTACCTTGACAACTATAATGCAATTATCATAACAGAAAAGCCTTTCATACATTAATTACTGCATACACATGCATAACCAAGCTCATATTTTATCCAAATATTATTTTAACTACATAAAAAAATTGTAGCAAAAGAACGAGTGACCTAATTAATTTGCATTCATTTTTTGTTTTAATATCTTTTGCTCAATCCATTTCCTTTTTTTTTTTGTTGTTTTTAATAACATTGACGTTAATTATTTAAAAAATTCATTAAAAATCCTTTTCAATCAAAAAGGTACGCCTTATGTACGTGCAATTGGGCCAACAAAGGCCGTTGCCGACACTGATTTGATTATCAACTGTCCCTTTTCTGGATATCCCATTGAGTCAATACGATGGGAACGTGCTGGACAAGAAATAATAACAAGTAAGTTAGAAAATTTATATTAATCTTTTTTTATGTATATAAAAATCTAAGGAAAACATTAATTTCATATAAAAAAAAACAAGATTCACATTATTATGTGTCAAGTGTGCAACAGGGTGGATATTTAAAGATAATAAAGGTTGATGCGACACATGACAATGGTCTACACACATGTATTGTCAGATCACGTAGTGGAGAAGAAGCAAGACGTGATTTACAGATAATTGTAAACAGTCCGCCTGTAATTGAAGAATTTTCCTTTCCAAAAAATTTACAAGAAGGTGGAAGAGCCCAGGTATCATGTTCAGTCTCATCCGGAGATATGCCAATTTATTTTAGCTGGTTTAAAGATGATGCCCCGATTCCTATGAGCTTACAAATTATCGAGAAAAAAGATGAATTTTTCTCACAGCTAGTATTCAAAGATATAACATCGAGACATAGTGGGAAATATACATGTTTTGCTACAAATTCCGCGGCAAAAGTTAATTACACGGCTGAGTTGCTAGTAAAAGGTAAAATAAATTTAACGAAAAATTTGAAATCATGTCAAAATTAAAGTAACAAATGAATTTTAGTTCCACCCCAATGGTCATTCGAGCCACAAGATACTTCAATTATGCTGGGAAATCCGATTTCAATTCATTGTGAGGCAACTGGGTATCCTCAACCTCAGATAACATGGCATCGTGGTCAAGGAAAGATGTCAAAAGATTTCCAACCGATTGCGTTACGAAACAGCACTTTTTCCGTTAATTTTGCTACGTCAGCAGACGAGGGCTATTACATGTGTCAAGCAAATAACGATATCGGAACTGGCCTAAAAAAAATTATTCACTTACATGTTAATGGTACGATTTTATTTTATAACATTATAATTTATGGTATTTTAATTATGTTTTACAAATTCAGAACCAGCCCGTTTTGAATTTGCTCACAAAAATGTATCGACACGTCGAAATGATCCCGCAACACTTACATGCCAAGCAATGGGTGATGAGCCATTGAATATTTATTGGTCGCACAATGATCATCGCATTGATATCAATATTTATCGCATAAATATTGCTGAAATGAAAACAGATAATGGTGTTACATCACAATTGACAATTTCAAGAACAGATCGGCAAGATTCCGGTAAATACAGGTGTATTGCAGAAAATCCGTATGGGAAAAGTGAACAACTTATATATTTGGCAGTTCAAGGTAAAATTAAATATTTTTTTTTAATTTTTTTGCGATTTAAAGGGATTTTACGATAAAAAAACTTCTCATAGAACGACCTGAAACACCGGCCGATATTGAAGTTGTCGAAGTAGCAAGTCGTTCAGTAAAGATTTCATGGAAAAGACCATTCGATGGAAATTCACCAGTTTTAACATACGTCGTGCAATTTCAACCACACAAAACTGTGTATGATAGAAATGTTATTCCAAATTTCAATGATGAATGGCGTAATCCTACAACCGTCAATCTTTCGGCATCAGTGATCATAAATACAATTGGTCCTGACGGAGGTCCACGCGAACAGGCAGTTGTAGGTGGATTACATCCTGCCACAACATACCTGCTAAGAATGCTGGCAATCAATGAAATTGCAAAAAGTCAATATACAGATCCAGTTGTGATAAAGACGCAGGAAGAGGCGCCCACAGAACCACCATTTAATGTTCAAGTAAGTGCTGGTAATGTTGGAGAATTGATTGTGACATGGCAAGTACCACAACGAATTTCGTGGAATGGAGAGTTATTGGGATTTACTGTTAATTGTACTGAAGATAAACAAAATATTAATTTTATCAATACAAATAAGTCACTAACGCGAAGCATTACGGTTCATGGATGGGCAACTACAAAAGCAATAATTTCAAATCTCAGGAAATATACAAGATATTTGGTGAAAGTGAGGACATTTAACAGTGTTTCACCTGGACCATGGAGTCCTATTGTGATTGGAACAACATTAGAAGGTGTTCCAGAAGCAAGTCCTCAAAATGTGAATTGTACAAGCTTGTCGTCACAAAGCATTAAAATATCGTGGCAAGAACCACCACCGCAATACCACAGTGGAATCATCCAAGGTTACAAAATTATTTACAGACCTCTGGTTAAAGAGAGTAAGTTACACAAATTTTTACTTTATGATAATTTGACAGGAAAATAATTTAGCTCGTTTTTTAGTTGAATTCGCTTCACCTAGCGAAATTAAGCGGACTTCCAATTTAGAGACATACCTTCACGCATTACTGAAAGCAACAAATTACTCAATTAAGGTGTTGGCCTATACCTCATCCGGGGATGGTGTTTCGAGTACAGCAGTTTTTTGTTCCACTGAAGAAGATTGTAATAATAGAATTTTATTAAAATGATGATCAGTTTAATAATTTTATTTAATTATCATTTAAGTGCCCGATCCTCCAGCAGCAATTAAAGCCGCTGCATTAACAGGAGATTCCATTTTAGTTTCATGGATACCTCCAATTCATAAGAATGGAATTCTAACACACTATACAATATATAGCAAGGAATTTGGACGTAAAGGTCAAGCTAAAAGTGAGTAAAATTTTAATTTTCTTTTTTCTTTCTTTTCTTTAATGGAATTTCACAAGTTTAACATTTACAATGTTCAAATAAACTCATTAAAATCAGGTCACCAAATGCGTGTTGATGAATTTGGTTATCCCGTTACTTACGAGTCACGCGGTTTGCTTGAAAATCAAAAATATGAATATTGGGTATCAGCATCAACAGCAATCGGTGAAGGTGAACCAACTCCTGTTGTGACACAACCAACAAATACAAAAGCTCCTGCCAAAATAGCGTCTTTCTCACAAATTATCAAGAAAGCCGTTGGAGCTGTTGTGATATTAGAGTGCATGGCTGTTGGAAATCCAACTCCACGTACACGATGGTTCACTCGCGATCGTCCAGTTACCTTTAGTCCACATTATGAAGTAACAAGTGAAGATAGTTTAAAAATTCATAGTTTAGACACATCATTATCAGGCAATTTCACTTGTAATGCAAAAAACTTATTTGGTGAAGATGAAATTGTTTATACGGTTATTGCAATGAAATCACCAAATCCGCCATTAGTTTCAGTTCAATATACATCGTCTGATAGCATAAGAATTCGTTGGGATAAGCCAGATGATGGAGGTGCTACAATACTGGGATACACAATCTCAATTCGAATTGTTGGTGAAAGTTGGATGAAATATGAAGTGACGCCAGACCAAACTGGATACACGATAAGTGGATTAAAGTGTGGAACGCAATATGTAATTAAAATGTCAGCTCATAATAAAGTGGGAGATGGACCAACAAGTGATGAAGTTGTTGTATGGACTAAAGGGAAATCTGCTCAAGCACCAGAAGAAAAAGACTTTATAATATCAAATGCAACATGTTTGAATCTCATTCTTTCAACATGGAATGATGGTGGTTGTGTTATTTCACATTTTTCAATTGAGCATCGTGCACTTGGCGAATCACGATGGATTGTTGTGTCTTCTGATACATCTGGAACTGATAATGCCGTTGAAAATTTAGTGTTTTGTGATTTTCTGCCAGCGTCATGGTATCAATTAAGAACTTCCGCAACAAATGATGCTGGAAAGACAACAGCTACTTATAATTTTGCTACTAGAACGATTACTGGAGGTGAGTTTTATTTAGATCTTTAAATACTGTTTTCTTATTTCATTTTGAAAAAATAGAACTGATAGCTCCACCAGAATTCCCGTCGGAACAAGATAATTCTCCAGATGTGATCGTCATGTCCGAAACTGAGAGTTGGCTTTCATCGATCATAGTCGGACTTGCTTTAATTATCGCACTTCTTTTAATGTATGTTCAAATTAATTTCTCTTAAATTCATTTAAATCTATTTAATACAAAACTTACAGTGCCTTAATTTTACGACATCGTGGTTTCCTTTGCTCACCAATTGGTGAAGGTTATGAAACTCGAGCAGTTCCTCATGACATTAAAGACGATCATGATATAAGAAATCAACAAGTTTATACTGCGTCACCTGTTAAACATCGTGACAAAGACACTGATTCGGAAATGTATGAAATTTCTCCATATGCCACTTTCAGTGTTACTGGAGGCCGAACTCCAGCTGGACCACCTCATACCAAAACACCAACTCGTGGTGTAAACACATCAACTTTAGATTATACATTACAATTCAAGACTTTTGGACATCCAGAAGAACTAGATTTAAATGCAACTGCCTACCCAATACTGCCAAATTCAGGGTTTGGTCATGTGAAAGGAAAGTCAAGTTGGCACAAGCAACGATATTATAATACTGATGGTAAATTAATATAATACAATGAATCAAACAAATTTTTAACTCAATCTGTTTAGATGAATCGACGTTGAGTAAATCAATGACTGTAGTAGCTGGTAATTCTCGTCATCGTAGTTCACGAGATCCAGGTAATCCAGATTCAAGACTGATAGAACGTCGTAGTGGTAATCGATCACGAATTAGCCAAAAAGAGAATAATGGATCTGAATCGGATACAAGTTTAAGCCCGACAACAGATTTTTCAAATGCCCCCACCTATAGAGTTCCTGTAAAATCATCAAGAGGTATTTCTTATCATTACTACACACTCGATCCATATCATAAATAATATGGACGATCATTTGTAGAAATTTTTCGTCCAGATTCTAGTACCGAATCAAATAATGATCAGTCCCCTGTACGAGATCGTCGTCTCAATACACCACGTCATATTGCAGCTGCTGAAATGCGTGCACGTTCCACAAGACAATTAGCTGCTGCTGCTGCAACTAGGGGTGAAGTGGTCACACCAAATCCACGTGAAAGTCAATCAATGGAACTGCTACGTCAACAAAGTAACAACAGGTAGTTCAGGTACCTATATCCTAAAATTAGCCAAAAACCTTAGAATACATTTTTTACAATTTGTATGAATTTTCATTTCTATTCCTGGCCACTAACTGACATAAAGCAATTTCCCATTATATTTATAATGAATGAGTCCCTTAATTACAACATTAATTCATGTTTTTATTATTCCATTCACTTGTCTTTATATGTAATGTTCCATTTATTGCATGCATGTTCTTCTTATGTTTTAAACGTAAGCTAATGATTCCCTTTACATGATACAATACAATAATCATTATGTTCATTTTATTACATATTTAGCATAGAGAGTGAGGTTGTTCCTGAGTCAGGTGTTCGTTTTCGGCCACCTAGTGGTTTTACGGACTCACGAGAATTCAGTGAAGCCGAATGTGATCGCGATCGGGCTCTTGATTTGGAAGTTCAACGTGTAATGGAGCAGCAGCAACAACAACTAATGAATGGCCATAAACAAGGGGATATGGAATTGACCTCACTATTAGCAAGGTAAATAAAAAAAAATATGTATTTATCCGTTGCTTCAATGAACACCAAAACAAAACTCTTAACATGGAAAATTTATTACAAAACAGTAATCATGTTTTAGAATAATAAATTATAGGTGTATGGCGCAAATACTTGTTACAGTTTAAGAAAGTATGAGAGTAATTTCCGTTTAATTTTTTTCTTAACCATTCCATTAACCAGATGATTTGCTAAATTTTCAAACCCTAAACTGGTTTATAGCTTAAAATAACGCTTGATGTAAACATGGTCCGGAAATGAAAATGGTGTTTAGATGGAATTATAAATTTTTCATTGCGTTAAATTGTGTTTTACATTGAATTGTAAAATCATTTAGTTCTCTACTGTTAGAAACAATCCATGTCTATTCAATTTACAACGTTAAAATAAAAAAAAATTTTTACGTAAAACAAAGCTCATTAAAGTAAATTTACTACATTTTTGAATAGTGTCTAGACATGGCTCTTTCTCATTAAAATCAAATTTAAAAAAAAAAAACTTTTTCGGAAAATTGTATACGAAACCCCTTTTGAACATAATTAATGATAACTGTACAGTCATATTAGAAAAAAGTAATTCATCACCTTTTCTGTTAAAAAGTGGCGAGAATGATGACGATGATTTACGCAATATTCATTTTTTATTATGGTCATTAATCATTCATTTTTTTTGTAGTATTTAAAAAAAAGAAGTTTTTTGAGTCTGGCATTTTGCGTTAGGAAATTTCTCAGCATTTTTTAGACTTAAGTTTCCCAAATTTCCACAAGTCAATGTCTAATTTTCTGTTATATCACAATTTTTTTACAGGTACCAAGAAAAAAAGGAACAGGAAAGGCAAGAATACACGATACATGTATGAAAAAAATAGAATTTTTGTTTTTAAACGTTACATCATCCGATTAATGGTCTAATTTTAAGAAGAACACAATCAAGTACACATAAGAAGTCAGATTATTTTGTTGACTCATGATTTCCCTTCAAAATCAAATTATGACTTTAACTTATAACAAGCTTAGAAGGTACCAAGAAAAATTAAAATTTAACTTAAAATTTTCTATAAAATATCTTTGAAAGTTACAAAGACAAAAAAAAAACAAACAAGAAAATAACACGAAAAAAGTACCACGGGTCATATTTATTTTTCCTCTATTTTGCATTTATTTACATTTACATTATCATTATTACGATTACAAAACATTGAACATTTCTCTTATTATAAAAGAAAAAAAAAATATAATAAAATTGAAGACAAGCAAAACCCAAATAACAAGTTGGGAAAAATGAGAGAGTGGTGACATGTTTAGCATAAATCCAATTTTGTTTATTGGATTCCTTATTTTTCATTTTTACATTTCCAATATACATACTTTTAAATTTTTTGTTGTTGTATTTGAACAAATTTCATGCCCCATTTTTTATTTTTGAATAAATATTTCTGAGATAAAATGCGACGGTTTTGTATCAATACATATTTTCCATTGTTTATTGTTCAAAATATGAAAGAACAAAAAAAAATGTATTTTATTGTAATTTGTTTATCACAACACTTGTTATGATTATTATTTTCTGAAGAAGATCCGAACAAAGACTCGAGGAATATCTTTAAAAAGAAAATGTAGATTTGAAGAGTATCTCTCTTAAAAATAAAAGAATGTATACACAATAAAATAGGAGAGTTTTATTTATTTAGATAAATACTTCTCGATAATATTTCGATTATATTTTTATTTTTTTTTCTTGTTTATTTAAAATCTTTTACAGATTTATGAGACTTGTCATAAATTGGTGATGAAATGAAATGATTTAATTTATTTTATATTGATTTATAACAAATTTCGTTTTATTAAAATTAAATGGAACGAATTCGTTAGAAACCAGATATTGGTATCGGTTTAGTTTTAATTGAGCTAAAGCATTGTCATTTAATTTAATTTTGTGATAAAATTTAAAATAAGAGAAATTTAAAGTTTCTTTTAATTTTTAAATCGTAAACAAATTTTTTCATAAATAGGCAAAAACAACACTCTCAACCCAAAACCAGTGGGCTACAATGGGAAAGCATGTTGGGTTGAGAGTGAATTTTGACATGCTCTCCTTAATCAATCATTCAATTTAAATGAAAAAATTCACATAACATCGTTTAACGGTTCATGAATTGAAACCGATAATTAAAAATGACAAGCATTGACTGAAAAGGGTCTTACATTTTATAATTAAGTTAAATTTTGTACAGTGATAATTATGGTAAGAAAGATAAATAAGTTATTCAATTAAATTTTTAAAGAAAATCGTGTCTTATGAAATAATTTGTAAAAAAAAAAATTGATATTATCATTTAATTTTTTATTATAGGGTCAAGAAACCGTCTATCGCTATATTAAATAGCATTCATGAAATTCTGGGCGTTTTAGAGTCTCAGTTATTAAATTGAAAGACATATTACTCGTTCCTTCAATGTCAATAAGCAAAGGGTTGAATTTTTCAAGTTTTTTTTCATAATTCAATGCAGTTCTCTTACAGAAACGCAAATTTAACCCATTTCCGTCCAGCGTTGCGTTTTCGTTTCAAAATATCTCGAGAACCATAACAAATTTATACAAACTAGTTTTCCTACTTCAGTATTGAAATCTAATCGACTTGTTATTGGATTTTTCTTGAATTTTTTAGGAAATGGGCTTAAATTTGCGTTCTAGAAACCAAGTAGTGATGTATTTGCTAAACAGAACATAAATTGACCAAAATTTGATATAAATATTCATAATTTTCTTAATTTTTTGATGTTAAGCTGTTTAAAAATGAATCTTTAAAATTTTTAACCACCTCATAAAAATTATACAGCAAACAATCCTTTTTGACCTAGTTGCCCAAAATATCTAATAAGATTTCAAGCCTAACAATTCAAAATTAAAAATACGTTATTTTCTAAAAATCATTTTTATCGTATTTGAAGACACTATACCAAAAATCAGATTCCTGGGTCTGCTCCTTCATAGTCTGGACGGAAATGGGTTAAGCACATTTCGAAAAATATTTAAGAAAAATCCAAACACAGGTCGATTATATTGTCTTTCAAAGCTTATGTAGGAAAAATTTGTTTGTATAAATTTCTTATGGTTCTTGAGATACTTTGGAACGCTGACCAAAACGCAACGCTGGACGGAAATGGGTTAACTTTTCATTTAAAGAATTTTAAATTTTTTAACAAATTTTAATCGAAAACTGTTCATAAGGAAACGATAGCTGGTTACTTTACCCTACTAGTCTATCAAAAATCTATATCATTTAAAAAATCAATTTTATAAAAATTTTTGAATTAATATGTGCTCTGAGTTCTTAAACATACTGCCAATCTCTACAAGATAAAGTATAATATTTAATTAACTTGATCAAAATACTGATTTATTGAATTTAAAACTAACACAACTTTAAATAAAGTTATAAGTTAAATAGTTAAAGTTTTCTTCTATACATACATTCTATTTATAGAAAATAATAATGATGATGATGAAAAATATATTTATATTCATGTTAGAACAAAAGACTTTATTTAATGAATGCATAATGAGAGAGAATTTTACTATACATAAATTACAAAATTAAAACATGAATTTAAATAATGATGTAATAATAATTAACTAAGATTATGTTGTATAATGTACATATTTATTATAAAATTATAAAAAAAATAGTTAAAGAAAAATGAAAAAATTGTATGAAACGAAATGATTAAAATAAAATTTAGATAGTTGTTAAAATTATATTTAAAATCATGTGTTTAATTTTTGATAAAATTCATCATTTAAAATGGATGATATCTAAAAGGATTAAATTTAAATTTATTTTCAGTATTTTTTTAAGCGCATATTCACGTTGAATTGGAAAATAATGCGAGTATTATGTGCTTTTCTGTCGTCTGGTTGTCCGTCTGTATCAAAGCGTTTTTTTCCTATTTTCTTAAAAATCATCTTAAATTACAATTTTTAGACTTTAACCCGTAAAATCGTGAGACATCAGTGGGATCTAGATAAAAATTTCGAATATTCCTGTAAAATGATGAATGCGATAGATTTAAATTAACTCGTCAATACCGTTCACGATCACGTTCTACATTTTATAATTTGATTTTAAATAAACGAAACACTGATTCAAGACTTGATATATTTAAATGTAGGTTAAAGATGAAAAAGAAATGTAAATCTCTGAGATTAAGTTTATTTTATATAATATTTAAATTAGCTATTAGCTATGAGCCAATTTAGCGGCAAACTGTTGATATTGATAGCGAAAATAGAAAATTCAATTACACACACAGAAACACACACACATGAAATTTTATATTTCAGCAAAGCAAAAATAAAAATATAGGTAAGTAAAACACTTTTTTTCTTGAATATAAAATCACGTTATAAAAAGATATAGCATCTTACAATAAACATCAACATATATTAGAAAGCATACGTTCACGTTCTTTCATCGATAACATTTAAAAATCCTCTTAATGGATGTATTTTCATTCGATTTATAAATTTGCTTCAATCAAAACATGTGTCTGTTAAAGTAGAGTTATTTTCTATGTTTAACAAATAAATCCTATTCATTTAAAACTGTACAGGTCGAATCCTTTTAGTTGCAATTAGTTCAATTAGGTTCGGGCAAATTCAACAAATAAGATTCAACAAGTTCAAAAAACTAGGTTCTTGTCCAACATAAGTGGAACTTGCTCTTCGACGATGCTCCTAGAACTTGCTCGTTGAACCTGCTCCTGGGATTCGCTCGTTGAACCTGCCCGTCGACTTGTTCGCTAAATATGCTCGGCTATCTTGATTGTCAAAATTTACAGTATTCATTTTGAATCTCCATAGTCCCTTGAAGATTGCGAGTATAGAGAGTCAACCTGTATAACATGATGTCAAAATCCATAAAACTCATATATGATTAAGTTGATTCCTGGAATTAATAATGAAAACTGATTTGAAACGTTTTTTGGAATATTCCCGCAATACAAAATAATTCAAATTTTTAAAATATTGAATTTTTGTTTTATTTATCATCTGTGTGAAATCACAATTTGAAATAAAATAAATCGTGTCGTGGTCGGCACTCTGCTTGTCTTTAATTTTAATCTGATCTAACGATTTGCTGTAGTTATGAAAGAGATTTAGTAACCAAGTTTACCAATTCAAACTTTTTCAATCACCATTAATGGCATAATTTAATCGTTTAATCATAAACCATAAAATATTCTGTTTTTCATTGAAAATAAATTAATAGATCATAATCCGCTTGTAATCTTTTCATATTCCAATGAAGATGAATATCTGAATGGGTAGATAATTTTAACGAGTTTCATTGAAATATCGCTTTTTTTATAAAAGGAATTTAATTGATTGCAATGAGAATATTCATGGATAACATGGCAAATGAATCAATCTTTCCAGGAAATGATTTGAACGGAAAAAGATTGAGTAGAAAATTAATGCACTTTTTAATCTTTGAAATCTTATCATATCAATAAAAGAAACTAGGAGGATTTAAAAAATGATTACCTCCGTTTTATGAGGCTTTGGGTACAAAGATCCAGGAATTCCAAGAAAATTGAATATTTTGAATACCGGCGGTTTGAAAATTTACTTTTACTAATTTTTTTACAATTTTGACATGTCTTTGATAATCTGCAAATTCTTTGATACCTGAATCTTTACTTCCACGACCGTTTTCTCGATTTTCTACAATACTCATCTTCAGAAAATGACTTCCGGTAGGTTAAGAAGCAGTTACAAGCACAAATACGTTCAATAAGCAAAAAAAATAGGTGAATTGTATGAATAAAATGAAAACCCATATAAAAAGTGAACAGCTATTCAACTTGACTCATAAAAGAAGTATAAAAGCCTTGATATATTGATTGCTATAAAAAAATAATAATAAAGTAAAATAAAACTAGGAATCTGTAAGGTACTTAGTGTGGCTTCACACAATCAAATACAAATAAAAGGGATGAAAAATTGAATAGCATGTCAATTTATTTTATAATACCACATAATATCAGAGTTCAAAATTCAATAAAAAAAACTCACACAATCACATACAATAAATAAATGGATGAATAGTTTGTGAAAACCATCAACGTTGGTTGAGCAAAGTGGTAAAAAAAAGTATACACAAACTTACTCTAAAACTTTTGATTTAATCCATTTTATATGTGTATGGAGTTCTGTTTTCAATTTAATTCATTGTATGCAAACGTGAATATTTTAGAACAAAATTTACATAATAACATGTATGAATATGCGTTGCAGCGCGTGGTTCGCGGTAATGAATTAACGTCACACGTTTTTAAAACCATCATCAAATAGTTTTATGTGTGTGTCACTAATCATTAAAATATTATTTTTTAAATAAAAAATTTCTATTTGCAGCTGTTTTATTTCCCAAGCGCGCTTAACACAACTTTGAATGAATGCATTAAAACAAAAGTTTGTTCAAAAAAATAATAATAATAATAATAAAACCAATTTTCCATATCCGTTTTTATATTATAGCAATGAACTCATCTCATCAATATCAGATATATTCACAATAAAATGCATTTAAAGTGTATACGCTTTCATTCCAATTTCTAATCAACAATATAAATAAATCAAAACAAACTAAACGTGATTGGCATCCTTTTAATAATAATATAATAATAAATACTTTCCTCGACAATGTACTTTCAATGCATCGAAAATCACACAGAGAGAGAGATAGAGAATTGTTTTATTTTATTTTTCAACTGTTTGTATTTTCTTTCCATTTGTTTAAATTGGCATCCAAACTGGACCATATACAATATGATTTAAAATTGTTGTTTTATTATCGAGTTATCTCCTGTATTCTATGAAATTTTATATAACTTTTATTTGTAATGAAAGTCTTTGAATTTTAAATTTTATTACTTGAAAAATTGATGACTCTTTATATGACGTCAATGTTGAACTAAAATAATATTTGTTGAATGTTGTTGGATTTCGATGCCTAGAATATTGAAACTGAGACAAGTCATCAATTTGACACATTAAAGTCAAGCGGTATCTCAAATCTGGCAAATAAGAATTTAATCAGGGCCAGATCTCATCTTTTTTGGCCTTTCAGCACATGACGGCAACTTGTATCTGTAAATCGATGGTTCATAGAGCAGTTTCTCGTTATGTCACTTCAATTCAAGGCCAGATAGTGAAATGAAAGTATTTTTATTGAATATTTTCTTTCATAACCTTGAGGTAACATAGTCCAAATCTCACAAGCCCTGTTTAAAGTAATAGATTTATTTTTATTCAATCTTTAAAACTCTCTTTAATTGTAGACCATTTCCAATTTAACTTATTTTCAGTTTACAAGAAAAACCACATTGTCCAAAATGGCACAGCATTATGATGGCTTTCATGTCAACTCTCCCCAAGTAAACAGGAAATTAAAAAATAAATATTAACATCCAAGCCACAATCAAGTTCAGAGAAAAATACATTATTTTAACTGAAATAAAACTTTGCAACAGATTGAAACCACACAAAAATCATGTAAACAATCAAATTATATGCTGGTTAAATACCAGTCTACTTTTTTTCACTTTTTCCAGCATGAAAAAAACACATTTTACCATGAACATTAAGAAACAGTGTTGAGAGATACAATTTTAAAATTTCATTTTCATTTCAAATTCAAGTAAACAGATGGTGAGCCACCACACCAACAATTATCACCCATTTTAATTTGAAAAAGTTTTTCTTTCCATTGTATACAATGAATTAAGAGTTTGTGAGTTAATAATAACAATAATACACTCTTGAATTGAATTGAAAATATGAAGATAAACTTCTATTTTAAGTGGAAAACTAAACCAATAAAAAATTATATCATTGAATCGGGTTGAATTGTTGAATAAATTATGTTGTCAAAATATCACACTTAATTTAAGAAAAAGGACAGATTTTGCACTATTATTTTTTATTTTTAGATACATTGAAATTTGGTAAGCGACATCGAAAAATGAAATGAATAAGTGAATTTGAGCATTTTGAGAGTCTAATCGGATAAGATTTGTAAGACGGCTATTAAGTCAGCACTGAGGCTATCAGTCGGGCCCATTGTACATACCCGTTCTCATCATCAGAGTGACTTAGCTTTTATCCTGTCATCCTAAGCAGTCGCCACCTTTATCTGGCCTTTAACTCGAATTAAGTAGCCGGAAGAGGGACATTTGAGTATGTAAAGTTTAATGGCCGGAGCGAGAATCGATCTACCAACCTTTCAATTGATAGTCCAACACGCTTTCCACTGCACCGTACAACCCCTAATCTGAGAGTCACTCGCAAAATCAAGTCCGGCTTGAACTATTTTTGTTAAACTTCCTTTCCGAGCGCATTATTACAAAAATCTTACAGGAAAAAAGTACTAAAACCATATTTTTTGATCACACAAGTAAACTATAAATTCAAACAAGTGCCATATGGAATTGTGGTGATGCTGAGTTTCATATATTTTTTTTTATTTGTTCATCTTTCTAATTTAGCTAATGGACTGCTTTAGTTTTGTCTGAATGAATGTAAAATCTAAGAGAAAGTTTTTCAAAAAAAAACACTAAAATAAAACTAGACTTCAATGATATCTCTGTGAAAATACACCTTAAGCATCGTAGGGAAATTTCTATGTTTATTTTCAAACAAAACTTAACTCCACTTCAAAATAATCTGCATAAAATAAGATTTCAATGAAAATGACACAGATATCTTTATTTTTCATATAAATGGAAAAATATAAGATGTTTTTTTAATTAAATTTAAATCAATATCATACAAAATTATTGCATTCACATCAAACGTTAAAATTTTACACTTGAACGACCTTTATTGTACATGCATTTTTAATTCAATTAAGCACATTCCTTGTTTTTTTTGAAAAAAAAAATAATTGATGTTTGTTGCAGATTTTTCCCAAAAATTTCCATGATATTTTGTGTGCTGTGTATGATTTTTACTATTAAATATTGAAAGTGGCCCAAAAGTTTTAAATGAAAGCAATCATACACACACACACACACACACACATACACAGCAATAAATTGATATATTGCAAATTTTCATTTGAACAGTTTAAGTGCGTTTTTTTTTCTCGTTATTGTTTGAAAATGAAATGATACTTCTGTTTTTGAAATAAATTCATTTATTTATTCATCATTTGAATACGATTTTTTTTGTTACATGTTTTTTTTCATATTATTTTTTTGATTGAATCACTTAAAATAACTCAGACTTTTTTTTAAGTAGAAATTTGATTCGATTCAATGAAAAAATAAAATAATATTATTTATCACTTAAAGAGATCCTATTATCCAAACGATTACGACATAACGTGCTTTTTTTTAACATAAAAATGTAAATTGTGTATTTTGGGTCAAATCACGTGTCATATTTACGTCATAAAAAAATATTTCTCACAATGTTGCCTGTGTGTCTGTCTTTTAAAAGATGAGATATTTATATTTTAACATAAAATTTATTATTATAAGAGTCCTTTTAACACTATAACAACATTAAAATATTAAATCCCAAGAGATGTGAATGTAATTTATGTAAAATGATGGAAATTGAAAAGAAAAATATTATTTTCCTTTTACATAACAATGTTCTTTATACATCACACATACCCTGGTTACATTTCATGTCCATCAAGATAAAAAATCAGTTATTTCTGAGTATATGTCTTGAAAGGAAGAATTAAAAGTACTTAAAAATTTCAAATAATTGAAGTACAATTTTAAATGAATCGATTGAAAATGAATTTTCCACACCTAACGAGGGCCCATGCTACCAACTGTGGTCAGACCTAACCAGACGAATGTGTTTGAATATTATAAATGGGTAATATTGAAAGACCAAAATAAATTCTTTCATATTCTAATCCATTCATATTCAATTGTAAATCATATTTTCTCATGAATTCAATCAGATGTTAAAAATCTTGTTATTTATATTTCCTTAGCACTGTGAGATAAAAATTCTCTTCAATTTCAATTTTACTCATTGACGCTGTTTAAGCGCCAAGCAAAGGACCTCGACCTTGATCAGAAATTGATCAGCTTACGTTTTGTAATGGAAACGCCTGGTAATTTTCAAAAAGTTTAAGTTTTGTAATGGAAACACCTGGTAATATTTTTTCTGATCAATTTCTCATTACAGTGTTTAAGTTATTTGCAAAGTTTAGGTTTTGTAATGGAAACGCCTGGTAATTTTCAAAAAGTTTAAGTTTTGTAATGGAAACACCTGGTAATATTTTTTCTGATCAATTTCTCATTACAGTGTAAGTAAACCATTAATGTGATGCATGGCAACGTCACCAAACAAGACGATAACAAAGGTTTTATTTGTATTTCTACCAATATAATGTTTATTTTCAAATATTATTTATTTACTACCCACCTCAGCTTAGATCTCTTATTCAAAAAATATTTTATTTTATTATTCTGATTTGATCAAAGTAGAATAATATTAATTCAAAAGGATATTTACATTACATTTGAATAAATTTTTATCTCAGGTTTGTTATTTTTTAGCCATCTCTTAACCATTTTACTACTGATGGTTTGAGCAAAAACTCAAGTCCAATATTTTCCGATGAGCTCATTTTACCTCTGTAACGCTACATTGACCCCCTTCAATCATCACTCCTTGTATCATGGTGCTTTGTGACATCCGATCTATGTCTTGATCTTTTCCATTGAGGTCTTTTGTCCTGCCTTAACTTTTAAATGTAAATTAATGAGCATTTTGTCACGTAATTAACAGGCAAAATTATAAAAGATGGCACTTAAGTACAAAAAGAACTTTTAAAAAAAACTCTTGTTTGTATTGTTCTTGTTATTATTGCTTGAAAAAACTTTGTGAAAAATAAAAATAGAGAATCAAAGAGTGTTTTCACATGAATGCATTACATTCAAGTACGTTTAATATAAATAAAAGCATCATTAGTGAGATGATGTAAAGTTTTTTTTCTTTTTTTATTCTTTACATGCATCAAATAATACCCCATTTAAAGAATTGTCATTCTACCTTGTAAAAACATGTAAAAAAGGAAAATATTTCCTTATAAAAAATGCACCGATTCAGGACATAGTTAACAGAATTCACAAGATTTTTATTTCAATTTGATCCTAATTCTTTTATAGTGTCAAATAACATTAAATTACCGGAAAATCTATTATTTGACCATTACCTTTGTTATTTTTCAATGAATTACAGAAATAAATCCAGTCCTTTTACTCATAATGTTAAACCTGTATCATAAACACAGAGAAAAAAATATCAGTTTTCGTTTTTTTTAATTTTTTTATATACAATTTCATAAAAACATGACAAAAAAATATAAAAAACGGTCGTATTTGACATTGATTATGCGAAACGATTTTTGGTTTTCAATAATAAAAAAAAAGGTTTTATCCGAAGAAGGTTCAATAGAAAAACATATTTAAAAAGGGATCAGAAAAAAGATACAAAAAATTACATTTGAATGAAGTTAAAGAAGCTTTTTATTCGGTTTAAAATAAAAATACAAAAAAATACTCTTATACAAAAAGAGGAAACATAACTAAGGTACAGATAAAATAACAGATTTAATGCAAATAAATAAATTTTATTGACAAAAAGCAAATTCTTTAAATTGGAAACTCACAAAATCTCCTTTCAAGTAAAAAAAAAGTATCAATTCAAAAAGGTTTCGATTTCAAGAACAAAAATTGTTAAAAAACAAAAAAAAATGTTATACAAACAACATACATTTAATATAAAAAAAATAAAAGCTTTTCAAATGTCAATTAAAGATGGGTAACAATTCAATGCATAAATAAATAAAATCTAATAGCACAAAAAAAGCACTTGTAGCACACACAACTAAAATGTGTTCGTATCGTTTTCATGGTATTTCATGAAATGTCACAAATCGGTAAAAAAAATAAAAAACATAAACTAAAAGGTTTCAAAAACAGTCATATACATATTTATTGATGTACAATATTTTATACTTCCTCTTTCCTAAATCGAACAACAAAAATCAAAGTAAAGGAAATGAATATATTCGAATAATAATGAGAAGAAGACCCTTATTTCCTGTTCAATTCAATGGGATTCGTATTTTTTTGTCATGCATTTTGTATTATCTTAAAGCGGAAATGTGTCTATTGGAGCCTAACACTAATTTTAGTGGAAAAATCAGTTTCAATTTTAATGGTCTCAATTATAAAAGAAAATTGGAGCATAATTCACTGCTACAGTGAAAGTTGAAACGCCTCGCAAACTACCCCGAACAATATGCATAGACTAAAAGGGTTTCGATAATTATCGAAATTTTTATCCAAATTAGCAGAAAGTGCGTTAAAAATTGGCCGTGTTGAAATATCCTACGAATTAAAGGAAATTCCTACGAATTTTTAAAGCAACGCCTTAAAAAATTTCCATTATAATTTCCACTGTTTGCTCGGCTGTATCTAGTCCTTCGTTTTCCATTATTTTTTCGTGGAATTCTTGCGAATCGCCAGAAACGCTCAAAAACCCATGAAAAATTCATCGTACTGTTCTAAATCAAGAAAGCCCTTTAAATACAATTATTTTCTGGCGATTAGCAAGAATTTCAAGAAAAATAGTGGAAGACAAAAAAGTAGATACGGCCGAACGTTATTGACATGTTTACCATTCATAGTGAGAATCTAGTCATTTTCCATTCACGCTCAAAAAACCATGAAAAATTCGTCGTACCGTTCTAAATCGAGAAAGCCCTTAAGATATGATTATTTTCTGGCTATTGGTAAAAATTCCACGAAAAAATAGTGAAAAACGAAGGACTAGATACGGCCGAACAAACAGTGGAAATTATAAGGGAAATTTTTTAAAACGTTGCTTTAAAAATTCGCAGGAATTTCCTCTAATTCGTAGGATATTTCAACACGGTTTAAAATTGGATTTATAAAACGCACCGTAAGCGTCAATCAAAGACCTCCGTCTACGGACCAAATGAATTTGTACTACAGGGCATTTTCACAGTGTATCTACAAAACTCTCTCTGGGTTTAAGATGAGACTGTAATTGAGCTCCATTCACTTTCACCATTCACAAAGAGAGACGCTTTCAAATATCACATGCCCAACAATACAAACAATTATCTTTTCTGTAATAAATATCTACATAACACACTCATAAATATCATAACATACCAACAAAACCTATTACAATCCCATCTCAATATGACTATAAGTGTCATCACGTCACTCCAGCAAGTCATAACTCTTAACATTTAATGTCTAAGGCGACAAAATTCCATTCTTTTCCATTATTCTTGCGAAGTATTATCAGATTATAACAATAAAAGATGAATAATTTGTATCATCATCACATTTTATGGACAAAGAGATGTTTTATTAATATTTTTTTGTCATAATCTTTAATGTTATCATATTTGAAAGTAATAAAAAATTTAAAATGTGATCGTGAACGATATACACGAGCGCATTTCTATGTAAATTGGCGACCTCTTTTTAATGATTGGCAACATTTTTCAATGATTTGTGACATTTAGACAGACGGACAGCATGACCGCCCACAATACCAGCATTTTCAAGAAATGCACTAAAAAGTAAAAAATATTCATGTTTTAAATGAAATATAACATAAATATTGTTGAGTATCCATTAAAAGCAAATTCGATTTTCAAATAAAATAAAACAATGAATATCTTTTTTTTTATCTTGATTGCATTGAAGCACAAAACAAACATTTGATTTGAATTGCATTAATAATGTAATAACATAAGGATGCCATATTTCAGTGAAAATTCTCATATTTCAGTAAAAAAGGCACACAACCTCTATCAAAACAAAAATCAAAATGTACGTGGTTGAAATTAAAATTCATGTTGAAATTACTTTAAAATGGCATCATCATGATCAGCATAAAAGCATTAATGTTTTCACATGCATTCACTTGTTTTTTGATATTTTATGCACATCTCATATTAAAAACAAAACCAAAAGCTCTGTCAGTGTGTAAGCACAATAACATGGAGAAAAAGAGTAGGTCATCTATTCAATTCAGTTTTCATTATATAATTTTATATATTTTATCATATATCAGTTTTTGGGCTTATTTATGCAGTGCATACATTTCTGTTTTCACATCATCTCAAATGTGTGTGTGTGTGTGTTTTATGGGATTCTACACCATTTAAGTTATTCATGCGTAAAATTACATGTATAGTCAAGTTAATAAAGGAACAAAATGGAAGTTTTGACAGGTACCATAAATATGGGATAAGTCTTCAGTTAATATTGAAATTTAAAATTTTTATTTGTTTTATCTTTCAATAACAAACCACGTTTGCTGATTAAAAGTAATATAATGAAGGGAATGATCATTGAAAGGCTCAATAAAGAATAAAAGTGTTTATAGTTTGTTTTAACAAATTTCTATATGGTACTAAACCTGATTAGCTTTTTCAATTCATATCATTTCATTTATAGGGTCAAGTTACGGCCTATCTTTACCTTGAGAACACCATCGTTCATTTTGTGTGGAAAAGTTCATCCTTTTTTCAAATTGAAAACTTCTCACATTTAACCTATAGTCTAACATTACCATTTGGAAAAATTTTGCAATTTTGGAATTGTTTCGATTTTCCTCGATTTAAGAGTGTTTCATAATTTTCGGCGATTTAGGAAAATTTTAAAAGCTGTGCGATTTCGAAAAACTCTGAGATTTTGAAAATTATCGCGTTTTTGGACTTTTCTGATATTTAGTTTATACATGAACTGAGAAATTTTTACGAGATTAAAAATTTCAACTGTTTACAGAAAATACTGCGATTTTATAAATTTCCTGGAAGTTTTCGGGAAAATTTTGGTAAAGTCGGCCATTTTGCAATTTTCATCATTCCGAAAAATGCCGGTGTTTTAAAAGTGTGAGCCATTTTTGACAATAACGAAAGGACAATCAACATAAGCGCTGACGATAAATTTTTTTGTAATTTTTTAAATCAAACAATTTTTCATTAAACTCACTCCATTTCCCTATAAAAATGTCATTATATTTGACCATTGACATACGAATTTTATATTGAATAACCAATTAATTAATTAAATCAATTTAAATTCTCGGAAATTAAAATAAATGTTACATAAATTGTATGTTAATTATAAAAATTAAATCCATTAACCTGTTGATGGTTAAAATATCTTAATTTTTTTCAGATATCTTGTTTACTTTTAGAAAAAAAATCTTTAACGCCTAAGGAGGACAAAAATTGGAATTTTTAGATAGCCTTGAGTCATCATTATTCGTCATCAATGAGTTAAATTTTTATTTAATTTTATATCTGATCTGATGACAAAATGATTTTATTGAAAATGTTATCAATTGAATGCGGATAATGAAATTTGAATGAACTAATTCGCTTATGTAATTCAAAAATTTAATCATTTCCAATTAATGCATGATATTTGATTTGAAACTTCAATTTTAATGAACATAAATAAATCGTTTATATAAAATTTAACATGTCAAACATTTGCCCGATCAATATCTAGCTAATAAAACACTGTTTCTACAATAATTGTTCTTGTACCTGCTCTTCTGTACTTGATTCAAATCACAAAATATAGGTATAGATCTCACTAAAATTATTATTAGTTTATTGAAATTGCATCAAAACCTGCTTCATCAAATAGATCAATTTTTTATTTCACACTCTCTTGTTTCCTCTCAGTGTACACATGTATGGAAAAATGTGTTTTTTTTTGCAGGCTTCTGATAAACTAGATTGAAAATGTGTTGACAGATGAAATAACCGATGTCTGCAATGTGTTCAATTTATATTATAAAGCATTTTTCATGCTGTGCATCAAATAAACATACACACGAATCACAACGATAACAAGATGAACTTTTCAATTTATTTTGTTATTTTATTTTTTTCTCTTTTTCTTTCATTTTCCTGCTCATCATTGATACAAAATAAGTGTTCATGTGTAAGAAGTAGAGTTAACCAAAAACGATAAGATGAAAAAAAATTGTATTGCAAGAAACCTTATTTTATGTTTTTTTCTCACACACATGAAATTTGTTTGCTTTTTGTCTGATGTTTTCTTATTCATTTTAGATTTTTTGAAAAGCAAAAAAAAATTATTTATCGATAATAACATTGTAAGTATATGAAAATAAACACCATTCGTGTGTATCTTGAATACCGACAAAAAAATAAATAAAATAAAAATATAGAAGATGAATCTTTGAAATATACTTTTAAGCGAATTCATGTCGCTATGTGGAATAAATGCGATAATTCATTCATTGTGTCGTCTATTTGTCCCCATTACGAAAGTGTCAGCAATGTAACACATATTTTGTTATGTTATGATAGCGTACTAGCCAGGAATAGAACGCAGATTCCCAAGATCACCTCAGCCACTTTATACTTTTGGGCTTTTTGTAATCCACATTCATCATTCTGTATGTACTAATGTTGTCTTATCCTGTCCTTATCATAATGTAACACAAAACTCATCGAAGCCCAAATATCGTAAAGTGACGAGTAAGGACGTGACTGATGTCGCATCATGATTCAATGTTGCTTGTTAAAGGCTTCAATTCTCATTCTCTGAAAATGCACTTGTTGATATCGTTCACAATCACTTTCCAAATTTTACGTCTGTGCTTTGCATGCATATAAACATGTGTTGAATGAATCTTATACAATATCAATCGAATCTATCACTATCATTTGCAAAATTCAATTTTCTCATGGAGATAATGTTATTTCTTGTTGTTCACAATATCCTCGTTATTTGTCGCTTTAGGGTAGGTCGAATTTGAATAAGAAAAAAAAACTAATTTTCAAGTCATAGAAGAAAAACATGAAAAGCTCCTTAAAAATACAAATGTAAAACAAAAAATTAAAATCATAAATGGTTCAATGCAAAAAACGTCAGATGTTAAAGTGAACAACCTACTTTATTCGATTCGAGAAAAGAAAAAAAATGATTTATTGAATTGTCTGATCCAAGAAAAGTTTTGTAGATAATAAAAGCTAAGTAATAAAACTGATAAAAACATATCACCTTGAAAATTAATGATACTTTCATGTCCATACTTTTATTCAGTTGCAGCAAGACCACTTTTAATGTAATCTACACTTCAGTGACAAAAAAAAACCACTTACTCCTCTCAATCCGTCCCACTGTGAATTCATTCAAAATCCTACTGTGACTCCTCAGATAAAATCAAAGTTTTGATTAATTTGTTATTTTATCAGATAATTCCTCATACAATTACCGTTTTTCTTGTTGATAGATTATCTTCAATAGTTTTTCCAGATTGTTAATTCACATTATTTTCATTTTTCTATTCATTCATTTCCTAGAATTTCATTTTTCTTATTTAATTCTCTTGAAAATAAATCTCAAAAAAAAGTGTGTTCATAAATAATCAAAGTAATGCAATCCGTATTATGGCAAAAAGACAAGATAAATAATAGAAAGTGAGGAATATAATGGGATTATTGTTTAACGAGAAAAAGTAAAATCAAGAGAAACAAAAAAAACTTATGCATAAACATGGAATATTATCATCATTTATTGATTAGATCAAATGGATATTATACGGAGAAATGAACAAGTCAAATAAAATCATCTTTAGCATTTCATGATCCGCTGATTAGGTGAAAATATTTGTTTTGTGGTTCAATGCAAATCAAACAGTTCCTCAACATGATAAAGTTTTTTTTCTTCATTCTTGAGTTGGTTGTGATTGAATTTCAACTTTGAACAAACAAAAACTATTTTTAATCTTATGAATATTGAACTTTCTTTTTAATTTTCTCGAAAAAAAAAATAACTTATATCACGTTTTCATGTTAACTTTATTTGGGATAAAACCTAGATGAAAAAATAAACCCAAATTTGATTGTAAAAGACGTTATTAAGCGCATTTTTAACGTCAATTCATAACAATGAAATGAAAGACATCATAAATGTCCTTCAAAGCTTCTTTTTCTATGAATTTTTCCATGAAATGCGCTAAATAAAATAGGTCTTATCCCAAAATCGTTCCTTAAAAATAAATACAAAGAAAAATTTTATGTTTTTTTTTAATGTTGGGGTGGTTTTATGTTAACGATTCTTATGTTTTTGCATATTTTTACCTTTTTTTCTCCTGTTTGTTTGTTAAATAAATTGATAAGTAAAAAAATATCCAAAATCAGCATTTTTAGTATTGTTTTTTTTGTCGTTAAATGACTTCATTGCTAAAATTCATACTTTTTGTGATACAATGTTATAGGAGCGATCAATAAAATTCATCATTCACTGTCAACAATGTTCTAAAAATGATTTCAAGACAAATTCTTGTTTTTCTCTGTTCATAGTAATAAAAAGGTATTGATTTCAATCGAATTTTGTCTATTGAAAAACAAATATCAAAGAGTTCCACACATGAACCGGAGTCCGTGGTTCAATTCCATAAGCAGATGGATCGGAGAGTAGACATCGGACTCGAAATTGGCTAGTTTTTCGTGACAGTTTACGAGTCACGACTTATCCTTCAAAGAAGTCTTAATATTTATTTGACCTCCATTTTGGATCTTTTTACATTTCCTTTTTAATTGCATCGAAAACTCTAAAACTAGCATCATTGGTGAAGTTCTTAAAAATTTGATTCCATTTAGATAACAATCCAATCAATTGTTTTATCATTGTTTTCCTGTAAATATCCCATCAAATACAGCTACACATATGTCATCAACAACTCAATGCACAAAATTTCCCATGTTCTATAATATAGACTATATAAAAATGAAAAAATTTAGATAAAAACAACGACCTGATACAACGGAAAATTTGATCCTTATGACTCTTAAAATTAAAAGTCAGCATATATGAGCCATGCAATAAAATAAATATTCAATTGATGTATCTTTATTTGTGCAAATACAAGCTCAAGTGCAAATATTGACATTTTACAATTGCAATCAATCGATTTTATTTTTTTATTTTGCCTTTTTTCTGCATGTTACTGTCCTTCTGTTATGATTGGAAGTTGATACAGTGAAACAATGAAAAATAGGTGAATGACGTGATGAAAGTGTATTTCAATGAGTCGAAGTTTAAAAAAGTCAGCCATTTTAGAAATTATTTTCATTTTGGGAAAATTCTATGATTTTTCGCGATTTTCAGTGTTTTTTCGCCATTTTGCAAATTTGTGGCATTTTCCACCATTCAAGAAATTTCATCGAGTTATAAAAATTTTCCAGGTAGCTCAAGAAACCACTAAATTTTCCGAATTTGACGATTCTGCTCACGTTCACTTCCCCTTTCCAATTTTTTTTTGAGTATAAATTCAGATTACTCATTACAATTGAAACAAATTTAAAATTATCTAAAATAAATTGTCATTATTATTTTTCGCGTAAAAACTCACGCTAAATTTTCACATAATTCACATTTGATAAACGACTTTGATCAAAAATTCATTTAAATTATATAATATTTAATATATCACTGACTAATTATCATGCATACTTTTAACAATATAAATAAAATAAAATAGATAACAAATAATAAATACAAAAGTGAGATAAACATTGAAAAATAAATTGCATAGTTGTAAAATTTTGTATAAAAACTAATTTGATATTTAAAATTGTAATTTAAATAATTAATGCATTATCGTTGAATATTTTTCGATGTGTGTTGTATTTTGTTTAAAATTGCACACATTATCATATATAATCGAATAATTTATAATGTGAAGTATATTTAATTGTTATCATGTGATATAAATTATTATTTGGGAGAAATTTTCGCATCAGATCAACCATGAAATACAAAAAAATGGAAAATACTAACCACTGAGCGAATAAGAAAGTGCATTTCGATGGGACTCGTTTTCATTTCATCTTGGGAAAATCTGGGATTGTAAGCTTTTGACCGTTTTCAGGCTCTGGGGCACCAATCTCACAGCTAATGAATTAAGGTTCATAAAAAAATCATAAATTTATTAAAAATTTTCATAATTTTTTTAAAATTTCTAACAGTTTTAATGCTTTGGAGGCTCTGGAGCCCAGTCTCATAACTTATAAATTAAAGATAATCCTCATAAACTTCTTTATGTTACAGAAAAAATTAGACCAATAGACAGTTTCGGAGTTATGTATAGCGATCAGTGACGTAGTGACGGCGGACAAAACGTCTCCAATAGTGCATTTTATCTTCAAATTAATACAAAAATTAATAAAATTTAGGAAATAATTTGTGATGATAATACAAAAGTACAAATTCAGTTGCATTTGCATTTTTCGCTGAATTAAAAAAGGTATAATTTTTTTCATTGTAATTAATAATTAAAGGGTTAATGACCATTTTTTATTTTTCCTTGAAACACGTTCAGTTAAAATACCTTGATCTTCTATTTCACGAAGCGTTATTTGATTATTATTAGATAATTTAACTTAATTTTAGAGTATGAAACAAGCACAATTTAATGTACGTGCTCGTAACGCGAGACAATTCATGTGAATTGATTGATAATAATGATTTTTTATAATAAATAGGAAATATGATTCAATCTGTAGTTCATTTGATTCAAACAGGTCTCAGAATACAGTCGACGCAGATTTTTTCTTAATTTTTTTAAATTAAACATGTCACTTTCTGATATTTCGATTAAATTTAATGAAAAAACATTAAATGAAATTATAGCAAAGTATTCTGGGACGAAATGTACTGGATGGCGATTTGTTGGTGGTTTCAAAAAAGGTAAGAAAAGTAATTGTGTGGTATTCAATTAAAATTAATTGTTTTCAATTAAGGGGATTCGTATCTAAGTCAAGTGTTTCGTCTTCAAATTGATGGTCAACGTGGTAAAGATACAATTCAAATTAATACAATAATTAAATCGATTCCCAAAAATGTGGGTCGGAGAAAAACATTTCGGTCAGCTGATTTTTTCAGAAATGAAATTCACTTTTATGAGCGTACCATGAAGGCATGTTTACAGCATCAAGACAAAATGACGCTGAATGACATGGCAGTTCGAGATAAAGTTTTTAATGGAGTTCCAAGGTAAATTTATGTGAATTTATTAACGAAAATTCATATCATTTTCCTTTTCTTTATCGCTTTAGATGCATCAGTTCATTTTCAGACGGAGAAAATGATTTCATCGTCCTTGAAGATCTGGGAGGCGAAGGTTACAGTACAGTCAGTCGTCATACTGGAATGGATCTGAACCATTGTATCATGGCAATGCAAATACTCGGTCGATTTCATGCTGTATCATTAGCTTATCGATTTCAAAAACCTCAAGAGTTTGAAGCATCTGTACTTCCATTCGTTGAAGTATGTATTTGTTATTAAGTAATTTAAAGATAATAACTACTTACTTGTTTATATTTAATTGTAATTTTACCTAGGAAACGTACAATGACGATAAATTCTACGATTGGTATAAAAAACTGCAGGGTGATTTAATTGCAACTGCTCTTGATGCAGTCGAGAAAGAGTATGCAGGAACTGAAATAGAAGCCAAAGCAAAATCTTTCCTCACCAACAATTTATTTAAGAAAATTGTCCAGTGTACACATGAAACAAACAAATATTCAGTTCTTTGTCAAGGAGACTGTTGGACCCCAAATTTTTTATTCAAATACCGTGACGATGGTTCAATTCCAATTGGTGTCAAAATGATTGATTTTCAACTTGCGCGATTTGCGTCACCTGCAACAGACATTTCGTTCTTTATCTATTCTTGTACAACCCAAGATTTGCGGGAAAAGCATTATGATGATTTATTGAAATCGTATCATATGAGTTTGGCAGATCAATTGAAGGTATATGGACTTAATGTAGGTGATGTTTTTCCATATCAAGCTTTACTGGAAGAACTTAAAGAACGGGCGTGTTTTGGGATTGGAATGGGAATTGAAAGTATTCCGTTTAGTGTGATGGAGGATGATGAGGCAGGGGATTTGGATAAAATTGAAGGAGAGGAAGCTGTCGATGTAACAACTGTGTGGATCATAAGACCTATAAAAAATAAAGAAGGTCGTTTAAGATTAGCTGAGATATTTAAGCATGCAGTTCAAATGGGATATATCTGAATTGGAAAATGGTTAATTAACATTAGTTCTAGAGTTATGTTTGACTATATAAATGAAATAAAACTGAAATTGAAAACACAGTTCAAGAAACTTTTTTCCATAATCTCTGGTCACGTTGAAATGCAAGGTCGTTGAAATTATTTCACGTTAATATAATAAGACCGGTGGAAGGACAACTGAATTTAATAATTTTAATTTGATATACATTTTTGAATGAATTTCCTGACAATCATTGATAATAATGCATTAAAATTAAATAAGACAACTTAATCCATAAAACATCAGTTAATCCTAGAAACGAAAACAAAAATTTTAAATGATTATTCGTGTGAATTTCACGCACTACTTCATTGTGATCCAAATTAATAATTGCTCATTTTATTATTTATTTTATGTTTTTTTTTTTAATACAAAAAAAAACATTTTAATATTACACTTGATTGGTTTCTTCCAACACAAAATGGCAAAATGGTAAGGTGTATTTTTTTTTTTGTGTATATATTTTAAATTAAAATTTCACATTATAATTGATAATTGTATAATGGAAAAGAAATGAAATGAGATAATTATAAAACACGGTGTTATGCAACGTTAATTCCCTTTTTATTTCCAAATTAAATGAAAAATGGCACTTTTTTTCATTTAATTATTTATTTTTATTGCAGCAAATTAATTATTCAAAAAACTCAGAAATCGATACAATGTGAGTGAGTGTGTGTGTGTGAGGATTTAATTTTAATTACAAACATGAGTGGGTTATATGAGAAAAAAAACACAAAATGTCATACAAACAAAAAATATTTACAGGTGCACTTCCACTTCCATTTTATAATTCTTATACATTATTGATAGAATTACTGCAGTTGTTTATACCAACGGCTATTTATTTATTTATTTTGGTTCTTCTGTATAATTTTTCGGAAATGTGTGTATATTATAATAAAAACACAGTTATATATGAATTTAATAATATTGTGACCAATTTTATTAATGTAAAATGCTAATTTTAAAATGGAAATTGTGTAATAACATTTACCCTTTCAATGTGTGTGCGTGTGTGTCCTAGATATTTGATACATTTATGGATGATGATAATATTCTGGTATATCACAATTTGTTCAACATTATGACCTACAATAATACGTACTTTGTTTGTGTTGCCTTAACTGTTTTATTTCTCTTCAGTGATAATAATATAAATTGGATAAAACACTGATGCTTCTTCCATTGTCATTTTTTTCATCATCATATGAATAACAGCGTACATTCACATCAAATACAAACACATATAATGATTCATGAAATAAACGCATTCAATTTTAAAATAAAATGAAATTGGGTTGAATGTGTGGTGTGCACTTTAGTTTTTAATTGCAATCACACTTACTCACACACACACACACAGTGGACACAGCATTAATGATAATGCTTTTTGGCACTAATTATGTTGGCGAAAGGTACGCATGCAAATTATGTAGATAAATGTACAAAAAAAAATAAACATGACAAGCACAAATTATTTATGCATCCACTGATGCATGGCAAATACGATGTAACATTAAATTTAATTTTATTTAGAATTAACCAATGCTGTAAATTTGAAGCTTCTATTTTTGTTATGAATCAAAATGTTTCGAATACTTGTCTCAAATTCACGGAAAATTATTTGAGGCTTACATTTTGATTGATCGGATTTCCATAGAAAAGTTAAATAACTAAAAATAACTTATGTAATGGAGACGCCTGGCTTTTTTCATTAACTTTAATTTAAGAGAACAAATTCTCATATATGATTCAATTCAATTGATTTTGAATGATCAGATTTTAAGAATTTATGGTCAGTCTCTTATTCAGGATCATGCGCCATTAGGTTAGGTCTTACAAGGGCACCACCGCGGTCTCAAAGAGTCATATTATGGTCATTCAGAAAGCATTCACTTCATTGCCGGTCAACCCAAGAGTTGTCCGGTGAACAATCATCAGTAGCAATGGAAGTTCATCTACAAGAGACAACTTCTATGTCAAGTTTCACGCTCAAAAGAGAACATCACATCTCTTCAACGTGGCTGGGTGTCTTTTCTTATTGCTGAAAGAAGACAATGGAAGACTTAGTACAGAAATGATCAGTGAGTTATTCCCTAATTCATCAGGTATCATGATCAAGGGATATACACAATGGACTCATCCTCTCCGAGATAATAATAATTTCATTTAAGATATAACTTAAACTTGACAACTCACACATAACCCAGTTTTAATGTGTCACTGCAAAATAAATCCATGTGTACTTTTTGTCGTGTACTTTAAAGTGTACATCTCTCGGAAAATTCCACTGGGAAAATTACTGTGTTGCTTTCTATTGTTATATGTATATAAATAACAATTTTTAATTGTGCGAACATGGATGCATACTGAAATGTAATTTATCTGTCCTTTATTTTCCTTATATTTTCAGTGTGACATGTTGGACACTTTCATTTTGTACTAAAATACTGAATGTTTTTCAAAATCACTCACTCTTCTCATTTTTTTTTTTTTTTGTTATTTTATGTACATTTTGATTTTGTATCAAATATTATCCTGATTTCTGACACTTTCACAAGTATACATTTTTGTTGTCTTGTTTTATTGCACATTGAAAACACACATACTAAAAAAAACATACTCTGGATGATTTATGAACCTAAAGCTTTTATACAATGTGTAAAATGACAAATGCTACATGTATTTTGATTGTAAAAGTTACTCTGAGTATGTTAGTTTATACAGCTGTTTTCGGTTTATTTGTTTTAAATGGCTGCAAGTTATTTTACTTTTACATAGTTTTTCAATAAAAAAGTTTGAAAATTTTACTAATTCAAAATTGTTTTAAATATAAATGTGTCAGATACCAGGCGTTTCCATTATGAGTTGAAATTTCCCTGAAAACAGCAGAACAGCACTCAATTCCTGGACAAATTATTCGAATATTGAATATTTATTTTTTCCTCGAGAAATTTCATTCAATTCACTGTATTCAAGTATTTTATTTCATATTCTGTTAAACTTGATTATGTTCATTGTGTATGTAATAAAATACTGACACGTCTCAAAACAAAAACAAAAAGAAATAAACTAACTACAACAGATATCTTTCAGTATTGCATTGATAACATTTTGAAAAATGAATAAAAGAAGTGAAGAAGAACTGATTTTAGTTTTCTATAAAAATGAAAGCAATGCCCTAAGTGAAGTTTTTGCCGACCCTTTTTTATCAGGGTGCCTATGAACGTATAATCGGTTTACTCAGAGGTCAATTGGAAAATTATCAACAAATCTAAAATTTCAAAGGAATTTGAAAAATTATGATTATACTTTATAATACATCGTACACAAGTTAAAAACGTCCCGCAAATCACCCCGTAGTGCTTGGCGATAACCCCGCATGAGGGGTGATTTACGGGGCGTTTGCGGGGTTAATTTTTTATTATTTAAATGTTACGGTCGTGCTTTCCATCCGTGTGTCTGTTCATCCGCGATTTTTTTCATGATTTGCTGTTTTTCCCGATTCGCGTTTGATTTTCCAGATCCACGTTTTTTAACCTCCGATCATATTGGTTCCGGTCTCTATATAAGTTCCGGTGGTCATATTGGCTCTGGCGGCCATATTGGATTAACAGCACGACTGAAAATGCGATAAAAATAACTATCAAAAAAATAAAAAAAAATTACCCCGCAAACGCCCCGAAAATCACATCGCAGGCGGGATTATCGCCAAGCACTACGGGGCAATTTGCGAGGCGTTTTTAACTTAGAGTGTCAGTAAAAACTTCACAGAGATAGGAAGATAAAATACTATCTGTACAAAATAATGCCGTATTACTTGAAATCTACCAATTTATCGATATTCAATCGGTCATACATTCTTGTGTATAATTTAAGAGATAGTTAAGGAAGGTGTTGGTGTGTAAAGATATGAAAAAAGAAATAAAACACACAACATTCGAGTGAAAAGAATAATTTAGTTAAGATTATAAAAAAAGAGTGGCTTCTAGCATCTTTTCATTTATATTTTCCTGTCTCTTTTTATTTTATTATTACTGTTCCTTCTTTTTTTTTTGTACTATAAATGCACATGAAAAGCATACATCCTTTTAAATAGATGAAAATAATACACATGAATTATTCAAAAACCTTTCCTTTTCTCATTCGTTTTATTTTTATTTCATTTTATCTCCATTTGACTTTATTCATGAACTGGAACATACACTACCACAATATCATGTATGTATAAATTCGTTAGTGATGTTGTTCTTGTTTGTATAAACTTGAATTGTATACCACTAATGTCTTCTGTTTTTACACACAAAATCTTGCCTACTTGAGAAAAAGGTAAAATTCCAATACATTAAGCATGACAAGAAATGTTAAACTTATATTTATTTAATTCTCTATCTTGTTCCACATATACATGAAATGCGTAAGACTGCCAGGATTGCATTTCACTATCTTATACATATTTATATAAGATAAGTTTTAATTGAATTAATTTGAATTGTAGCTAATTATTTCAACCATATGAAATTAAAATAAACTGAAATTTTGCTACTGTGTGCCATGAATAAGATGTTTTTCTTTACTTCTTTGAAAACATATGTAATTAAGTCAAGAAGAATAAAGATGTAAATTAACGAAAAGAAATTTGTTCATCTATGAAACGAAAATTAAATGTGAAATCTAAATGTATCACATGCCAAAATTATTCTAATAGGACTTAGTTCCGCGATGGAAATCAAAAAACAGTAACACGGACGCTTAAATAAATATTGTTAAATGCCTTTATTTACAAACATAAATCAACAGAAACCGATTCTTAGGTAAATGCATCAAAGTAAATAAAAGTTTTGATATGAGTTTGTGTGTGATATAATCATTTCGACAATGAAATACTAAAATAGAGAACAGTTTACTACCTTAGATAAGAAAGTTAAATGTAAACTGTATAAATAGGGAGAGGTAATAAATTATCTTTTTATGTACAAACAATAAACCATTTAGATAATTAGAACATTTTATAACTTCAAGGTGAATATGAAGATAAATTGATTTTGATTAAAAGAAAATTTGATATGGGAAGCTGAAAATGACCTTGAAGCTATTAAAAAAATCCTTTTGTTACCAGGGACGTACCCTTAAGGATTTGATATAGAAAAAAGGATGAATTGATCACACACCCACAAAATAGAGTTACAATGCCTGTTTCATGTCTGAAAACGTACTATGTTGTTATAAGCATAAGATTTAGATTTTGCTCGCTCCGTGCATCAAAGACACTTCGTCTGTGTAAGCAAAGACTTTGTGTCTTTTATTCATGCGATTTTGAAACACGCAACAGGCCCCTTGAGGTGTGATTTTTCTTCAATTCTTCGAGTCTCAGAAACTTACACGAGAAAGGCCAATTCGACTGTTAAACTGCGCTTACGGAGAGCTCGGCAATGAACCTTCTGATGATAAAATGCTCCGATGATTGCTACGTTAATGTCATTGTAACGAAATTGTCTTAAGGTCACACCATTCAAACTTTCCTTCTAATTTCCCCCCCTTTTTTGATTATCAAATAATCAAGTCTATTGATTTTGTGCTTCAAGCATTATACATAGATAACTTTCTTGATACCATCATTACCTTACATAGGCACTTCAAATTAAATTAATCATTTGTCACCACAAAAGTTCAGTAAACAGACCCATAATTTTTAATGCAAAAAAAAATTGAATGTAAATTAAAATTAATATTAAAAAAAAATAAAAAGTTACAATTTTTCATGGAAAAAGATGAAAATTTGTCGTATTGAATGTCATAGACACCATAATTACGTATATTTTATTAACTTAAGGCAATATAATGATTCATTATTGTAATACACATGCATATCAAAACTTTTACAGACTCTTTTCACGTAATTTTCTGATTTATTTTTGTATATCTATAGAAAAAGTAAATATTTCATAGAAACATGAGACATTGTGAAGTTGTTGGGTGATAAGTTTATTTAATACCATTCTTTTATCATGAATTCCATGTAAAGTGACTGTCAGTTGAGAGTGTATAGAAGTGATCTTTTATATTATTATGGTATTATGTTGGTGTAGAATGAAATGAGAAAACAAAACACCTAAATATACAAATTGTTTAAGGCCAAATGAATGTGATTGACAGTTTCGAGCTTGTTTTGTTTTATTTTGCTCATCATGACTTCATTATTATTATTATGTTGGTTATTTTTTGTCTGTAATAATGTTTAACAGTATATAGTTAGAGGCGTTACACGGAAGACAAAAATTATATATATGAAAATAATGTTAAATTTGAAGGAAATTGTAGTATTTTGTTATTCCGAATTGAATGAAAAGTATCATCATTTACCCAAATTAAAGTTTTTTACATATAAAATTCATCTCTAATGTTCAATATCTTTTGAAAATAAACAAACAGATACCCTTATCAACAAAAATCCTCATATAAATTTAAATAATAGGTTGTTCAATTTTATGTGTGTGTGATATAAAATTGATTATGGAAAAGTTGTTTACTTAACATTCTCATCCCTATTCATTATCATCATTATTTGTAAGGGTATCAATGACATCTTAAAAGGTCAGGTTACTTATTGACTTGCTTTTCTTCTTAAATAATTAAATAAAAAGTCATAATCATGGTTATTAATGACATTTATCAAAATATGAAATCTAATCACTTTCCTATTAATGTTCATTAGAGCGTTTTAACAAACTTTTGATAATACCATTCATCCTGAACTAATAAGAAATAAATAAATGTCACAGTTCATACCCAATTTAATCAATAATTTAAAGAGTATGGGAAACGGAAAAATATTTCAGCGAGTTTTTGTTCACTGGCTCTTTTCTGCTCTTCTTGAAATAGACATGTTCCTTTTTAACAAATAAAATTTTTTGAACATTTGCTTTTCCATTAATAAATAATCTGACAAATATTTTTAATGTCCAAACGATGACAAGTACCCTAAGAAGTAAAAAAATTGCACTAAAAATATACTTGACACAAATAAGTAGACACTTAAAACAGACACTCTTTGATTTTTCTTTTAATGCAACTGAAGTTCATTTCATCCCCTGTTGCCCAAACGTAATAAATCTTATAATTTTTTTTTATTCGATGACATACTCACTTAAAGTATATTTTTTAAAAGAGCCAATACATAGCCAATATAAGAAAAAAATATGTTTCAGAAAAGGAAAATCAAATAGAACGTTCTCGTGAACGCTAAACATGAGTGCATTTCCATTCATACACTGAAAGTTGAAAATGCCCCGCAAACCACCCCGCAGAATATGCATAGAATAAAAGAATGCCCATTATACTCGAGTTTTTGTTTTAAATTGACAGGAAATGCGATGAAAATGTTATTCATCAAATGTCCTATAAGCGTCAGTCAAAGCTCTTCGTCTGCGGATCAGCACCCTTTGTACTGCGGGGCGTTTTCAGCTTTCAGAGTATCGAATTCGCAATTTATGATGATTATTTGAAATATCGTAAAATTTTCCATACAACTTTTTTCTTCCAATTGTAACACAGACAGACAAATAGAAGTGCCCACAGCACACGATATTTTTCCAAACCGTCGGAAAATGCACCAAAAATACACTAATAAAATATGCTCTCTTGAAAAAAGAGCTTTCAAAGAAATATAAAGGAACTTGTTTTGCAATGTACAATATTATTATTTTTAAGTGTGTCCTAAATTAAGAAGCAATGAACTGAGAAGATGTCAATGCAGCTTGTTTTTATAAATAACGTTGATTGTATATGCCAAAAGTTGCATGAACTGAAGTCTCAATTTACTCATCTTGATTAACAGAAAACAATCAGAGCACAAATGCCTTGACAGTTTTCGAATTTTCCTGTCAAAAGAATGCAACAGATTAAATTTTATGTTTTTTTTTTTTTTTTAATTCTTCCTGGAAATGTAAGTCTAAAACTTTTCATTAATGATTGTAGAAATTTTTATTTTCTATTAAAATCTGATTAAAAACTTTTTCATTTTATCAATACTTTTAAATTTCCATTTCACTTTAAAACAAAAAAAACTTTTAAAAGGGTTTAATGAACTCAAAATAACTCTGTGAAATTTTATTACCACATTTATGCATTTGTGTTTGTTTATTCAACAAGTTTTTAATACAATATGGATTATTGTTGTGTTTTGTCTTGATAATATTTACAAACCACTCGAAAATATGCATTATTTTAAAGTTCAGCAAATAAACTTGAAATGCATTAACTTTTTCCATTTTAACTGTAATAAAACTCACATGACATGTAAATGTAATTTCATGTAAGCAATGATAAAAAAGTTTTATGCTACGTAAGTCCACTTTGAAAAGTTTGAAAAGTAAACCAAAGTAAAAATTAAAATGAAATGAAATGAATTTTAATAATAATGTGAATATTTTTTTTTATTATTTTAAAGCACGTACACAATAAGTAAATCAAAATTTTTATAAGTGCTCGTCTTAAATACAAATGCAATGCATTCAAGATTGTGTTGAAAGATATATTTTCCATTTTCATATTCAAACATAGATAACATAAAATACATGAATAGTTTATTCAAAAAAAAAGTAAAAAAAAAAAATATCTGAATTTGCCAATGTTGAGGATCAGACACAAGAGAATGAGATTATTTGTCTTTTTTTGGTCCAGTAACGATTTAAAACAGATTTTGGGTCTCATTTTCACTTTTTAAGGGGTATTTTTAGATACCGTGGGTCTTAGTTATTGCAATAATTTTGAGAGGTCAGAGCAGTGGCAGACTGGTTATACGGGTTTCCTGCCAAATCCCAGAAAATCCGCAATCAATCGTCTTGTAAAAGTTATTGTCATCCCAGCACGAAATTCTAATGCGCCTCTTTGTGATATACATATTGGAGCATAGAAAAAGGCGCACAAGAATTTAGTGCTGCGACGATAATAAAATTAGCGCAACTTTAAAGGAAATCATACGGAATGCTAGGGCCCTTAATAATTTTCAATCCGACCCTGGATCAGAGACTGTTTGAAAAAATTCAGAATATGAGAAGTGACGGTTTGACCCCCAACCCCCAGTTGAAAATGTCCGTGAATAATAACAAGGTGCGTACTGATTTACGACACCATGATCTCCAGATTTGTCCAACAAAACGAATTCTAGCTTTTTTTCTGTTAAAATGTTGAGCTGATCGGGCTTAAAAATTCTGCTCTTCATCCAAAAACCCATTTAAATGCATTTTGACGTTATACGGGTCACATTTTTCTTCGAGCCATAACCTACGAGTCGATTCAGTTGAGTGAAATGAAAACATATCAGTATTTACTCACTAAAACATGCAATGAATGTATAATTTTAGATCTGCAAATGATTATTATTTGAATAATGATAAGATCGGAAGTAAAAATGATGAATTTATAATTTTTGGAAATGGAGAGAGGAGTTAAAATACAGAAAATACAAAAAAAAAATTTATAATTTAAATGAAAATGTATATTCCCAAATATTTTTCTGACTTTTCACTTTTTCCATTTATTTTTTCTTTTAAGTAATTACATGTATCTGCATTATTTTCAAGGTATCATTTGGTGTTAACTTTTGATATGAGTTTAAGACAATATAAGAAGAAAATGATAATGAAAATACACATAAAGCATATTTAACATAAATAAAACACCTTTATTAAGTAAACTTCATTAAATTAATCATTATTATTATTATTCTCATACTTAATTTACCATCAAAAAAACAAACATAAAATTTAAGTAATTTCACATTATAACAGATGACTGACTTCATTATTATCATTTTTGTTACATATTTTGAACAATTTATATTTTATATATATGATGAATTTATTAAAATTTTGTGGTTTAATATGCTTCACTTGCTTATCTTTAAAATAACACTGAAAAATTTAAAGTCTACGATGTTTTTTTTACAAAACTGTTTTTCACATGATTTTCATGTAGAATATGATGCGTAAATTCTTTAATGTTTTCTGAGGATAAAGACTAAATAAACATAAAATTTTAAAGGTGTATATTTGTGAGCATGAAATTGTTGAGATTGAGGTATTAATATGAGATTGATTGATAAAACAATGGGATAAATGTGATAGGCGCCTTGTTTTGTGTGATTTTGTACACAACGGCTTAAGTAAAATATTAAAATGCATGATGAACTTTTGATGAGAGAATTATTAACGACCATTTATACAGAGCACATGTAACAGAAATTGTCAAAAATATGGTGCTTTCAATGGGATTCAGTTGGTAGTCAGACCAAGTTTTACTTGGATCTGTCAAAAATGGCTGTTTGATCTTTTTTGAGCTCCAAAGCCTAGTTTATGTGTCCTTTTTCTATCACAATAAACAGACTTCAATTCAATAAATATTTCTGGAATTACGGTTGCTCAGTGACGGAGTGAAAGAGTGACGAAGCGACGAAACAGAGTGATATCTTAAGACTTTTAGCCAAAATACTCTTGAGCCGCTAAAAATTGCTAAACATAAAACTAAACATATCCACGTTTCTTATCACTTTAATTTAAAAAATAATCTTTGTAGCTTACTAATACTGTCACTGTAGCTCCTCTAATTTCAAATTTGTAAACAACCGCAAAATATTGACAGTTCTGAATCAAAATATTCAATGCAATAGTCGTGAAGTTAAAATAAAAATGTCTTTTAACGAGACACTTCTCCTAGATGACCCTGAGTTAATCGATTTAATCAATGAAACGAATGCTGCAGTTGATAAGGTAAGCGCTTCACCCCCCTCGATTTTTTATGAACTAATGATCTTCCATTAAAAAAAATTCCAGCTAAATCTTGTGACTGCCAAAGAGGATTACGAGAAAAAGTGTCACATTATCTTTACTGAGTTAGAAAAAGATTTGGCTGCTTGGAGTAAACACATAAATACGTACTTGGAAAAACCCATGCAAGCAAATCAATTAGAGGAAGGCCTAAAATACGATTTAATTAAACGCTTGGATCTCAAAACAATTGGAAAAGACATCAAATCATTTGAAAGTCGTTTAAAGCAACTTGAGGAATTGTTCAATGAAAATATAAAAGTTAGTTGTGCTGAATTGATTTCAAATGAGGAGTTGGGTAAATTGAATCAAATCGAAGAATTTGTCGAAGGTATCCAAGATCAATTGAGTGATGTAAATGATGCATTCAGATTGTTATCGGAAGATAATAAAGAAGCGGTGAAATGTGCAAAAATTCTACAAAAATCCCAAAATATGTTAGAAAACTTTAAAGGTCTCGAAAGTCAAATGAATAAAATCCAACGGAAAATTATAAAAAATTGTAATATCAAATTAGAACTTGAAGAAAATTAAATTAAATTAAATTATTTTATTTCATTTGATAAAAATATGTAGCTATTATTTATTTTTAGCTTATCATTGTATATATTTCATGCATTGTTTAAAGAAAATGCTAGTATTTGATAATTTTCCAATAAATTGTTTAAAATTCATGATTAATTTTTTAATGATAATTCTGATAGTAACATAAATATTTTTTTTTTTTTATAAAAAAACCAAAAACAGTAACGATCTCCAATAGATAATAGATAAGGAAAGGATTATTTTCACTCTTTTAGAGCGTTAAATGACACCAATTTTTTTTATTGTGGCGGTTGTTGAGGATAACCAGGATAGGAACCACCTGGTCCAGGCCAAGTGCCATATTGAGGCCCTTGGGGAAATTGGTAAGCACCTGGATACGGTAACGTTGCGTACGGATTGAAACATTGAGGCATTGGTGGTGGCATATAAGTCGGATAAGGAGCTTGTGATGATGCACCATAAGGAATCGGCATATTTGGAATTTGAGTAGGATACGGTACATTTCCTGGTGCTGATGGTTGACCTGAGCCCGCAGATGTAGCAGAGAAATTTGATGCATCGCTATGATGTTGCGGAATGGACGGTGTTGCTGGTACAGCTGAACGACTTGTAGCTGATGTTAAATCTTTCATTAATTCTTCCTTCTCAGTTTTACGTGCAAAACAATAGTCGGATATTTTATTTTGAAAAATGATCAAAAGTTCTGTGAGGTCATTATAGAACTTTGAACCCTCTTTCAAATTATTCTGAAGCTCAGTAAATACATCGTAAGCAGCTGCTAATTGCTTTAATAATGCATCTCGTGAATTGGTTCCTGCTCCACTTTCACGTGAGAATTCAGCATGTTGTTCTTGAATTTCAGCGACAAGTTGCTCTTGTTCTTGTAAACTTGCTTGGACACGACGTTGATATGGTGAAAAAGCTTTTCCAAGTTCAGATACAGAAATAGCAGCTTCATCTATCGCACCATCAGCAGCCAAAGCTTCCAAAAACTTTTCTTTAATATCCAAAGTAGCAGATTTCAATTCAGATTCCAATGAATCACGATCAGATTTGATTTGATCAACCTTTGAAATATAAAAAAAATGATAAAGAAATTAAAATTAAATAATAATTTACTCACTTTGTGCATTAATTCCCTGAGACGTTGAGAACTTGGACTTAGACTGGCACGTTCACCGGCCGCTTGTGGAATCGCTTCTTGTAGTTCTGATGGAGTTTTTGATAAGAGCTCCATTCCAACAACATTATTATCAAATTTCTCACGTACAACTCGATCAGCTGCAACAGCATTATTTATTATTTCACGATATTTTGTTACATTAGTACGAAACATTTCAGTCAATTTGTCAGATGGAGTTCTTGTCCATTTTTCTTTAAATTGAGCCCGTAATTGATTATCGGAATCACGCTCGTCATTCAACAATCGTTCTGCTTCATCCAGAATCTCACGATTTCGTTTCAAAGCTTCTGGTAATTCATCAATCAAGCTTCTAATTGACTCAATTCCACCTTTCGAACGTAATGTATTTGCTTTCTCGAGTAACGAAGGTGGTACAGATGTACCTTTGGCAGTATCTTCAATTGCCGCCGGGAGATTCAAACTCGAAAGTATTGCGTTAAGAGTTTGTGTTGATTCACGCAACTTCATTATCTCAGCATTAATCAGCTCAGTTTTGCGTGCATCTGATGCAACAAGAGCTTGATGTAAGGCAACCGGAACCAAGTTTGCAAAAATATCTTTGAATTCTTTGTTCAAAGGTGGTGCCAAGGCTTGTGATTTAGCGAGTTGCATCTTACCTGGACCTTCCAAAGTATTAATATCTGGTATTTGTTCATTGTATATAAAATCATTATCCTTTTTTGCCTCGGTTAAATGTCGTTGCGCTTTATTAGCATATTCTTCAAAGAAACTTGGCTTACCAGATCGAGTTTTAGCAGCATTGAATAATTCAACGGCTTTTTGTAATCGAGAAATTTCTTGACCCACCTGTTTATTTGCCCGATTTACCAAACTCTGATATAGCATTGTTAAACCATGAAAACCAGCTTGTTTACCAGCTACAGTGGTGATCCATTCTTTATCCCATAACGTGCGAAGACTCTCTTTTTGCATGATTTTTAAAACGTCAGCATACATTTCTTCGCATTGACAACACAATTTCGCTATCAACAATTCTTTGACATTGTCTCTCATGGCTTTCAAGATAAAAACTTCTTGAGCTTGAGCGACCATTAATGAAGACAAAACTTGTAGACAATCTGGATTCAAATCAGGCGTTGGCTCTTGTGGAATTGCAGCCGGGGCAGCACCCTTCAAATGTGCGAAAATTCCAGAACTCTGTTGAAATAATTTTGCTGCTGCTTTCAAGCCATCATCAGAATCGAAACTTTGATTTGCGGCAACCGCACTTTGTAAGGCAGCAATATTAAATAACAGACAAACTTTTTCAAAAGCCAGAGATGATACTGTTAGACTCGCACGACCTCCAAAAATTGTTCCTTTATCAAATGCATCCTTATATTTGAATGGAACTTGAAGTTCTTGTACCGGAATTTTTGTCTCCAATGCACACAACTGATCAAAATAACTATGAAACAAAATAAATAAGAAGAAAAAAAAACAAACAATGTTATCTAATTATGCTGTAGTTCAAAAACGTAGAATAATAAAATAATTAACTTCATCATCCAGTTCATACATGACTAGTTACATATGAAATGTAGATTGTTGTCTACATACATACATATGACTCATTCTTGTACATTTGAAATTTTAGTAACATTCCTTTATGATATTGAAATTTCCGTGAGAAAAATTAAAATGACGCAACATAAAAAACTTACTTGTAAACTACAGGTAACGAGCTTTCATATTTCTCGTAAACCTTAAACACAGCACTATTTCTCATTTTTCCAAATTCTGTAGAAGCCTCAGTGTATTCAGATCCAGATGACGAATACGAACTTTGAATCAAATTTTTAAGTGGTTTCACAATATCCACCTCATATGGCTTTTTTACAGGAACAACTAACAAATCAAAAGCCATTTTACTTTTTTTGATTGCTTATGACACGGAAAATTAATTAATTGGATGAATTTAAAAGGTATTTCTTGAAATTACTTTGAATTTCAGACGAGCTAAAGAATTCTCTTTCCTCCTTTTATTTTTTTTTACAATTGTACAAAGGAACGTGTGAAAATTGGAATTGTAATTTTTAGGAACGATGGAAAAATGTGTGTGTTTGTAAACAAATCGTATTCGTAACGTTAAACTTTTTCATTCATAAATAAAATTTTAATAAAAATATTTAATCAAATTACAAATAAAAATGTCATCTGAAGCAAGTAGTTCTCGTAAAAGATACAGAAGAGAATCTGAAAGTGAAAAAAGTGAATTAGAAGTAGATGATAACTATGAGCCGTATGTTCCAATCAAACAACGTCTCAAAGAAAAACTGATGAAACATGGTCGTCTAATTCCAGTTGCGTCTGCCCCTAAATCTTCAAGTGAAAACGAAAATGAAGATGAAAATTCACAAGAAGCATGGGGACGAAAATTTAACATATCTTTGCTTGATCAACATACGGAATTGAAAAAAATTGCCGAGTCAAAGAAAATCAGTGCAGTTGAGAAACAGTTAAAGGAGGAAGAGAAGATTCTTGAAAGTGTTGTGGAAAAAAAGGCTCTTATGGGTGTTGCTGAGTTAGCAAAAGGTATTCAATATGAAGATCCAATTAAAACTAGTTGGAAACCACCACGATATATCATTGCAAGATCGGCAATTAAACACGAATCAATCAGACTGAAACATCGAATATTAGCTGAGGGTGATGATATCCCGCCTCCAATCACAACATTCAAGGAAATGAAATTTCCAAAGGGAATTCTAATTGGCCTTGAAAAGAAGGGAATCAAAAAACCTTCTCCGATTCAAGTTCAAGGCTTACCAGCTATTTTATCTGGACGAGATTTGATTGGAATAGCATTTACGGGATCTGGAAAAACCCTCGTCTTTGTATTACCAATAATCATGTTTTGTCTTGAACAGGAAATGCGATTACCCTTCATAAAAAATGAAGGACCATATGGATTAATTCTTGGTCCTTCACGAGAATTGGCAAAACAAACTTATGACGTTATCAAGTATTTTTGTGGACATTTACAGCAATGTGGTATGCCTGAAATCCGTGTTGGACTGGCAATTGGAGGTATTCCAGTGAATGAGACAATGAATGTTTTTGCGCGTGGTTGTCATATTTTAGTTGCTACAGCTGGACGTTTAATGGATATGCTTGGCAAGAAAATGATTAATTTAGATGTGTGTCGATATTTGGTGATGGATGAAGCTGATCGGATGATTGATATGGGCTTTGAAGAAGATGTCAGAACAATATTCTCATATTTCAAAGGACAAAGACAGACTTTACTATTTTCTGCTACTATGCCAAAGAAAATTCAAAATTTTGCAAGGTCAGCTCTGGTTAAACCAGTCACTGTTAATGTTGGTCGTGCTGGTGCAGCTTCAATGAATGTGACACAAGAAGTCGAATATGTGAAACCAGAAGCAAAAATTGTCCATTTATTAGAGTGTTTACAGAAAACAGCACCACCCGTCCTTATTTTCGCAGAAAAAAAACAAGACGTTGATGCAATTCACGAATATTTGTTACTCAAAGGTGTTGAGGCAGTTGCTATCCATGGTGGTAAGGATCAAGAAGAGAGAAATCATGCAGTAGACGCATTTAGATCCGGTACAAAAGATGTTTTGGTAGCTACTGATGTAGCATCAAAAGGTCTCGATTTTGCTGATGTCCAACACGTTATCAATTATGACATGCCAGATGATATTGAAAATTATGTACATCGTATTGGACGTACAGGTCGTTCAACCGGGAGAGGCCTTGCTACAACTTTTGTGAATAAACTAGTTGAACAATTTGTTTTACTTGATTTGAAACATTTGTTGATTGAAGCAAAGCAAAATGTTCCTCCATTCCTTGCAGAGCTATGTGCTGATTCTGAAACACAATACACAAATCTGGGTGACGGTTGTGGATATTGTGGTGGATTAGGTCATAGAATTACAGACTGTCCAAAATTGGAAGCGCTACAAAACAAACAAGCATCAAATATTGGAAGAAAAGACTACTTATCAAATACAGCTGCAGATTATTAAATTTTTATTGCAATAGAATGTAAATACTTTAAAATACATATTATTTTGTAACATTTGGCACTATGCCATTAAATGACATCATTAGTATGTAAGGCAGAATAGCTTATTAAAAAAAAATACCAGATTAAAAACTTTAAAAGAGATTCATTTTAAAACATCGCTGTTTAATACTTCTGTTTATGCATTTCCAATAATTGCACACAAGGCACGTTTATAGTCACCAGAGCATTCGCTTTTAACAGCACTCAACAAAGTTTTATCGTACAATCTTTCATATTCTTGTTTAATTGAACCCAAATCAATTTCACAACGACTCACAATGATTCGAATAAGTGTAGTATCGTTTGTACCTAAGCCCTCCATTGCTTTTTGTAACCGCTTAGCAAAGAAAGCTGGTGGTGATTGAACACACTCCACAATTGCCAACATGGCATTTAACAAATCACCACCTAATTCTGATTTCAATGCTTGTTCAATTGTTTTTCCTGTAAGATTTTTGTACTCTTCAAAAACCAATCGTAATTGAGCAAACGAATCGTGAGCTAAAGTCTTATTGAAAATTTCTTCATCTGTACCGAGTTTGGCTTCACCAGCATTGTACAATTTTTCTGCATGCTCTTTTGCAAGATCAGAATTAACTTGACCAACAGGATCGCGACATCCAGTCACAATTAAAGTGAGTAATCTAGCAAAGTCACCAGATACTTCAGAACATATTTGTTGGGCCAGAGGCCGATTGTATAATTCTTCATATTTTTTGACGATTGCTAGAACTTCGTCATTTGAACGAGGGCAAATTATTTCAATGAGAGCTTCTTCATCGGTTCCCATTCCAACCATGGCTCTATTTAATTCTTTGCACAGAAAATCTACAGGTGGCAACATCAATCCGATAATTAAATCTTCAAATTTTCCTCCAAGTTCGCTTTTCAAATCTTTGATTAAATCTCGACCGTATTCTTTCAAAAAGGCCTCAGTAATTGCTTGACGTTGATTATTCGAGCGAGCACAAAGAATGTCAATAATAGCCTTAAATCAAGTTATTATTAAAACATTAATCAAAATTTAACATCACTTAAAAAATAGTTACCTGCTCATCAGTTCCAAATCCTTTCATTGCAGTTCTTAAATTTACAGCATCTGCATTTGCATCGAAATTGGGGGCTGGCAATACAGTTGGTGTTTTCTGCAAGAATTTTTTTTGTTAATTTGAATTGAAAATATGTGAAAAATGTTGTTAATTACAGCATAATCCATTTTTTAAATTTAATTGGTTTTAAATTGGACCACAATTGTTGACGATGAAAAAACTCTGACTTAATTTGGACTGGAATGAATTTATTCATCATGCATTACATCCCTAATTCGTAAACAAACCCATGTGTTTGATTTGTAATTCACAATAAATAAAATTGATAAAAAATTCAAGAAAAAATAAAAAAACAATTGACTAAAAATTAAAATTGAAGTAAAATTTAAAGAAAATGGGAAAAACACGATACAATGCCAAAGCACGTCAAAAACAAAAGTTTCTAATTGACAATAGTGAGACAAAAAAGGTGAAAATTTGTAATTTTGATATTAGAATCGCAAAAACTTAAATAAATTTTCAAATTACAGATCAAAGTCGACATCCCTCACGAAGAAATCAATGCAAGCACAAATGATACAAATACCCTTGTTCTTCCATCTAACAAACGTGCAACAAAACCCAAGAAGGAAAATGTTACAATCACCAGAATTCTTTCCAAAAAACAACGAAAACGACTCGAAAAGATTGTTGATCAAAAAGAGAAAAAGAAAAATCATTCAGCATTAGTAGAAGCACTTGCATCAGTTCAAATCCCAAAAACACAACTTTTACAATACACATCATTAAGCACAACCCAAACTCAGGGATTGAAACGACTAAAAAATGATAAAATTGAAAAGAAACGAACTCGAGATGATGTTCTGCTTGAAGATGAGATTCCGATGAAAGGAAAGCGCAGAAAATATATTAACGCTTTAACTATCGACGAGGTTGATCAAGAATCGGAAACTGAAGACAATAAACCTCGTGATTATAATATTGTTGGAGTGGATTCAAGTAGTGATGAATCCAGTGATGAAACGAGTGATCTTGACGATGCTAAGGCAGAAAATGATATACAAGAAGTGAAAGAAGAAATTAAAGCAGAACCTAAATTAGAAGAAAAACCAAAAATCGAGGCGAAAAAAGAAAAACTCATTGAAGTAAAATCGGAAGATCGGAAACCAGCGACATACATTCATCTTGAACGTGAACCCAAAATCCAAGCAGCTCGTCTAAAGCTTCCAATTTTAGCAGAAGAACAACAAATTATGGAGACAATAAGTGACAATAAAGTCATTATAATTGCAGGTGAAACTGGAAGTGGTAAAACAACTCAAGTTCCCCAATTTTTGTATGAAGCTGGTTATGCAGAAAAAAAACTCATAGGAATCACGGAACCACGTCGCGTTGCCGCAATCTCAATGTCAAAACGAGTAGCAAAGGAAATGAATTTAAGCACAGACATCGTTTCATATTTAATGAGATTCGAGGGTAATGTAACAGACAAAACTAAAGTTAAATTTATGACTGATGGTGTTTTGCTAAAAGAGGTAGAAAGTGATTTCTTGTTAAAAAAGTACAGTGTCATTATATTAGATGAAGCTCACGAACGTAGCGTTTTTACAGATGTATTAATTGGACTCTTGTCACGTATTGTAATAATTCGTGAAAAGGAAAATGATCCATTGAAACTCATAATCATGTCAGCTACATTGAGAGTTGAAGATTTTACCAAAAACGAAGTTCTGTTTAAGGAACCGCCACCCGTTTTAAAAGTAGAAGCTCGACAATTTCCCGTGACAGTTCATTTTAATAGAACGACAGCTGAAGATTATGTGAATGAAGCATATCGTAAAACAGTTAAAATTCACACAAAATTACCAGAAGGTGGTATATTAATTTTTTTGACTGGTCAAAAGGAAGTTAGAGAACTAGTATGGCGTTTAAGGAAAGCTTTTCCATACAAACCAAATAAGGGCCCACTCAAACCAATTGAAAAAGAATCCTCATCTGAAGTGGATAGCTTTGATGAGGAAGATTGGGATATGATAAGACATAAGAAAAAAAAGTTAAGGAAAAAAGAACGAGTTCAAGCAATTAAAAGAAATAAAAATAAAAAAGCAACAAAATTACCAAAAGTAAACTTGGATGCCTACAAACTCCCGAATGAATCTACAGAAAATAACTCTGATCAAGAAGAAATGAACGAAGAAAATGACGAAAGTGACATTGATGATGAAGAAACGGAACAAATTGAAATGCTTGCTGAATCACAACCTCTTTGGGTATTACCATTATATTCAGTTCTCAGTTCTGATAAACAAGCGTTAGTATTTCAAGATCCACCTCCTGGTACAAGACTTTGCGTGGTATCAACAAATGTGGCTGAGACGTCAATTACAATTCCAAACATAAAATATGTGATTGATTCAGGAAGGCAAAAGTCCAAAGTGTATGATAAAATAACGGGAGTAAGTGCATTTATTGTCACTTATACAAGTAAAGCATCTGCTAATCAGAGAGCTGGTCGTGCTGGCAGAGTTGGACCAGGACATTGTTATCGTTTGTATTCTAGTGCTGTGTATAACGATGAATTCAAAGATTTTTCAGTGCCAGAAATTCAAGAAAAACCAGTCGATGATCTTATGCTACAAATGAAATCAATTGGAATTGATAAGGTTGATAAATTTCCGTTTCCATCACCACCTGATCCAATACAATTGGAAGTGGCTGAAAAAAGACTAAAAATGTTGGGAGCACTTGAAGAAAAGACACTCATTAAAGGAAATACAACGGAAATCGCCGTTGTTTTAACTGACCTCGGGAAAACCATTGCTCGATTTCCAGTAAATCCAAGATTCGGTAAAATGTTGGCATTGGGTGATCAAGGCGGATTGTTGCCATACATTATTTCAATCGTTGCATGTTTATCTGTACCGAATGTCTTAGAGGAAAATATTAATATGATAGATGATGAAGAGGAAGGAGAAAAAGAGGAGGGTCAAGAGAATCGTTCGAAATTTCGAGAATTGCGACATAAATGGGCCGGTGAAGGTGAATCACGACTCCTTGGAGATCCTTTAGTACTTTTAAAAGCTGTTTCATCATGTTTATTTGACCAATCAAGTTCGAATCTTGAAAAATTCTGTATTGATCATGGCATCCGAGTCAAAGCTGTACATGAAATTGCAAAAATAAGACAACAGCTTACCAATGAAATCAATATAAATGCAACAGATATAAGTTTAGCAATTGATCCAAAGCTTCCACCTCCGACAGACTCTCAAATTCACTTGATTCGGCAAATTTTATTATCTGGCTTCGGTGATCAAGTTGCAAGGAAATTTACAAAGCAGGAAATCAATGAAATGGAAAATAAACATAAATACAAATACGCATATAAATGTTTAGATATGGTTGATCCAGTTTTCATACACCAGGAATCTGTGTTAAAATATGAAGACCCCGAATGGGTTATTTATCAGGAAGTTTATGAAGTCACAATGGACGATAAAACTCAAAGAATGTTTATTCGAGGAATAACTGCAATTGATCCAGCATGGCTTCCAAAATATGTGCCTACATTGTGTAATGTATTAAAAATCTTGGATGATCCACTGCCACGCTACGATGCAGATCAAGATAAAATTGTATGTCATGTTAATGCAACATTTTCTAAAGCAGCATGGCAATTGCCTAAAGTTGAAATGCCAATGCAATTATCTGTAGATTTATATAAACATTTTGGGAGATGTCTGCTTAATGGGGAAATTTTTGGAAGGTTGAGTGAATTTACAAGCAGTTTGGTGGCATCTCCAGATTCGATGAACAAAACTTGGGTGAAATCAATGCCAAGAGCTAAGAATTTACTTGACGAACTTATGCACAATGAAGTTACGAGCAAAAAGAAACTGAAGAAACTTTGGAAGAAAAATAAAGAATGTAAGTACCTTTTAATTGAATTTCACTAATATTAAATAAACCATTTTGGTTTTCTTTCAGTCCTTCTCAGTGCATATAAATTATGGCTCCCAGAACATTTACATTTAAGAATCACTAAAATGTGGCCACCTTTAGATTAAACTTCAGGATAAAAATTCAAATGTACAATTTTATATTGTATCAATCAGTTGAAAATACAAAATTTTAATAAATTTAAAGTTAACACAAAATTGAAATAACATTTTTCAATCACGTGTCCAAGTAACAGATAACGGTTTTTTTTTTAAATTACCACTATGTTTTGGCTTGGTCTCAATTCCTGATGTTTTGTTTGTTTACATTAAAATTATCAAAGACTCGTATACAAAATCAATTTTTAAATGAATAAAAATACAAATTTAAAATGAAATTCCAATTTAAATGGCTTTGTTTGGCTTTTGGATCAACATTGGTGCTTTGGCAACTTGTGAATTTCTTTCACAATGACAATATCAATAATATCTCACAAAGGTAATGAAATTAAAATTATTTCTCATAGTTTTGTTTTGTTGTTGTAATTAAAATTAAATATTTTTTTCTTATCTCAGACAAATTCCAACAATTGCGGTTGTGATTTGTGGTGATCGCATGCAAGAAGCACTCAATATGTTAAAATCTGCTCTGATTTTTAATCGACACACAAATGAAAGAGTTCATTTTGTAATTATAACCGAAAGTGATTTGATGTCTGGATTTAGAGAGAAACTTAATGACTGGAAAAGTGATTACAATTTATTGTTTGACTATGAAATACATCCATTACAATTTCCGGATAAAAATAGAAATGAATGGAGGAAATTATTCAAACCATGTGCAGCACAGCGATTATTTTTGCCGGTTTGAATTTTCACATTTTATTTTTTTCATGGAAATTTGTTTTAAATGTAAATTTTTTTTTCTAGAACTTACTAAATCACATTGATTCTGTACTGTATCTTGACTCTGATACATTATTTTTATCACCAACCAATGAAATATGGAGTTACTTTGAGAAATTTAATGCAACACAAATTGCTGGTATGGCACCTGAACACGAAGACAAAAACGCTGGATGGTACAATAGATTTAGTCGACATCCCTTTTATCCACCACTAGGAGTGAATTCGGGTGTGATGCTAATGAATTTAACAAGAATGCGACAATTCAACTGGACTGAACGAATCCTACCCATTTACGAGGAATATAAGATGAAACTTGTTTGGGGTGATCAGGATATACTCAATATATTGTTTCACTTTCATCCCGAAAAACTTTTTATTTTTTCCTGCGAATTCAATTACAGGAGTGATTTTTGCATGTATATGCCCATATGCAAGACAAATTGTATTAAAATTTTACATGGCAATCGTGGTTATTTTCATTCACTTGCACAACCAATTTTCTCATATATTTACAAAGCAATTGAGGAATATCAATTCAATATGGAGCCATATAAGATAATTAAAGTCATCGAAACGAACCTTGCCATTCCCGATAGAAATACAAACTGTGATAAATTGTCAGACATTTTCATGTATAATATGAAACGTTTTTTTAAGAATCCAAACGATAATTTGCAAGATCTATCACCTTAATACTTAAATTTATGATAATTTTAGTGCTATATTAGATTTAAAAAAATGATGTATGTATTTGAATTGTAATTTAATTTAAGAATTTTTGATTTCCAAGGACAATGAAGATGTAAAATTTATATAAAAAAAGAGACAGCATTTAGATTATTTTTTTCTCATTTTATTTGATTCTGTTTTTATTATAGGCATATTTTTTATTATTTTCATTATCTTTTAAAGGTACTAAACATATCTCTTAAATTTATATTTATTGTTATTAGAAATAAAAACCAGAATCTGTGTACCAAACTATACAACAACGTTTTTTTATGTATATATTAAAAATTTTGAATTTAGAAAACGAACAATCATTATATGTTAAATTTTAATTTAAGTAGAGCTTTAATACTTGAAACAGGATTTTAATTTTTCTTTGTTCATAGAAATGTTTTAAAATTTTGTGTCAGCTATTGAGCAACTTATTTATGTGAGAAAAATGTTTATATTAATTATAAAAAACAAATAAAATTAACCCATGCAAACTAAAATTTGATGTAAATATGTAACAGATATATTTTTTCATTATAAATTCATTTCACTAAGCTTATGTTCAATTCAAGTTAAATTGAAGTCACTTTTCAATGTAACTAAAATTTAGATCAAATTGAACATAAGTTTAATTCATTTTTATAAGAGTTAAATCCTATTATTGTTTCAATTGTTCAGCTCCCTATGTAACATATAAATTCTAACAAATGTTGTGTCTAATTTAGATATTTAATGTGTGATTTTTTTTTAATAATATTGTTTAGGCATATTTTTTCTTGTTATTTTGAATCTCTCTTACTTTTTCTTGCTAAAAAATCTGGTTTTTGTAAAGCAAGTTGTGGGACTCATATTTGATTTATCTTTATTTGTCAACCAAGGTAAAGAAAAGTCTGCTTCTGGGATTGATGGTATTGGTTCACCAAATGCTAGGACCGGTAACTCTTCAACAATTTGAATATATTGTATATTTTCCGGTGACGGATAAAATGATGTGATGGTTTTACTTTCCAATTTTAAATGATCCTGGTCTTCATATTCATCTTTCAGATACCGTTTCTTTAAACGTTCAATCTGTTTCTGTTCTCGCAGTCTTTGGACATCCCATTTCTTTCGCCGTCTCTCATCTGTTTCAAATTTTGCATGTCGTTTTAAGAAAATTTCATCAGTCATATTTTCTGTTCCCTCAATTGAATACACTAACTGGTTTCGTTCTTTAATTGACCATGAGGGTATTTCAAGTGACGCTCTAACATGGGGCTCCATATCAGCATCAAGCTCTGCTTCACTTTTCTGCCAATCACATAAAATATATTCGGATTTTGATGTTATAAAAGCATTTTTCGAAGACTTTTTTTTGTCTTCAGTCTTATCTTCAACAGGCTCTGTACAAGTTGGTTCTCTGAGTTGCTCTTGTGGATTACTTGTTTCATCAATTGTAAATTCATATGGATCCACTGGCAGACTAGTTTTTGACTGATCTTTAACCGGCGTTTTTTCACTTTGACTTTTCCTATCTATTTTGCGACGCTTATACGAAGGTGTTTTTTCAACATCAGCTGGCGGTAAACAATTGCTATACGCAAGTGTAGCTGTATTATCACTATTATTACACACGTCATTTAGACGATCACTTTCAATATTTTCACTTGAAATTACATTACCGCTACTTAATCGGCCTTTGGTCTTTTTATTATTGATATTATTGTTATTTGTTGTTTTTATTGTTGGTTCCACTACCATTGCAATACTTTCTGCCTCTGTCGTTGTTGGTAATGCTTTTTTTGATAATGACATACGTTTGGCTTGATGTTGATTCCTTCTATATTCATATTTCTCCAAACGCGATTTTAATTCATCATTTTCCTGCTTCAATTTGGCAATCAACTTATCTTTATTCAAAAGTTGATCCGCCTGCTCTTTTACCACTTCCAAGTGTAAAATTAACATGGATTTTAAATTGTTTATGGTTTCTTTTTTGTTGTTTTCATTTTCCAATAATTGCGATGGATTGCAATATATGTGATCTGCATTGATTTCTTTTATTTGTTTCAATAAATTGTATGCCTTAGACTCCATTGCAACATTATTTACCGATTTGTGTTGCATTTAAAATGCAAAATTCTTTATTTTCCGGTAATTTCACAATCATTAAATTTATCAAAAACGCATTTTCTTTTGACAGGTTCATTAAAAAAAATACTGAATTAGCGTGTGTTTAATCTTGATATTTTATAACGGTATTTTTGAAAATGTACAAAATCAATCTTTTCTCATCAAACATTTTTTTGGTAATTTTCAAATGTTTCCTGTTATTTTCAAAACATTTTGATTAAAGATTACTGCTTTTAGTGAGTTTTTGTTATTTATTTTCAAAAATAACAAGAATTTGAAATTATTTTTTGCTGAAATCAAATCCAACCCAAATGATATTCAAAAACTGATGAACTCAAATATTAGTTACCGTAAAGTTGATCATTCAAGTTGTCAGTCAAAATATTTGTTATTTTATATCAACTTTGAAAGCTTTTGATTTTTGTTACGAAATCATGGTTAAATAGGAAAAAAAGCAGTAATTTTTGTTAATTGGAGTACATAAAATAAAAATTCTTTCTATTGTGATCGTGAAACAAAACATTTTTTTTGGAATTCTACTCAACCAATTGGTTGTTTAGATACTGAAATGTCAAACATATGTCATTTTCTGTCAAAAACATTTTCTTTGGGATCTAAACTACTCAATCATAGGTTACAAATCCCGAATCCACCAATTATTATTTCACTTTTTTGGTAACAATTCATAACTTATTTATTGAAAATGTCAGCTGAATTGGATTTGTACAAGATTCTCGGTGTAGATAAGAATGCGTCTGATGCAGAAATAAAAAAGGCAAGTTAGCAAAGGCAAAAATAAAGAAAAAGTTTTCATGCTTTATAGTTTTTGTGTCACCCAAATTTTTTCTTTGTATTTTCTATCACAATTTTTTATAAGTTGAGTCAGATTCAACCTTGAATCAGATCCAATAGATATATTTAATGTGTAATGTGATTTGATTTCTTTTTTTACTACATTCTAGAATTACCGAAAATTAGCTAAAGAATTCCATCCAGACAAAAATCCAGAAGCGGGTGATAAATTCAAGGAAATATCATTTGCTTACGAAGTGTTATCAGATAAAGAGAAACGTGCCCTTTATGATAGACATGGAATTAAAGGGTTACAAGAAGGTGGCGGATTTGATGATGACATGTTTGGAAGTTTATTTGGTCGCTTTTTCCCAGGATTTGGCTTTGGAGGTGGTCCAGGACGTTCTCGTGGTCCGCCAAAATGCGAAAGTACTATGTTGCCGGTTAAGGTAACATTGGAGGATCTATATAATGGAGGCAAAACTATCCCTGTTACCTATAATCGGATTAATATCTGTGATAAGTGTGAAGGTAGGGGTGGCAAAGCTGGTGCAGCAATTAAATGTCGTACATGTGGTGGAACTGGTATCAAAGTAACATTACAACAATTAGGTCCGAATATTGCACGTCAAATGCAATCACGTTGTCCCGATTGTCGTGGTAATGGTGAAGCATTTGCTGATAAGGATCGTTGTGCACCATGTGGCGGCTCGAAAACCATTGAGTCAGAAAAAACTATGAATGTAGAAATTGATAAGGGCATGAAACATGGACAAAAAATTACTTTCCATGGCGAAGGTTCTCAATTACCCGACACTGAAAAGGGTGATTTAGTTGTTGTTGTTCAAATGACACAACATGAAAAATTTACACGTCAGGATGATGATTTATTTTTGAATGTAAAAATAACACTTACGGAAGCTCTCTGTGGCTTTAAATTAGTCGTTAAACACTTAGATGAAAGGGATTTGGTAATTACACATCCAGTTGGTCAAGTATTCAAAACAGGCGACATCAAATGTGTACAAAACGAAGGAATGCCACAACATAAAAATCCATTTGAACATGGAAATCTTTATATAAAATTTGAAGTCGTTTTTCCCGAAAATAATTTTGTTGAACCAGAAAAGCTAAAAGAGTTGGAAACTTATCTACCACCACGTCCAGAATTTGTCATGCCCGAGGGTGAGAATTTAGTAAAAAATCTCATAGATTTCAAATTTTGATCATATTTTTTTTTATAGGTGAGCACGTGGAAGAAGTCGCACTTCACGATTATGAAGAATTCAGAGACGGAGCTGGGCATCGAGGTGAAGCCTACAATTCTTCAGATGAAGATGAAGAAGGACACGAGGGTGGTGGATTTAGACAAGCTCAGTGCCACACACAATAATTCAATTATGTAATAACTCATTATAGACAAGAAAACAAAAATCAAGGAACACAATATTTACTAATCTTTCTATAATTTAAAGTAATATTATTATGATAGTAATTATTTGCAAGCTAACAGGCTAAAAAAAACACACACACACACACACTATTTATCAATAATAATTATTATAATATTGGGAAAAATTAAGTAAATTAATTATCAGTGGATATGTTATCAAATTTTTTCGTACTAGTTTTTCTAAAAATAATCAAGATAGTATAAAATTATTTTTGGTACTCTTTTAAATTTATGAAATACTGTTTTATTTTCAATCCAATAATGAATCGGTGGTGAAATTTAAAAAAAATAATAGTTAGAGCTTAATTCATTATGAAAAAAGAACAAATCACTTTTGCCACTTATATCTCGCTTAGACTTTTAATAAAACTGAATACTCCTAAATCCGGTAGTACCTTAAAATAGAAAGAATTTTGAAAATTCTAACTCGATAAAAATAAAAATCACCAGTTTTAATTTTTTTTTGTCAGACACACTTACTTAAACACATTCAATTTAATAAAAAAAAATATGTAATAATAAAAAAATGTCGATAAAATAACTAAAAATTAAAATTTTTGATTTCAAATCCATTATAAGCATTTTTTTTTTTATTTTCTCATCGATTTTTGTAAGTAAAATAACGCTTGATTGTGATTGTAAGGTGATTGAATATCAATGTAATCGTCTTTTGTCGGTATTCTAAATTCACGATCAAAGTTATCAGCAGCTAAATCTGGTTCAGGGCTTTTTTCTTTCTCCAAATACATTCCATATGCAACTCCTGGGTGGATTCGTTTCATATGAACCGTTAGATCTGATTGACTTTTGTAAACTCTGTGACAAAATTCACAAGTTGGCGCAGAACTCTTTCCATTCATGGTTGTACTTTTAGTGGCTTCCTCGTCCTTTTTGTGTTTCCATATATGATATGGCAAGTGTTTTTTTCTCACTAATTTTCCACATACAAAACAAATCTGACGTTCCACTTCAATAGCAATCGTTCCATCCTCCCTTTCAATTTTATGCTCGCCCGTTATATTCTCAGATGTTGTGTGTACATCGGTTTTATTTTCGGAGCCTGATTTCGGTCGTCCTAATTTAGTCTTTGGAACTGAACCTGGTTTTTTAACACTGCCAGTTGGGCGTCCTAACCGACCTTTTGGCCTTCTTGGTACTACTTCGGAGGGATCTTTCGGTGGTCTTCCACTTTTTTTCGGTTCTTTTTTTTCTTTCGGCTTTTTTTCTTTAGGCTTCTTTTCCTTTTTCGGCTTAGTCTTAACATTATCCGTAACTTTTCGTTTTTTCTTCTTCACAACAAGTGTATCTGAAAAATTCGATTCGTCACTATCTTCACCCTCAAATCCAACTTCTACATCACTTATATCAGATATATTTTCATTTTTTTCCTTCTCATCAGGCTTTTCCTTTTCCTCACTCTTTTTTTCTTCTTCTTCGTCACACTCATCCTCTTCGTCTTCATCAGCTCCTGGTTTTGTTGGTGAAAAATCACCTTTTGATAATTTTTCTTCAGTAGTTGTGCATTTATCAATGAAACTTTCTACTTTCATTAATTCACAATAACAAGGATAACAAATTTTATTTGGTTTTTCCTTTTTCTTAATTACAAAGCCAGTACACTTGAAATATATATCAGCCAAATCGTGAACACTCTTAGACTGAGGTCTACATTGTTTGAGGCAAATTCTACATTGAAGACCAGTTGTGTATCCAAGATTTTTCCTCCCTGTCTTTCCTGGAGGATTTTTGTCTTTTTTGACTTTTTTGGGAGGTTCTGTTTTTTGTTCGACTGTACTTGTATCATTATTTTGTTCGACTGTACTAGTATCATTTTTCTTCGGAGAATCGTCTTCCATTTCAATGGAATAATCACTCACTGTGTTATCCGAAGCCTCATCGTTTTTCATTTTTAAATTATCTGTGACATTTGAATCTGATTTGTCTTCTTCTTTTTTTGTATTATTGGAAGGTGCTTCAGAGTTGGATACTGGTGGCTCATCATCTTCCATTTCAATGGAATAATCACTGAGAGTGTCATCAGAAGCTTCATCATTTTTTGCCTTTGACTTTTTTGGGGCATTTTTATTGTTTGATTTTTCTTCTTCTTTTTTTGTTTTATTTGTGGATTTCTTCCAGTTAGAAAGTGGTTCGTCTTCGTCAGTTTCAATTGAATAATCACTGATAGTGTTGTCAGACCCTTGAACATTTTTGCTTTTTACATCTTTTTTTGAGGATTTTTTACGAGGTGTCTGTTCCTTGGAAGAGTTTGCAACACCAGAATTTTCTTCAATATCAATGGAATAATCACTTAAAGTGTTATCAGATTCGGAATCCATTTTAATTTTTGGAACTTTTAAATAAATACTATTTTTATCAAATTTTTCCGACTCATGTAAAGTTTTTTTGTATTCGACAAATTTTTTTGTTTATTTACACATTTCAAACAAATTTCTGAATCAGCGTGTGTTGATTTTTTTTAACTGAAAAACGTCAAAATAATGCCAATCAAAATTTAAAATGAACACAAAATGTAAACAAAAATATTCAAAACGTTTTCTCCCACATTTTTATTTTGCCGGATTAGATTTCAATAATTTTAAGGATTCATAAACCTGAACCGATAAATTTCATACAAGTAAAAAATCTGTGTTTTCGAAAAATCGACATCGCTCAATTTTTTTTTATTATAATACTAAAAAATATCACAAAATTTCTGTTTCGATCTAAAATATTCACAAATCAAAGTCATAAACTAATATTAACAAGGCAAAAAAATTAATAAAAAAAAGAAACATTTCAATAAAATAATATAGATTAATGTAAATTTATTTAACATAAACAAAATTCCAGTTGCCGGTTAGTATTTGTGAGATTTTCTCTACATTTTCTTGGTCATCTGATTTTCTACTCACACGTATGTGTTTAAAGGTAACTTTTGAATTTTCTAAAAATAACTCTTCCCGGAGTAAAACTAATATATTTTTTTCTTCCATAGTATACACGAAATGATCAGAGAATTGAACAAAAGTTAAGATCATCGGAGTGAATTTATTTTCCTCAGTCGAGTCTGAGCCGTGGATCTGACTGGGTCGAAATTTTTACAATTAATAACGAACTGTATGCGGAAGAGAAATTTCACATAAAAATTTAATTTAATTTTTACACATATATTTATATAAAAGAAAATGGCTGATACGGTGTCTGCACCTGTAAGAAAATGCGTGGAAATTTTGAATGCTGCGGAAAGTGATACAGAAAAATTTGCAGCTTTGTTTATGGTGACTAAGCTGGTGAAAGCAAAAGAATGTACTACTGCATCAAAACGAGCATTATTTGAAGCGATTGGATTCAATTTTCTTAGACGATTACTTGAAAGTGACAATGTGCCTGATGATTGTCCACCAATTATGTACAAGAGTGTTGCTCTCTCGATTTTAACGTGTTTTTGTGAAGATGAGCAAGTTGCCACACATCCCACAATGCTTGAAAATTTACCTGTATTTTTGGCCATTGTAGAAAATGCTGATGATGAGGATTTTGATGATAATTTAATGGTTGTAAGTGAATCTTACAAGTGTCTTCAAGGAATTGCAAGTTTTGAGCCTGGACAACAAGCTCTCCTTGATTTGGGAGCAATTGAGAAAATGGCACAAATCTATTCACAACAATCGTTCATCACAGACGAAGCATTACACATACTCGTTACTCTCATTTCACGATTTGGACCAAAAGCATGGGGCAATGACCCCAAAACATTCAATGGTTTAATACAGAAAATAGCACTCGACTTTGAAACAGATCATGGTGAACGCAAATTTGAATTAGCCGGAATTTTGTATGCACTTTTTCATGGGTGTCGACGTGAAATTGTAGCACGTACTTGTGTCGATTATATTTGGCCTGAAAGTTTATACAAAGGCTTGACCGATATTTTGAAAAGTAAAATTGGAAAACAACAACGTGAACCTGCATTGAAATTGGCAGCTGCAGTCGTTGACGTCATTGGAATTGAATGGACTTTGAATGATGCTGACAATCCAAAGCAATTCTTCATTCTTTTACTTCAACTTGCTGCAATTGAAGTTCGCATGCAAATGGATAACAAGAGCTTTAGTCAAGCATTCTCGAATGCCGAGTTAATCATTGCTTGCTTCATCATCCTTGAACTATCCATTAACTTTATGTCAACAGATCAATTAGATTTGGAACAAAAAGAAAAACAACAAATTTATACTGGACTTAAAGGTGCATTTAATGGAGTAACTTCCGTTCTAACAAAATTATCCAAAGATAAAAATTGCGAAAAATTACCAGTGAAAGAAAAGGCATTCGCTTGTGCATGTATAAGAGTTTTAGCTGCATGGATGGCTCAAGAGCCCTCAATACTAAAAGCAGATATTTTTGCTTTATTGCCATTTATGTTCAAAATGGCCAATGATTCATTCATCGAAAGTCGTGATTTCCGTATTAAACATAAATATGATAAGGAATATCCAGGCGAAGCACCTGCTGATCTTCTTCGTGTCTTACTTCCATCAATGTGCCATTTAGTCGTTGAAGAAACTTCACGAAATATATTTTTGAAATTGAAAGAAGAGGAAGTTTTATCAGATTGTCTTTTATTTCATTGGACAATTGCTCATTACAAAAAACCCCCAGTACCACGTGCTGAACGTCTTAAACGCATGAACGAACCACCTCCAGAATTGACACCTGAACAATTAGACGAAATGAAAGATTCACGTGCAGCAATTGTTAGTTTGTGCAATATCTTCATGAATGTTACAGTACTTGAGCCAAAATTAGTCGACGAAAGTGATTGTTTTGCCAATTTATTACGTTTTATTTTCAATAATTTACCAGAATTGAAAAATACATCAGATAACTTGGTTATGTATGGACATTTGGCTATTTTGGGATTGTTAATGCTCAAACAACGATCAACTAAGGTGGAACATGATGATTACTCAATTTGTCGATACATGTCATCAACAATCAGATTTTTATGGGATGCTTATACTGTGGATGAGTCAAACGACCCAACTGCATTAAATGTTTCAATGGCATACAGAGAACACTGGAGTGAAATTCAAGAGCTATGGTTCTTAGGTAAGTAAGACATCAATTTTCATTTACACTTAAATTAAATTAAACATTTTCCTCCTAGGAATGCAAACAATGTGTGCTGTAATTAAACTTATTCCATGGATTTCTGAGTTTGCCATTGAAAGTGGATGGGCAGAAGGCATAATTGAGACCTTGAAACGAGTAAGAATAGGCGCATTACCACCAAATATCAAACCAGTTTATGAGGACTTTTTGAGCGAATTAGTTGATGCTAATAAAGATGTGGCAGCTGTACTCAAAAAGGCAGATGCACTCAAAGTATGCCGTAATCATCGAATGATGGAATTAGGAAAAAAATTATTTGGTGACTAAAAATAGATTTAGAAAAAAATGAAAATCATCATCATCATGTTATTTTGTGTATAACACATACGAAAAAAACACAAATCATCATCATTGAAACATTTGTGAAAGTATGACGATAAAAAATGAAACGTTTATTAGTAATTTTCTTTTTTTACACATCATTTTGCATTATTATAGTTTATAAGGCATAATTAAAATTAACGTGAATCTTTCACTCTCATGAATGTACTCAATTTTATAATTTTCATGAGGTTTTCAAAATATTTTGTACTATTAACACAATTTGTATTTTTTTCGCTTGTTTGTTTGTTCAATATAATTTATTGTATATCTATAATTAAAATCATTTTCATTGTGAAAAAAAAAGTATAATAATAAAATATTTATATGTTACAAAAATGAAGAAAAATATGGAACAACCTGTTTAATTTTCTTTTTTATTGTAAATATATTTTTCTGAGTCAAGAACAAGCCTTGAACAAAATTTATTTATTTATTTACAGAAATTCTCATTTCATTAATAATAATAAACGTAATTTTCCGTTCAACAAATATCATTTGGTCTAGCTGTCGATCTCCCACATGAATCATTCACGAATTATTTTTAGATAGGTGACAAAATATCCCCGAAATATGAAATTATGCATAAGATTTGTTATTTTTTCTTCTTCTTGTAATGAAATGCATTCTAAAATATTTTAGACATTAGAAAATTGAAGAAGGTGGAAAATTTATTTATGAATTTTAAAATTTGATATGGAAACGACTGGTTATTTTCAAAATTTGTCATCAAATTGAGTGTCCGAGCCAATCTCAAAAGAAAACTAATTCAAGTCCAATATAATTTCAGGATGATTCAAATTAAAAGTAAAATTTCATCAAATGCCTTCCATTTCTCATCTTCTACCGTTAATTTAAGACCAAAAATTGTAAATTTGAAACCCAGCAGCGCACCTAATGTCAATTTCTGTAAGCACTTTTGACAGTCTGACGTGGTATTGAAAAATATTATTGAACTCTAGAAAAGGGAAAAGCAGAACAAAATTCACAAAATAACTTTTAACTTTTTGTGTATTATTAAGTGATAAAATTGCGTATATTTATAAGGAATCACTTCCAAAATTAATTATTTTTTTGAAACCATAACGCATTTAGCTAAGTACATGCTAAAAATGCGAAGTTTGGGTATTTCTCTGGTTTCAATATGTCTTACAGGGATTGTGATTTTCAATGCATATTACCAGAAGAAACAATTTTACCCATCGGTGGTCTACATCACAAAATCAAATCCATCGATGGTGGTAATTTATGTTCAATCACTCGTTCTGGTCCTAATGCTCGGAAAATTAATTCGAAAAGTGAGTTAATTTAAGAGTGAAATATTTTAATGGTTTAAATAAAATTTATTTTTATTCATAGATATTTTTGGGTCAACTAAGAGCTGCAGAAGTGGAACGCCTTATGGAAAGATTTTGGTATGCACTGACAGAAACTTGTCTTGCATTTACCGTATTTCGAGATGATTTTAATCCGAAATTTGTTGCTTTGTTCACTGTTTTACTATTCCTCAAATCATTCCATTGGTTAGCTGAAGAACGAGTTGATTTTGTAAGTATAAACCGGTTTCAATGTCATTTGTTTTGAAAAATAATTCATATTTATGTTTTTGTTTAGATGGAACGCAGTCCCATCATAGGCTGGCTTTTTCATATAAGAGTTTCGAGTCTTCTTACTATATTAGGACTTCTCGATTATTACTTGATTGCATACGCATATCAATCAACCGTGGCAAAAGGAGCCACGGTTCAACTCGTATTTGGATTTGAATATGCTGTTTTAATAACGATGGTCATCAATGCTGCAATTAAATATATTTTGCATGCAGCTGAACTACGGTCAGAAACACCATGGGAAAATAAAGCCGTTTTTCTGTTGTACACTGAATTAGTTATTGGATTTATTCGGGTTGTGTTATACATTATTTTTGTGGTATTAATGGTCAAAATTTATACACTTCCTCTGTTTGCATTTAGACCTATGTATTATACAATGAGGTATGTATGATAACAACTGTTTAATTTGTTTACTTTTGAATGCTTGCAAATGTGTTAATATCTTATCAAAGAGACACGTAATTTATATTTGATTATACATTTATAATTTTTTTTCATGTAGAAATTTCAAAAAAGCACTGAATGATGTCATTTTATCGAGACGTGCAATCAGAAATATGAATACTTTATATCCAGACGCAACTCCAGAAGAGCTATCAACACCAGAAAATATTTGTATCATTTGTCGGTGAGTACTTTTGCATCAATTTGATTTTCGAAATGTCTGGAAATTAATTCATTTTCCATTTTGTATTATAACAGCGAGGATATGGTAAACAACTCAAAAAAGCTGCCTTGTGGTCATATTTTCCATACACCTTGTCTACGATCGTGGTTCCAACGACAACAAACATGTCCAACATGTCGATTAGAAATTTTACGTGCTCCAGTAACTGTGGAAAACCAAGGTGCTGCTCAAGTAAACCAAGCAAATAACAACAACAACAACAATAATAATAATAATGATGGTGTGGCAAATGCTGGAGGAGCAAATCAAAATAATAACAATGTTATTCCTCCAAACCCATTTATCAATTTAATGGGCGCTACTCAAACACCAAATGTTTTAGCAAATAGTAACTCTGCAATTCCACTGGTTCCTGGTTCACCATTACTCTTACCTCCATTTCCGTTTATAACACCATATGCTGTGCCGCCACCTCCAATGCCACCTAATTTAGATACCTTATCTGATGAAGAGCTACGACTTTTGGAAGGAAATGAACGTAAAAATGTTGAAGAACGTATTAAACTATTGAAAAATATCCAATTAATGATGGATGCATCTGTTGCCTTAATGAATCAATATTCAGCAATAACGGCACGACTACCTCCAATTCCTGTGACAACAACTGTTACTCCACAACCACCAACTGAGCCACAACCGGGACCCTCAACCTCGGGAATTCAACCAACTGCACCAATACTCGATATTGCAGGTCCTTCTTCTTCTTCTTCGACACCTGTTGCACAATCTTCCTCTTTGACCACTGCAGAGAGCTCATTATCCACTAGCACAAAATCTAATCCGAGTGAGCAAGTCAAATTAGAAGATGTGGGTAGTGAAGATTACTTAGATATGTCACCAAAAGACACAAAAGAATCATCAAAAAATTTAGGAACCCAATTAGAACATATCGATGACCCTAATGATCCTATTTCTGAATTGAGACGTAGAAGACTGCAAAAATTTTTACAACAAGAAGCAAATGGAGAAAATGGTAAGGCTTAGCTTTGACTTACAGATACTAATCGTTATAGATGTCTGTGTTAAAAAGAGAAAAATAAAAATGTTTTATAGAATTTAAAATAAAAACATTCGTAAATTAAAAACTTTTTCTATGTCTTTAAAAAAAAAACTAAATGAAACAGTCGAAGTGATTGTTAATTAATCACAATTAATTTAGTTATTTTATTATTGAATTAGTTATGAAATTGTACTATATTATAAATGGAAATAATACAAGCAAAAAAAAAAATGTGTATTATAATTGTAAATATGTGTTCAAATAAAAATTATTATTTTAGACAATTTTCTTTTAGTATGGAAAAAATAATCATTTTTCTTGTCGTTTCCCTTAAATTTAGTGTCTAACGATTTAACGTCTAAGAAGATGAATTAAAACTTCATTGAATATTAGTATTTTTTAGTGATTTTATTAATTTTTACGAATCAGAGATGAAATATTCTTCATTTTTTATTATCATAATTCTGATTTACATATTAATGTTTTGTCTGTCTGTTATTTGAAAACGTGTTATTACTGTTAAGATTAATCCAATCGATCATCACTTCCATTTTCTTCGTCCTCCTGACCACCTTCGTCCAATCCCTGAAATAGTTGATTAATTAAGTCACCAAAGATACCTCCAGAGGGTCCTTGTCTAACAACAGGAGCACCAAAGAATAAAATTCCAACTTTTTCCAAATATTTCTGGTAAGCTGGATCTCGATCGATACTTGTCTTGTATAGTTCACAGAGTGTTTTAAACATGGCTAACTTTCCAGTTTCAATTGCTTTTAATAAAAAATAGATGAAATTTAGTAATGGTAAAGTAAATGGCGGCTGTGTAGCTGCAATTTTAGGATGATATTTTGTGTATGTCTCAAAAGTTTGACCCGCAGTGTCTTTATCTTTCATGCATAATTGTTGTAGGACAGCATGTGCAATAAAAAGATCAACTTCCTTTGCATATCCTCGACTACTTAGTTGAATCAACATTTTTGCAAATTCGGGGCCATCTTTTGAAAGGATAAAATGATGTTTTGCTTGTTCTAAATTACCCTCATCCCACAATATACTAGCAATTATTTGATGCATTTGATGTTTAAGACTATCACTTCCACTTAAGGCTGCCCACTTCACAGCTTTAGCTAGCAAAGTTTCACGCTCCACAATTTGCCCAATTTTACGCATCAGTCCTCCTATATTTTTAACCCACTTCTCCTTATCTAAATTTTCTACTTTGTCTAATGAGTCAACTAACAATATGCTTAAATCAGTAGCTGATGGTTTCTGATCATATTCAAGCAGTTTATTGCTTCCATCATAAAGTAAATTTATAAGCTCATCATATTTCTTTTGTGTTGAATAGCGATAGTACAATGTCCTATACATTTGATGAGCCTCATAGTAGTTTCCATTATCCAAGGATAAGGAGAGTCTAATTAAAAATAAAAAAAATAAAATAAACACGTATTTGGTATTGAACATTTGTGTCAAAATGTTTTCAGTAAATCATCTTACTTGGCCAGCACTCGACTAACTCCTCCACTACTTTTTGCACTCATGATCACAAAATCACATATAAATATGAAATGAAATAATTTAAATCTGATCAATTCAATTTAATACTTAATTTATTCACAAAATTTCAATTTCTTTTGAAGGAATATTTTTTTTTTCTAGAACTGTCAAAATTTACACTGTCAATAATGCATAGTAAAAAAATATGAATGAAAACTATTTTCTGAAAAAATTCTATTAAATATCTTTTTCATTGGAAAAACATAAAATTTCTCGGGAGCTGTTTTTTTCAATTGTTCAGGATATTCCAAGAATTATTTTCTGGCTTGACTAATTTTTTTTAACAGTGTGAGAAATGTCAAATTAGTTCTACAATCAAAACACGTTGATTTATTTACGTCTCACAAGTGTTCTATTTTTCTAATTATGGCTCCGAAAAGCAGGAAATTCTTTAAGAAAAACTATTCCAAGAAAAATAAGCCAAAATCTAAAGTGAAAAAATATCAACCTGACAAAAATAAAGTGAAATTCAAACATATTGCTAGAAATCAAGAATCGGAAGACTATCTTCGGCGCATGAGAGGTGCTGAGTTGAAAAGGGAAGCTCGACAACAGTCTATGCAGGATGATTCAAGTGAACATGATGATAGTGAGGGTGAACCAGATCCGTTTGAGGAATTACTTGAGTCAATTACGAGCAAAGCTGGTGATAATAAGAAAAGTCAGGTAAGTTCTGATGAGGAATCAGATGATGAGGGTGTTGAAGAAGAAGAAACTGAAGATCTCAATCAAACGGAATCCGATATTGATCATGAATATAAATTGGAAAGTGAAAACGAGGAAGCTGATATTCAGGATGAAGAAGAGGAAGAAGGGGAAGAAAACATTGAAATGGAAGATCAAGAAATCCAAGAGAATGATGCAGTTGAAGATGAAGAAAATGAAACAAAAGAAGAGTTGCCGGAATCTGACGCATCTGACTCAGAAATAGAACTTTGTGATGAAAAGAGTAAATTAAAAGAGTCTGAAGATCCTTTCAGTATACATCTAGATAATGATCTTTCATCTGGTTTGCTAGATGCAATTTCAAGTCTAGAAAAAAACATTGAAAAATCGACCATTGATTGGAAATCTCTAGGAAAACTCTTATTCGAAATTCCTCAAAGCAAAACTGCAAATAATACAAAGCCCAAAGCTTTAATTTCATTGGATGATGACAACGAGACATATGCTAAACCTGGTTCAATTCCCTCTTTGATAAATCCATCAAATGCCAACTTTATTAAAAATCAAATATGGAACAATCTTCCAAAAGCAAACCAAGACCAGTTGGAAGCACATCAAAATTCAAGTAAACATTTCACACCATTACAGAGAGAAATTTTTAGCATTATCAACAACTACCAGGACTTTTATTACACGCAAAGGAATTTCAATAATGCTGAGGAAATTAGATTTGTTTACTCACTTCACGCTCTAAATCATGCACTTAAGACTCGAGCAAGGGTGCTTCATCATAATGCGAAATTAAACAAAACCGGAAAAGATTCAAATGATTGCATGATACCTGAATATTGTCGTGATCAGGGATTGACTCGTCCAAAAGTTTTAATTGTAGTGCCACTCAGAGATTCTGCATATAAAATTGTAAATAATTTCATAGCCTTGTTTTGCAATAACGACAAAAGTCAAATAATGAATTACTCGAGATTTGTCCAAGAATTTACAGGAAATGAATTATTCTTCCCCAAAAGAAATCCGAAACCTGAGGATTATGAAAAAATATTTGCAGGAAATGTTGATGATAATTTCAGACTTGGTTTGTGTCTTACAAAGAAAAATATAAGGCTATATACGGATTATTACAATTCAGATATTATAATTGCATCCCCACTGGGTTTGAGATTGACAATTGGCGCTCCCGGAGAAAAAGATCGTGATTTTGATTTTTTGTCATCTATAGAAATATTGATAATGGATCAAGCTGAAATATTTTACGCACAAAATTGGGAACATGTATTGCATTTCTTGGATCATTTGCATTTGAAACCTGAAAAGATGTTGAATACTGATTTTTCGAGGATCAGAAGTTGGGTTTTAAGTGGATTGTCGAAATTTTATTGCCAAACTCTGCTTTTCACATCGCACGAGTTGCCAGAATTTAGGTCTTTGTATAATAATCGAATGGTAAATTATCGAGGAAAAGTAAGAACTATCAATGCAATCGAAACCGGAACAATACGACATGTGACAGTTAATGTACCTCAGGTAAAACTGACTTTTTTCTTTCTCTTTAATAAAATTAATCTTAAATTAAATATTTTTCAGATATTTCAACGAATCGAAGTCACATCATTTGAAAATTCGTTTGATGAACGCTTTAATTACTTCACTAAAATAGTTTTGCCACAGTATAAAAGTCCTACGATGGCTCATTGTCTGGTTTATGTTCCAAGCTACTTTGATTATGTTCGATTAAGGAATTACTTTAAGAAGGAAGAAGTTAGTTTTGTGCAAATATCTGAATATTCAAAGGATGAAAAAGTAGCACGTGCTCGAGATATGTTTTTCCATAGCAGTGCTCATTTCTTGCTTTACTCCGAACGTGCACATTTCTTCAAACGAACTCGTCTGAAAGGAATTCGTAATATTATCATGTATGCTCCACCAGCTTGGCCAAACTTCTATTCAGAAATACTGAATTTGATGCATGAAAATTATCAGAACTCCCGAGATGGATGTGAAAATTCAATGAGTGTCACCTTGCTTTACACCAAATATGATTTAATGCAGGTGTCAGCAATTGTTGGAAGTGAAAGAGCTGCTAAGATGGCAAAAGTAGGAAAAACTACTCATATGTTTATGAGTGATTAAAATTTAACAGTTTACAATAAAAATTATTTTTTTATTTAAATTCAAATTTAATTTCATTAAATTCTAATTGATAGCTTACCTTAAATGAAATTTGATTTTTAGTACTTTGAACGAAATATACGCCTTGTTTGTCATGCATTGACCATTTTATATATTCTCTGTTTTGTATAGGTTCTTTAGGACCTGTGGAAATTATTGACTTGGGATTTGAATTCAACTGCCAATCAATCCAGATTGCAATACCATTAAAGTCATTGTCTGATTCAATTAAGCCACTAACTTCATACTCTCGTTTAATATCACTTACGTCAATTTCTAATAATGTTGAAATTTGACCCACTGCCTTGCACGGATACTCCCACAATGAGTGTACCTCGACTTCAGGATCAGCTAAATCTATTGCATTCAAAATCATTTCATCATATTTTGACATGTCAAAACCTTCACAATTTTTGAGTGGACATCTGATTTTATGTAAATCCAAAAATTGAACTGGAACTGCCTTCAATGTTGCTTTGATTGGTGAATATTTAATGTGTGGCCCAAAATTATCATGATACTTTTTGATGAAATTAAAGTATTTGAAATTTGTCCATGGTAACACTTCGACACAAGACGGTTCGAAAAATAAGTGCGTGACGGTTGAAAATTTAATTTTATCACAATTTTCTTTGACATTTACATTCCACAGTTTGTTATCATCTACAAATTCTTCTAAAGCTGTTCTTAATATTCGGTTAGGTTCAATTATCATGACTCTTGATGGACTTGGTTCCATTTTCGAAGCTGCTAAACCAATAAGTGAAATTCCGTTACCTATCACTAGTAATGTGCTGCCTTTTAAATTCCATTCTTCAAGATGTTGAATCATTTTTTTGTTCCTTAAACTGTCATTTACTTGCATTATTCTAGATCTTGGACAAGCAAGATGAATTCCACAAGTGCACGAAGGTTTTTCGTTGAGAACTAAATGTTCTGTTTGTCCGATTTGGAACCACAATGAAAATTCATCATGATTTGATATGATTTGGATTTCGCGATTTTCACTTAATAAAACGTTATTTTGAGGTAAGTAATAAATTGCTTGGAGCCAATGATCTCTCCATGGAATGTCATTTTGAGGGAAGTCGTTCGATTTGTTGACATCAAAATCAGGGTGCGCCCAATAAGGAGCACAACTTAAAACAACTTTTTTATCTACATCCATTTTTAGATCCCACCACATGAAAACCGCTTGAGCGAGCCCTGTTTGCAAAATCTTTATAGTTTTAATAGATTTTCGTTGCTTTTCAATTGCATCTGCCCCTGAAAAGTCAAAGTCAAACACAGCAATTGGTTCACTCAGAGCCCTAAATGAACTCTCGGTTAATTGGCTGAGTTGAAGATCTTGCACAGTTACTTCTCGTGGACAATTAACAACAGTTGTTGGTGGTCTCAATAAAATGTCACCTTCCAAATCAGCAATTAATTTGATGTTATTCCATGCACTTACAACAGGACTTTCAATAATTTGAACGTAAATGGTTCCAAGAGTTGGTACAACGATACAATCTTTTTCAAGCAATTTTGAATGTGCATGATTAAATGTTCCTATGGCTCCTTCGCCAATCAATTCTGTATCAAACACCTTAAAATATATTTCCATTTATAAATTAAAATTAATTAACGTTTAATTTTTTCTCACCTCTGTTACAAGAATATTCGCTCGATGTTCCATGTCAACTCCAACCTTAATTTGAGTTGAATGTTTTTTGATCAATTTAATTTTGTCTTTCATCCCGTTGGCTTCAATGATTTTCGATGCGCATTCAACTGCTGGCATAAAACCATCACAAGCAATAACACTATCGGCTCCTAATTTTACAGCCATCATCGATAACAGACCGGTTCCAGTTCCAATGTCTAACACATTTGCCTTCTTTCCATTTTCGTGCATTCGTTCAATTGCAGCCTTCAATCCTAAGTAATATTTTTGATTCCTATCAGTATCATGAAGCATGTCAGCGAATCTAGATCTTGCAATATCCTGAAAATAAATTTGGAAGTTTTTAACGAATCTTCACATTTAACAATTTTGGTTACCTGATTTTCATCAAATTCATCGTCATAACTTTTGATTTCGTTATTGTTTGTCATTTTGTATTCAAGAATTTTATTTTTAAGTTTACTTCTTCTTTAAATTAAAAAAATGTTTTTAAAAAAGCATTTCAGAACTTCAAATGATGTTGATTCACATTTGTAAACAAAATTTTGATCTAACCTCACTTTTGTGTTCGTCTGTCAAAACTGTTTTTCTCTGTTTCGATATCATTCAATAAAGTGTTCAACTCAAGCTCATTCAATATTATTTTGACAAATGCAATGTTATTGGCGGTGAGATATTCCAAAAGTTTCAATCAAATATTTTTAGTTAAATAAATAAATATTATACAAAAATAACAAATATCTTATCCAGTTCAAAGTTTCACAGACTGAATGCAGATTTGTAAGTAACCAATACATTAAATTTTTTGCAAATTGAATGTCATTTCAAATATATTTTTCCAGAAAACAATTGATTATAAACAAAAATGACTTCAATTATAAAACTGCACACAATTTCTGGTGCAATGGATGAGAGTCCACCGTGCTACCTGCTAGAAGTTGATGAAGTTCGTATTTTGCTTGATTGTGGATGGGATGAAAAATTTGATCCAAATTTCATCAAAGAACTCAAAAAGTATGTTCACACAATTGATGCCATACTTTTGTCATATCCAGATCCACAGCATTTGGGTGCACTTCCATATTTGGTCGGAAAACTGGGAATGAATTGTCCAATTTATGCAACAATACCGGTTTATAAAATGGGTCAAATGTTCATGTATGATTTGTTCATGTCCCATTTCAATATGTACGATTTTGATTTATTTTCCTTGGATGATATTGATACAGCATTCGATAGAATTACTCAGCTAAAGTACAATCAAAGTGTTTCCATGAAGGGAAAAGGATTTGGCATCACTATAACACCATTACCAGCTGGACATTTGATTGGTGGTACAATTTGGAAAATTGTCAAAGTAGGTGAGGAAGATATTGTGTATGCAACAGATTTCAATCATAAAAAAGAACGACATTTAAATGGATGTGAATTAGAGAAATTGCAAAGGCCCTCATTATTGATTACAGACTGTTATAATGCAAAGTATCAACAGGCACGGAGAAGAGCTCGTGATGAAAAATTGATGACAAACATCTTACAAACCCTGAGAAACAAAGGAAATGTATTAATCACTGTCGATACTGCCGGTCGTGTACTTGAATTAGCCCACATGTTAGATCAGTTGTGGAAGAACAAAGAATCGGGCTTAATGACTTACTCTCTGGCACTTTTGAATAATTTTAGTTACAATGTCATTGAATTTGCCAAATCCCAGATTGAATGGATGAGTGACAAACTTATGAAGAGTTTTGAAGGGGCTCGGAATAATCCATTTCAATTTCGACATGTTCATATGTGTCACTCCATGAAAGACTTGGCAAATGTTCCAAGTCCTAAAGTTGTGTTAGCAAGCTCTCCTGATATGGAAAGTGGATTTTCGCGTGAGCTCTTCGTTCAATGGGCTCCAAATGCAAATAATAGTATAATTGTTACAAGTAGAAGCTCGCCAGGTACATTGGCACGTGATTTGATTGATAATGGTGCAAATGGACGTAAAATTGAGTTGGATGTTCAACGTCGTGTTGAATTGGAAGGTGCTGAACTGGAAGAATACATGAGAACACACGGCACTAAAATTCCAAAATCTTTAATCAAAAAGGAAAAAGAAGAAGATTCGTCTGACTCAGATTCGGATGAAGAATTGCAAATGTCCGTTATTACGGGTAAACATGATATTGTTGTGCGAGCTGGCAAATCTCAAACTGGTTTCTTTAAATCGAGTAAAAAGCATTTTGCTATGTTCCCATTTTTCGAAGAGAAAATCAAATATGATGAGTATGGTGAAATCATTCAGTTAGAAGATTACCGATTAATGGACACTACTGACGGAGTTACAAATGAAAATGATGTAGACAATAAATTGAATATCAAGAAAGAAGAAGATATCAAAAAAGAGAAAGATATTAAAACAGAAAACTGTCTATTAGCTGAACGTCCAACCAAATGTATTAGCAGTAGGAAGTTAATTGAAATCAACGCTCAAGTTCAATTTATTGATTTTGAAGGACGGTCCGATGGAGATTCACTTTTAAAAATTCTCTCACAACTTCGACCACGTCGTGTAATAATAGTTCGAGGAATTCCGAGCAACACTGAACTTGTTGCAGAACATTGTCGACAAAATATCGGGGCTCGTGTATTTACCCCAAATCGTGGTGAAACTGTTGATGCAACAACTGAATCACATATCTACCAAGTAAGACTTACTGAAGCTCTTGTAAGTCAATTGAAGTTTCAAAAAGGACGTGATGCAGAAGTTGCATGGATTGACGGCCAAATATCCATCCGTACAAAACAATTTGAGAGTGGAGATAAGGAAAATGGCGAAAACACAAACACTCCCATGGAAACAGATCAAGATGTGACAGCAACTGATGAAACTGAACGAATTTACGCTCTTGAACCAATTAGTGAAGATCAAATAGTACCCACACATAAATCTGTGTTTATTAATGAACTCAAGTTAGTCGACTTTAAACAAGTTCTGATGAAAAATAACATTTCCGCAGAATTTATCGATGGAGTGCTGTGGTGTGCTGGAGAAAAAGTTGCACTGAAAAGAGTTGACACAGGAAAAGTAACAATGGAAGGGACTTTCTGTGAAGAATATTACAAAATACGAGAATTGTTGTACGAACAATATGCGATTATATAATATCAATTATTATTTTTACTCTTTCTTTTGTCAAAGTAACATTATTCAATAATAATAAGTAAGGAACATTAAATTTAATAAAGTCAATAATAAAAATCATTTCTCAGGAAAATATAATTATAGTTATCTTATTACCAGTTTTGGGATCACAAATGAATTTCTATTATGCAGGAAAAAAAGGTCTATCATAAGCAGGAAATCCTAAATTATCTTCCTTCTCACAATATTCAGTCATTTTAAGTAAGTTAATCAATTCAGCATCATTGTCGGTATATAGTCGTATCAAAATATCAGGAACGTTATCAACCACAACACCGCGTAAATTTCTTCCAACTAAATGACGATACAATTCAGCTGCTCTCAGGTCTTTACGTTCAGTTTTGACTGGTTTTATTCCTGCAATTTGGAATTTGACTGCTTGGAATGGTATTTCATTGAATGAGCTATTCCACTTGTATAAATCATCTATATAGACTTCACATGAGTTGCCATAATCCACGAAAAATACATCAACTGATTTCTCTGCTACTGCAGTAACACGTGCACGATAATAAATTCCATCATATGGTGCTAATACTAATTCTCCTTGAGCTGAAAATTTCATTTAATTAAGTGACTGTTAAAAGAAAGTCAAAAAATATTTTACCTGGCGATTCATTGTGAAACATTTTATATTTTTTGAAATTTTCCGGACGATTTATGTTACGATTGAAGGCTCTCATTGCTGCTGTTCCACAATTCTTTTGATATTCAGACGAGAGATGTCCATAAAAGATATGTATATCAGTACAACATACCATCTCAATTGATAAACTTTGACCAATATTTGGAAGATTTATGTCATTGAAGTTCTTTTGAAATGTCACCACTTTATCACGAGTCCAGCCATCAGCCAATGGTTTGAGATGAATTTTATTGCAATTAGCTCCCTTGAAGCATCCTCCCGTTTGTTCATTGTAAAATTTACAATATTTTCCCTCATCTTTAGGGTCATAACCCATCACTGCCACCATAGCATTGCTTGTTGCAATTTGATCTTCCTCAAAAAGGTCTTGTACTTCTTGCTCCTCTTTAACTGCTTCCAATTCAACGTTTTTCATTTCATTCATCAAATCAGACATAAATGGGTTAGTTGATGAAAAATTGGTGTGATTTGTTTCCTCTGTGTTATTTGAATCACTTGAACTGGACTTATCTTCTGAACTTTCATTGGAATTCGCTGATTTTACATGAATAATGTGATTTTTTACATATAAAACTTCAAGCTCAATATCAGAATGTAATAAATCCGTGAGACGATCTTCCTTATTTTGAAATCCTTCAATTTTACATAAAAGTGCTTGAGCTGGAATATCTTTGTGATATTTCGCGAGTTCGAAGAGTTGATGTTGATTTTTATCAAATGGTATTTCTTCACCAATATCAACCATGAAAAACATAAACTCTGTAAAAGTTTTATCAACTAAAACTCTTGTAATCTGTCCATCAATTTGTAGAGCAATGAAATCTCCAGTCTTTAAGGTTTTCGGATTTGTAATCAGCTTCAAATTTTCTTTGTTATTCAAAGATCGTAATACACTTTGAAAAACAGAACTTCTGGCAAAAATGTAGGTGTTATTATTGATTTAAGATAATATTAAATGTAAGTTACCGTTTAAAATCCATGACATAAATCAACCCTTTTGCAGCATTTTTGATGTGAGATATTACACCACTAATAATATGACCAGGAACATCTATTTCAAAAGAGACACAAATTATTATACAGTCACAAATTCAATTTCAAATTCTTACATGGTTCAAGATTCGGACAAGGATAATCAGCATATTTTAAATATGGAGTTTCAGCAGGTACGATGCTATCACACTTAAAATTGTATTTCGCCTGTTCATTCATTTTGTTCAAAGTACCAAGAATCTGTTTGATTATTTTAAGGTCTGATGATATTTCATCATTTTTGTAATAGAAATTTTGGTTATCATCATTGGTTTGTATCAATTGTTGAATTTTTCGTAACTTGAATAAAAGTAACAAAAGAAGTGGATTAACGGTAAAATTTTACAATGAAAAGACTTACCTTCAACTGTAAGAAATTCAAGTTCTTGAATGCTATGAGCAATTCTTCATTGATTTCATCCTTGATAGCTTGAAGAGAGGTCGGGGGACTAAAAGGCTTCATTTTTCCATTTAGTTTTTCAATTTAAGTGAAAAATTTACCGGCTTTATCTTTCTTGCACGTGAAGAATTTTTATTTTGCGGTTTTCTTCAATTGACTTGACGTTTATTTGACAGCAAGATAGTAAATAAATAAAAAACGTAAACAAACCTTTATTTACCAATTTCCTTTAAAATTAATTTTGAGCTTAGTAAACTCAGTAAAATGGAACCACAAGATATAAGTGTTGATAATCCAGGACTATTTGATGGCACAATTATATCAAATCAACTTTCTTCAACTCAGTCTGTAAATGAGAGTGATGATGAAAATTCTGATGATGTTCTAAAAATTCATATGGATTTAATTAAACCTTTATCACACTTAAAGACTCTCGTTGAAAATCAAGTTGGAGCAAAATTGACTGGCTTTAAGTTTTGGCTGCAAGACTCACAAGAGGTAAAACTGCATTAAATTTCAAAGAAACCAACATTTTTTATTCATTTTGAAATTTCAGCTATCTCCAGACAAAAATCTCGTTGATCAATGTGTACAGGGTGCTGGAATTGTCCAAATTAATGTACAAGTCATTCAAAATGAAAAGAAAATTAATATTGTCGATGTCCTGAAGCCCTCAGATGACGTTTTGGCATCTTATGAAACAGAAAATTCAAGTTCAGGTGAACACAAGCCAAGTAATGGCAAGAACAAGCAACAGGTTAGTCAGGTGAATCAGGAAACATTGCAAAAGAAAAATGAGAATAATAAGCGATGTGTGAAATGGATAGTTGACTTGGAGTTTAAAAAAGAAATGCAACGATTAAATTTCCCGGATGATCCGTTGTTGTGGAACACTGGTCATGTGCAACATTGGCTTCAATGGGCAATCAAACAATTCAACTTGCAAGACATTAAACCTGAAGATTGGAATATAACAGGTGACAGTTTGTGCAACATAGGACTAGAAACCTTCAAGAAAAAAGTACCAAATGACCCTGGAGATCGCTTCTGGACTTCCATTGAATTACTGCGAAAATGTAAATTTGTTGCAATATGTCAGACGAAATCAGATCCAGTGACGACTGAAAATGAAAGTGGTGGTCAATCGGCATTAAAAAAACCAAGAATAATGAAAATGGGACCCTCAGCTAGTCTAAGCAGTGACAAGTCAATTGGAGACAAAGCCGGGCAAATTCAATTGTGGCAATTTTTGTTGGAACTCTTAACAGATAAACATCACAAAGATATCATTGAATGGCAAGGAACCGAAGGAGAATTTAAGCTCACAAATCCGGAAACAGTGGCACAATTATGGGGAGAACGCAAAAATAAGCCAGCAATGAATTATGAAAAGTTATCAAGAGCATTGCGATACTATTATGATGGTGACTTGATCGCAAAAGTTCAAGGCAAAAGATTCGTTTACAAATTTGTTGTGAATTTAAAAGATTTGATTGGATATAATGCGGAAGAATTATCGAATTTGGTATCAGAACCAGATTATTGGGAAGGTGAAACATAGCAAAAGGAAATTTAAGTAAACATTCATTTTTATTTTAAAATTTTTCATTTTTACAATAAATTTACGATAAATAATTATTTTTAGTACATATAATTCATATTTTTTTTGTATATTAATAAATATATTTATATATTTGATAAACATTACTTTTTTCCTTTAGAATATCGTCATTATGTTAAAGTTTTTCATATAATTTATTTATTTTATGGATCTAGCAGACTACAGACTTTTGATAGATTTTTTTTTTGAACACTCAACAATAATATTTTTGTGTCTATTTGCTTTTTATTTCATATTTGGTCTTAAAAATAGTAGATCTAAGTCAAATTGTACAAAACGCCAAAGCGCTGTCTTTAAACGTTTCTCAATAAATTTCATGTCTCATCTTTATCTTTTGCGTGACTTGGCATTCTGTACAATTTATTCTATTTTATTATTATATACTCGTATATTTCAAGGGAAATTTATTTTATTTTGCTATGAAAATTCCTATGAAAAAACATGTATTTTGATAATAACCATAAATATATGATTGATGGGTTAATCTAATTAAATTGGTTTATGAAACACGTTTCCACAAAATTTATTGTGTATTTCAAGGGCGCCTAAGAGCGTAAAATTTAACGCTCACATTTAATTCTTTACATTCATTAGGCGACTTTGGTATATTTGATAAAATGATATTTTAAAAATACTCAAAAAGGGAAAGATCAAAATTTTTAAATGATATCTCGAGTTTAATCTCAACATCTTTTTCTGGCCAATTTTCAGATTAGCAGTGAAATTGGTTGGGCCAAAAAAATTGGATGAAGGGTCAAAAACATGATAGTCAATAGAAAATTTATTCCAAAAGGCACAGGAGAATCCTGTCTAAGCGTAATTTTTATTTTATGATTTTTATAGTAAAATAAAGGCAAAGAAATAAAATTAAATTTCTTGTTACATAATAATTTTACATGGAACGTTGCTAGTCAATCATGCTTTCTAATGAACGTCTATACAATGTCCTGGAATACTGATTATTCTCTTCTATTTCTACTTTTCTTTTATATTATTTCTCACATTAATCAAACAATGATTAAGATTGTTCTACTACATTTCAGTGCATTAATTTACGAGTGATTGTTTTAGTTTTTCTTTTATTTTTCATTAACGATAATAATTGAATTATTCATGAAGCAGAAAAGTGGTTCAAAGATACAATTTCCGGTCACAATTCAAATGAAAATTATCGAAAACATAAAAAAAAATACGTTTCAACTTCAATAAACATTATTTGACTGTATAAATTGAACCATCAAGAAAAAAAACCACTTGATTGCAGTCAAACGTGTACTTATGATAAATTATTCAATAATAGCGTGATCCGTAACTGCCCTAACTGTAACATTATAATGGTATTTTTTTTATGATAAATAATTCGAATGTCTTATTATACTCAATGGATTATCCTTTTTCTTGTTGTTTATGACTATTGGAATGTTATTTTTGTAACATTTTTTTCTGTTTTATTTGCTAAACATTGAAATGATTTCATTGAGTGTGTCAAGTTCCCTGTATGCTAGAATACCGTTAATGTTGCAATTGGGTTCACTGCTGCCATAACATAAAGGAACGGGTTTTCCGGCGAAAATTGTACTGTTAAGATCCAAAATATTTCCACCCATTGCCATTAAGATTGCCTGAGGAGCACATGTATCGTACTTAAAGGTTGTATTTCGTGACAACAAATTGAGATCTGCATCATTTGTAATCAATTTAAGGATTTTATGACCTGCTCCCGATGAATAGACAATGTCGTACTTTAAACGTTGTTTAAGAAATTTCGTGAATTTTGTTTGCTCTGATTGTGATAACACGGCAAGTTTATTTGTACGACCATTTTCGGCATTAGATACATTTGTAACTTTTACATCACCATAACAAATGCCCCAATAATTTTTACCCTTGTATGTGCCATCATCCAAAGTCTCATTGAATGGTTGATTGACAACCCCCATTACCGGAATTCCAGAACTTGTGTCATACACCCCAATCAAAATAGTGACACATTTCAATCCATGTGAGGGTATGTTTGGAAATCGACTATCCTTATGAATGCCTTTGATATACTCATTTGTGGCATCTATCGGATCAATCCAAAGTCCAAGGGTATCAAAGTCCAAATCAACATTTGCCAATTCAAGTTCACTTTCCGTTATGTTAGTAGCAATGTCTGTTCGATGAACTTCCTCCGCCAATAATGTTGCTGCCACGGTATTTCCATCTAATACACGTTCCAAGCATGTACGTGTACTTTCAAGGTCATCAAATACTTGTACAGTAATTTTTTCACCTGATGCATTTGTCAATGTGGAGTCCTCTTCTCCTTTGATACTACCTTTCAATGTGGGAAATGCATCACCGACTTCCTTTCGAATCATTTCTTGTATAAGGACATCGGCCAGAGTTTTGAAATCATGTGAAAATCGGGGATTTCCTTCTTCTTCACTCTTTTCCTCTGTAAGCAATTTCAAGAGATTCTCATCTTTTCGTATTATTCTTGCAATATTTGCTGCTTTTTCAGAAACGTCCAGCAATAATTTGAGAAACACTTTTGCACTCATCTTTCAAAATTTAATACTGTCCAGGGTTTTAATTAAAATGGGGAATAATTTAATTTTCTTAATATTTTTTTTGTATCCTTTTTTATTCACTGAAAGAGTTTCAAGTGAAAAACTTAAATTGGTATTTTAACACTTTTTCACAGGTTCTTCACTATAATTTCATGCTCAAAACAGAACTTTGCTCACTTTTACAGCAAGTTAACATAAATTTATCCAGAAAGATAACTTTTAAATAATTTTTTACATATTTTTTTTCAAATGCAACAATTTTCACACAGAGATTTTTCTCCTTCTTATCACTCGTTCATTTTCCAATTGATTCTGATTTTCCATGACGCAAATAGGCATTGAGCATAAGCAATAAGCGAAGGGGTGATTAATGTAAACATTGACTGATTTTCAATGAAATAAAAGTTGTCATGCAAAAATCTTATCACTGAAAGCATTTGAGAATCATTTTGAATTGAGTTTAATTCATCAGAATTCCAAGACATTCCGCTTAATATGAAAAATATCAGGAAAGTATTTGGATTTGACAGTCCAAGAAAATTTAATGTAAAATAACATATGGGAAATGAGGATTTTGGCATAGGCTCTGTCAAATTGTTTAAATTTTCAGCCATTGGCATTTTATTTTGGGAAAGTAGAAAATAATTTTAAATGAATTTTCCTGGATAAAAAGTGATTAAATTAAATATTTTATGTTTTTCAATGTAGAATTTTTGCTATTCAATGAAAAGACATAAAATTTAAGTGCTTATAACTTGAAATAGAATAAAAATATTGCAAACATATTTTTAGGCCATTGTTTGCATCATCATTCAATGATACAGTAGTGAAGTAAAAAAAAAAATTGAATTATGTTTACCCACCAAGATATGCCGCGGGCTCTCAAGCCTCTTAAAAGACCTCGACTTGGAATTCCTGATGTTTATCCACAACAGGAGAAACAAAAAGAGGATGAACTGACAATGGCAAATGTAAAACACGGTTTCACACATTCCCTACCGATTTCGGAAGAATTTGGAAGTGCACGTAATTCAAGTATAACAGCAAGCAAAGTCGGTGCATATTTTAATGGGATTTTGGCAAAAAAGGAGGAGTTTATGACATTGCCAGACTCGGGGCGCAAAAAACAACAAATTAATCCAAAAGATAATTTTTGGCCAGTTACCGGTCGAACAAAACAAACTCTTGATAACTGGTTCAAGGATTTAGCTGGAAACAAGCCACTTGCTAGTCTTGCGAAAAAAGCTCCATCGTTCAATAAAAAAGAAGAAATTTTCGTGATGCTTTGTGAAAATGAAGTTACAATGCAGAGAGCAACATGGTTCATTAAATTAAGTTCCGCCTACACTGTTGCCGTGTCAGAGGCTAAAATAAAGAAACGTCAAATGCCTGATCCGGCTACCGAATGGACAGGAACTCTGATAAAATTTCTAAAAGATCTCATACCAAAATTGCAAGAACATTATCATCAAGGGCCCTTACCAGAAAAACCACCGGTTGTTCAAGCACCAGCAGCACCTCATATTCCAAGTCTCAGCTCATCTTTAAATAGCTCCTTAAATACATCAACTAATACAATTTCACCATCGATGTCAAGTCCTGTAGGTCAATCCAATCCACAAACAGTATTAACACCACAAGAAGAACAAAAATTAGCGAAAAAACAGTGGAATTATTGTACACAATTGGCAAAATACATGTACGAAGAAGGATTATTAGATAAACACGAGTTTCTCAATTGGGTCTTGGATTTACTTGACAAAATGAAATCACCATCAACAGATGATGGAATATTGAGACTTTTCTTACCTATTGCAATGCAATATCTCCATGATTTTGTCCAATCCGAAAGACTTTGTCGACGTTTGGCATATTTGGTATCCAAAAAACTAATGTATTTAGTTAACAATCATTTAGATGGCAAACAAGACCATCATTTGCAACAACATCAAAATGATAATGTCGTTGTTAAGATGGAAGTTGATGACCATTCAAATAATAACAGATCAGATGAAAATGATGCACAGAATAAAAATGAAAATAAAAATTCAAATATTACAATGGAATCTCAAGAAAAAGCTCCTCACGATACTGTGTTCAATGACTACATGAATTGTCCGCATCATCACGATTTAGTGCTTCAATTGAGTGTAATTTTGCAAGTGATTACACTTGAATGTCCCACTGCATTGATTCGGTGTGGCATCGGTGAAGGTCGTGCATCGTCAATTCTCATAGGAAGCCCTTTGGATCATTTACCAATCCCACCTTCAAGTTTACCAATGCCAAGTAAATGTGTTAAAAGTAACAATGAAATAAGAAGACAATTATTAGAGGCTGAGGAGAATATTCGTCAACGTTCCAAGAATGCAGATCAACGATGGTGTGCAGATAAATGGCAACAGTTATCAGCCAATTCAAATTCAAGTGCAAAAATTTTGGCTACCTTAGACTCACTTGATAGTCACTCATTTGATCGTGTTGATTCGAATAATTGCTTGGAAACTTTGTACCCAAAAATATTTCCACCACTTAATTTAACAAATAACAAGGAAAATCATGGAGATAATAACGGAAAAAACCATAAAATTGAATACAATCCAAAACAAGATGCACCAATTGTGCAAATTTTGTGCGAATGGGCAGTGTCATGGCAGAGATGGGGCGAACATAGAGCTATGGCAGTTGCACTTTTGCTAGATAAACGACAAAATGAAATAACTTCCAGTGAAAATGACAACAATCAAACATCAAATAATGATGATAAGGATTCAGTGTGTTCAGGAAATGGATATAACGGTATTCCGGTGTTCCAACAAATTTTGATGAACTTTCTGGATAATGATGCTCCAGTTTTAGGTAAAAATGAGATCAAAATTGTTTGAATTAAATTCTAATTTATTTTTATGATTTTAGATCACAATCCAACTCCTCAAAATAAAGCACAATTCACAAATTTAGTCCATTTATTCAGTGAACTAATTCGTCATGATGTCTTCTCACATGACGCTTATATGTGCACTTTAATATCCAGAGGGGATCTGTTGAATGAGAATACCACAACAACGACATCGGTTACACAGCCCACAACTTCAATTGGAATAGGACCCATATCAAATACAACAGCGTCACCTGCTATAAATACTGGGCTAGATGACGATATGTTTGGAATTGATTTCAAGCAAACGGATGACCTTGAGGAATCTAAAGTTGACATGGAATTAGGAAAATTATTGCAACACATCAAAGAAGATCAACAAAATTCAATGGATGCACCTGATTCCCCCAAAGAACCTGACGCTCAAGGCACTTCCACAAGTATCTTTTCAACAAACACCTCATCAGTAAATCGACATTTCTTGTATACAACCCATTTTCCTTTGAGTCAAGATGATCCAAGTACCATACATGATTGTAATCAACGTTACATCTTATTGTTTGGTGTTGGACGTGATCGTGATGAGAAACGGCATGCAGTTAAAAAGATTTCCAAAGAAATTTGTAAACTGTTTTCAAAAAAATTCAGTATTGATGTGGCTGAGGGTGGTAAAGTGAAAAAACATTCACGTAATGAATTTAATTTTGAGAATGTGGCGAATAAGTGTCAAGCCCTTTCATACTTTGATCAACATGTCGTGACATGGCAATGTGCAATGACTGTGCAAGAAATGTTGAATAGTTTTGCTATTGGAAACAGCAATTATTTGCCAGTACAGGAGCATGTTGCATTTTTATTTGATCTTATGGAAACGGCTTTCAACATTTACGGATTAATTGATATGTGCATTCAGATTTTAAAAGAATTGCCTGAAGTTGAAACACAATTGGTCTCGAAAAACTCAATTATGGCTAAGAGTTACACAACATCACTCAGCTTATATGTCGTTGGAGTATTAAGACGCTATCATTGTTGTCTTCTTTGTAAGTAAAATAATGAGATTAAGTTTTGGATAAATTTTTAATCTTAAAATCATTTCAGTGTCAGCTGATCAAGTTTCGGCCGTATTTGAAGGTTTATGCAAAATCGTGAAGCATGTGACAAATCCAAGTGATTGTAGTTCAGCTGAAAGATGCATCCTTGCATATTTATATGACTTGTATTCGGCTTGTTCTTTACTCAAAACAAAACCCCAATCACCTGAAAATTTTCACAATGCTCAGCCAAAAATTAAACAAGCCTTGTATACAGCAGTGAATCCACAACCAGCATCTCATCCCTACAATCCTCAATTTTTATCAGAAGTATTTTCAAATCCTCGCCGTGGTGGTAAAATTGAATCTGCTTGGGCAAGACTTTTGAATGAGTCAGCAGCAAATCGTTATAGTTTTGTGTGTAATGCAATTATTGCAGTTGCTCGTGAAACAGATAATGATCGATTAAATGACATCTCGGCAACATGTGCTGAACTGACAGCTTGTTGCAATTCCCTGAGTGCTGAATGGTTGGGCGTTTTGATTGCTTTATGTGGCTCATCCATAGATTCTGGCTACTATACTGACGTCTTAATGCAAGTTAACATTCAAAATTTGGCAATTCACAACTCAATTGCTGTATTTACGTGCATCTTAGTTGCACGTCATTGTTTCAGTTTGGAAAGTTTTGTCGGATTTGTTGCATTGCCCCCATTAGTTCGGTATGTAAAAGATGGATTAGTCGATTTATCTCCCGATGCAGAAGCAGGTCCACGTTTATCATGTCACTTATTGCTACGACTCTTTAAGACAAGTGAATTACCACAACCAGGAATGTATTCCGTAAGTACATCACCAAATCCAATGTTTGCAACATTAGGACAACACACCATCAAATTGAGTTGTGATAGACATTTGCTAACTGCTGCTCATAAAAATGTGTCTGTTGCCCCTGTTTTAGCCGTACTTAAGGGCATTTTGGTGTTTGGTGATGCAACTGCAATGAAAAATCAACAGACAAGTGGAAAGAAAAGTGGTCTTAATACGCCAGTTCATCCTGGCAGCACTCCTAAAAGTGGTGACCTAAGCCAAATTTTGGGAACAAGTGATCTTGGAGTCCTTGGAATGGGCGATGAACCTATGCTTGATTTACCGTAAGTATTTTAACAGACTTAAATTAATTTCATTTTAAAAACCCAATTTTCTGAATTTAATAAAAAACAAAAATAGGATTGTTGACTTAGAAGGAATTCAGTCAAGACCAACACTTAACAGGTGAACTATCGCTCTCTCGATTTTAACATTTTTTTTTGTTTGAATGTTATGTTACTAGTTTAAATGTAAATGTAATTTGTCCACGCGTTTCACCCAAACATTAATCCTTCAAATTCATTATTAGATTTTTAATTTCATTCCATTAGTGCTTGACTACAACCTGTAAATTTTCATGCTATATAAATTAAAAAAAAAAATTGCACACATTTGTCCTTGTCTCTGTAAATTAACTTATTAAAAGCTGTAATTGGGTAGGCAAAAAAAAATCTAACTGCAGCTTTTATATTTTTTGTGTAAATACAAATTTCACCTGTGAATGCTCTCACATAATAACAGAAAAGTCGTTGTCGGTTTTGACATGACACGACTATCACTTGAATATTTTGCAATTTTTTTATTTGATGTAATTTCATTTTTTTTTACAATTTACAGACAGCAACAAAGTGTCCAGAATGAGAATTCCACAAGTTTATCGGATTTCGCTCAACATGTCTTGAAACAGATCTGTTCACAGGTAATCAGAATTTTTTATGTCAATGAATTTAATTTTACATTGAACATTTTTTTCTAGGAATGGGTTCTCGAACGATGCCTTAGCTGTGAAGAGTTATGCAAGTCTGGAATGTTGATTGATAACATGTTGACAGCACGACAAGCTCAAAAATTACTCCATATGATTTGCTATTCTGAAAGTGAATACAATTTGAAAGCTGAAATGGATCAAGAACAAATAATTGCTCGAATACTCGAAAATTTAGATCAATGGTCTCTAAGAATATCTTTCCTTGACTTGCAACTCATGTATAAACAAACGCAATCAAATCCGTCTGAATGGCTTGATATTGTTGCAAGGTCTGTTATTAACGTATTCAAGATATGCGATGAAGTTAAGAAGACCGAAAAACAAAAACAATCAATTTGGTTAATTGCTCCTTTAGTCTCAAAACTTCCAAGTCAAGTTCAAGGTCGAATTCTGCGAGTGGCTGGACAAGTACTTGAATCAACGGACTTGTTCAATTCATCTGTCAAAGTGGATACAGATGAAGGTGATGAAAATGATCATGATGATGATGATCACAGTGAACCCGAAATTGAGAAAAAGAAATCACCTTTATTGAATCATCAACCTTTTCTTGGACTTATTTTGACATGTCTCAAGGGACAAGATGAACAAAAAGAGGGATTACTTCAATCATTGCATTCGCAATTGAGTCAATTTGTGAAGAGAAAAGAAATGGAAAATATTGGTGGAATTGAAGATCCACATGGCCGTGAAGAAATGTTGGATGCATTGCAATTAAGATTTTCACTTATAGGAGGGATGTTTGATGCCATTCAAAAAAATTCAACATCAACCACAGATTGGGCATTACTTTTGGTGCAATTGATCAGTCAAGGCGTAATCGATCTCACAAATAACAGTGAATTATTTACAACGGTTTTAGACATGCTTGCAACTTTAATACACTCAACCCTGATATCTGATAGTCAGTCGGAAAGAGATGAAAATAAAAAGTTATACACGAATTTGATGAAAAAGTTGAAAAAGGAACTTGGAGACTTAAATAATGCTTCAATTAAATTTGTGCGGCAGTTATTACCGTTATCTAAGCAAACATGTGAAGTTATTTCATGTGATCCTTTGGCAGGAGCAGTCGATGCTAAAGGGAATAAAATACAAGGTTTTGATAGCATTGACAAGAAACATGGACTTCGGTTGGCAGATAAGCAACGTGTTAGTGTATGGGATCTATTGGAAGGATCAAAAAATCCAGCACCATTATCGTGGGCATGGTTCGGTGCTGTCAAAATGGAACGTAAACCTTTAATGTACGAAGAAGCTCACCGATTACTCCGTTTCCATACACACAGTTTAGTGAAACCAAGTAGTTACTTTTATGAACCATTGCAATTGCCTCCCGAAGACTTGGAACCTGAAAAACTTAAAGACGAAAAGGCAGATACACCATCGTCGCTAGATCAATCTCCAGCAGGACGTGGAAAGGGCAAAGGAATAAGACGACCAAGAAAACCAAAACAAAATGCTGTAACAACTCCAACTGTTCCTTCAACGTTGCAGCAACAACTTCAAAGCCCGAATATCAATCAAATGGCTCAACTTCAACAACAGCAACAACAACAACAGCAGCAGCAGCAACAACAACAAATGATGATGGGCCAAAATCCGCAAGGCATGAACCCTCAAATGCAAAATAACCCAATGATGGTCCAAAATCCTCAAGGAATGAACCCTCAAATGCAAAACACTCAAATGATGGGTCAAAATCCTCAAGGAATGAACCCTCAAATGCAAAACACCCAAATGATGGGTCAAAATACACAAGGAATGAATCCACAAATGCAGAATAATCAAATGATGGGAATTCAAAATCCTAATGTTCAAATGAATCAACAACAATGGGGATATCAAAATCAAATGCCACAAATGAATCAACCACAACAAGCCCAATTTCAACAAGGACAACCTCCGTACCAGGGAATGCCCCAACAAAGTAAGTTTCAGTTTTTTAATAAGATTTTTTATTGATTTGAGGTTTTTTATTTTATCAGTGCGTCCTGGTGCAAAAGCTCTTACGAATATGTTACGACAGAGACATCCAGGGATGGGTCAAGGACAAGCGCCGATGTTCGGTACCCCTCAACAAACACCTCCCCAGGGTAAAATATCAAATTTATTGATTATTATAGCTTTAAAGAAAAAATGAAGACTCCCTTTCAGGTGGTTATTTGCGTCAGCAGCTTCGTATGCCACAAGTTCCACCCAATATTGGTATGAATCCGATGATGGCTCAAAACCAGGGTGTTCCAATGATGAATGCAACTCAAGTTAATGCTCCACAAATGAACACAGGTATGGTCGGAAATATGCAAGGTGGTAATATGATGACAAATCCACAACAATTGAACCAAGTTGGTGGTAATATGATGAATCAAGGAATGGGCAATAATCAAATGATTAATCAACAAATGAATCCAATGGGTAATGCAAATATGCAGATGGGTGGACAGATGAATGCCAATCCACAAATGCAAAATATGCAGAATCCAAATCCAATGGCACAAGGTCAAACAACTGGAAACCAAGCAATGTACCAAAATATTCAGGGAATGAACCAGAATTATGGATATGCAAATCCTCAGCAACAGCAACAACAACAACAAGGCAATGTGGGAAATGTTAACATGGGTGGAAACAATATGATGGGTAATTTCCAACAACAACAAAATCAACCTCAACAACAACGGACTCAAGAACAGTATTTGGCTCAACAGAGAGCAATGCAAGCGAATCGAGGTCAATTTATGCAAGGTGCTCCAAATGTCACAATGAACCAAATGGCAGGTCAAGGTCAGGCACCTCCATACCAAAGACCTCAAATGAATCAGGCACAATTCCAAGCACAACAGGCTCGATTAAGACAACAAATTTTATTGCAACAACAGCAGCAGCAACAACAAAGTAAGTTTAATTTTTTACGTTTAAGAATTTTAATTTAAAATAACATCAATTCTAGATATGGGTCAACAACCGAACAATCAGAATATGATGGGCAATCAGGGTCAAGGTATGAATCCACAGCAACAACCACAGTCTGCACTTGTAGCACAACTTCAAAGACAACTACCAAATCAGCAGCAAAATATGATGGGAGGTGGGCAACAAATGGGAGGATATCCAAATCAACAACCTCCACCCTATTAAAATAATATTTATAATTAAGTTAAGAACTAAAAAGCACTTATCTGACAAAAATGAACAAAATTCATTGAATGCTATTATTAAATTGAATAAATCAGGCTAAATTTTATTAATTAACTTTTTTTCACTACTCCCACTTTTTCGAAACGTCTACATATTCTCCATCAGGTGAATCATAATTTTTTATTGGAGGTGTTGCAACTGGGGCTTTTGCGAAAAACGGCACAAATGAAATGTCGGGTTGAATTGCTTCCTGATACAAATATTCTGATTCTAATCGTAACTCATTTAAAGCTTTTTGCTGTGCCTGAACAAGCTGATCCATTAGTTGGACATCTTGTACCTTTTCTTGATTACGATATTTTGACCATTCTTTGATTAGATTCGATCTCTGTTCACGTACCTCAACCGAAAGAGGTGGCAGTGAACGTGCACGTTGCCTAAATCAATGAAAAATGTTAAATTTAATTATGATGTACAATATATTTTAAGATTTGAAATACTTTTGTTCGTCTAATAAAGTTAATGGAACTTCACACTCATCAATTGGTTTCAGCTGCTTTTGATTTCTCTCTAATCTTCGGATCTGCTTTTCTAATTTCTTCTTTCTACGTTCCTCTCTGGCCCTAATGATTGCTGGATCAAGTTTTTTCTTCTTTTTCAATGGCTCGGCAAACAATACTGGGGTATTTTTGAACATCAATGTTCCAGTCGTGCTGATGTTCCGTGAAAGGTGTACCGAGGAAAGGGATAATCTAAAAATTATACTAATAAATTTACTATTTACAGTTAATATTAAATTTTGATTTACTTCTGAAAAGCTGTGACCAACAACATTTTTAATTGTCCTTTCCTTGGATATTTTCTTTTGAATTTTTTTTAATTAGATCTTATTCAATCTTGCTCAAAAAAAAAAGATGAAAACAAATGTGACATTTGAAGTGATTTTTGCAAAACATTCTATGACAAGTGGTAAACTTTCATGTTAATCGATAAATTTTAGATTAAACTACAAGAAATTGTTTGTATAAACTTATTCTATAATATTTAATTATTAGATTTAAAAAAAAAGTTAAAAAAGCAAAACGCACTTGATAAAAATTTAATGTTTGATATTCGATCATATTGTGAATGAAGCTAAAAGTTGACTGTCAAATTTAATGTCATCAAACGTCATCAACGTCATCAAACGTGGCTACAAAAAAAAACAAAAAAAAATTATTAATTTTTATCAACATAAAATTGTATTTCACATTAATTAATAAATATCATTTAAATTGAAAACTAGATCTGAATACCTTTGATTCGAGCCAGATATGGTTTTACTGGAATATGAAGTGGTAAATCCTGAAATCTAATTAATTGTGAAAGTCTTAAGATTTTAACTTTGAAATTTTCTTTTTACAGTTTTTACAAAAATTAACACAGCTGGCACAAGGAGCAAGGGATAAGTCTTCATTTACAATCACATTAAAACGATGTAAGTATTCAGTCGGGAAAGCAAAGTTATGGATGAGTTTAAAACTCATTTGATCAAATCCTGGAAATTATTTCAAAATGTATATCTTTAATAGATGATGGCAATGATAAACCGGAGCCTAGAGAAGGAACATTACCAAAACCTGAAGAATACATGTGTCTAATTAGAGCGAAATCAAAATCCAAAAAATTATCAACTGTAGTCAAACAACACGATGTCCCAAAATTCATGGAACTCTTTGGAAAAGTAATGAAAAGTAATATGGATGGTTTGAAAAAGGTCAAAAAGACAAAGAATAAAGCAAAAGCAGCTCAAGGATAGTAAATGGGCTCATTGCATTAAATTTCCTTTTTATAAGAAATAAGATATTCCAAGAAGCGACAAGAGCTTTCAATTAAAAAAAAATACGAACAATAAAACGGTGATTGCATTTCAGTGAGGAAATCGTAAAATAAATGATTGTTATCAAAGTTTCAATTTAAAAATAAGTCGCGTATTCTTAACTTTGTAAGGAAAGTATTCATAAAAAACATGTGAAATAATAATAAATTGAAATTCAATTGTTTTCTTTTAATTGCTTTAACAATGCAGTTTATTTGACGTCATAATTAATAATAGTAAATATTTTTTTTAATAACTGATTTTTTTTTATCACCATCTCACAACAGCTAATCGATACATGATTAAATTTTCTTCAATACAAAAATTATGAACTAATTTCAATTCAAGCCTAAAATGATACAGTAATACTTTAATTTAGATGAAAAAGAATTTCCGAATTTAAATTGATATTTTATGATCAAAATAAATTGAAAAGAATTTTTGGAATGAATTTTCTATCTTCCCTAAGTCCTTGCACTTAATATTAATTTTATATCATTAGTTCGATAAAAGTACATGAATCTTAAATTTAATTTTAAATACCTTTTCTTTTTTTTCTTAATTTTAATTTATATTTTTTTTTTGTAATATTTAAGTTCAGACAACTTTGATAAACTTTGAAAAGATTTAACAAACACCTTGGAATATAATTTTCCCTATAGTTTATATCTGATATACATAATTTTAATAATCGTGATTAAATTTAACTGGAGAAGTAATAACATTGATAATTTTTCTAATCTAATATTAATTTGCCGTAATTATACTTGACTAACTTGCATATTTTGTGATTTAACATCACCATTACCACCACCACCCATGGATGCAATTGTTTGATTTATATCACTGTCTGAGTCAAAGGAATCTCCAAATTCATATGTTGGACTTAACATATCGGGTGGATTTCCGTTTGCAATTTCTTTTTCTTGTGTTGTTGGCTGTACTGTTACGATATTTGTGGAAGTGACATCAATACTACTCGATTTGCGTTTAAGGAGTGCTAAGGGACTACTGCTATTTTTAACAGGTGTTTCAGATACGTCGATACTGCTACCTGTAGAAAGTGAAGACGATTTTCCGATAAGTTTATCCTTCTTTTCTAGTAGTTTTTTCGATAAGGACATTTCTTTGGGTGGTGGGGTTGCTCCCACTTCTGGTGGAACTCCATTTTTGTTAACAGATTGTTTTGACTCTGAATCTTTATCCTTATCTTTGGATCTATCTTTATCTTTTAATTTTCGAAGTCCACTTAATCCGATTTTATGTTTGCTCTGCCCTTCTTTACTACCCCTTACACCACTATTTCGACTACTGTTTTGCAAATCAGGCTCACCATCTTCATTGATACTGGTCAAGTGTCCTTGACCATCTTCTGCTTGAATCGGGATATCGTCTGGTAACTTTTTCGTTCTGAAAGAAGCATTTGTAATCATTGATTTAGACATTACAACCGAAGTGGTTGCTGGTGACAATGCTACAGATATACCCATAGGTCCATCAGCTGGCATTCCCGATGGATTAATACGTAACGAGTTCTTAATTGCACTTGTCACCATAATCACATCGGGAAACATCTCAAAACAGGCCCTATTGTGTATGTCATCTACAGTTTGGATCGCAGCTGAGGCAAATTCATTGAACATTGCAAAATATGTGGCGTGTAAAAGTTCTAATAACAGTTTCGATGACATAGGAATTCGTGGGAGTGGTTTTAGTGTTACCGAACTTGGATCATTACCGTAAGAAGGTCGATGAGCATGACCTACTTTTGCAAAACCTTGATTCACCATTGCTGAACTTACTTTACACAAGTGATATAATGCTACTTTTTGTATTTGACTTAGTTGCTGATTATATACAAACATAAGTGCAGCCATTACCTTTGGCCTATTTTGAGCGTTAAGGGATTCAATTGGTTGATGTGGGCCCCAAGTGACATCTTTATTGCTATACACTTCCCATCGCTTTAAATCTGTTGCATGCAATGTTTTTTCTTCATGATACATAGATGGTTGAGCTAGTACTGGCATGCGAAATGAAACGACCTTCGGTTGACCGTCTTCATTACTAATTTCATAATTGTAAATGCTAATCAATAGTGTTTCTATACTGCGTGTACTTTTTCGTTCACCTTGGGCCAGTGCAGCCAGATAAATGTAAATAAAATTTGGGACAAATTGTAATGCAACACGTCTCAATTCAGGCAATTGTGATCGATAAAAACTATGTAATTGGTTGCAAATCGCATGAATTAAATCCGGATATTTACTACGCTCACTCAAAATGTTAAATAGAGCCGAGGATAATTCATGGTCATTTTCATGATTGGCAGCAAATGATTTCCACTCATCTTTTTCTAATTTAGAATATTCATGTAACCAATCACTTACAATATCATGTGCCATCGCACTTTAAATATCACTTTTTGTCAAAAACAGATGACACCAATACAACACACCTTGATTTTCGATTAATTATTATTATTACTTTAATTAAGATTTGATTTTTATATAATGAAAAACAGGATTGCTGCTACATTGAAAAATTTGTACTGTCTTGTAAAAAGTCTCATCCGATTGTAAACGATGTTTCAAGTTGGTATTGAAAATTTATCTGGAAATGATAAAAAATTTTCATATTTAATTTCTGGTTTACGAACAAAAATATTTGATATAAAATAAGGTTAAAAAGGATTGAAATAATAAAATTTTAAATACATTTAAGAATCGTTTAAATGAAAATCAAAGTTGAACAGTAATTTTCCAAATTGTGACAGCCTACATTTAACCTTTTCCTTCCTAGTTTTTCCATTTTAGTATAAATTTTTACTTCAGACAGCTTCGGGAATGCAAAAAGATAAGAAATTTACTTTTTTTGAGTTTGAAAAAATTTACCGTTTAGTTTTTTGACATTATCAGAAATTATTTCACTAATAGGATTTTGTAAGAATATACTTAAATTTAGAAATTTTATGAATTTTTTAAAGCTGAAAGAAGATTGACTTAAACTTGACCATGGTCCGAAACAAAAAGAAAATTAACTTTTGAGTTTTGTTTGAAGTGTAAGTCAACAGTTACGCGATCCAGAAAATCCATCTTAGCTGGTAATCAAATATTAGAGAGATTTATTTCAATATTCTACATGTAAATTTTTTGGGTCAATTTGCGTGTTTTTACAGTTTTATGAATATGAAACCAGTTCATGATAGAATTTTATCAATGGATTTCCAGTCGACATTTTTCAAAGGGATTGACCGAATATTTTCAAAGGGAATACATTTGTGATTTGTTTGTAAACATTTATGAAAAATTGCCTCTCCAAAAAAATAAATTTTCATAAAATTTCCTTTTTATTTATTGCAAACTTCAATATTTGAGTATAAAGAATTAAATTTACATCTCAAAAATATCGAGTTAAATTTAAATTTCCGAATAATAAATTCAAATACTACGAAAGCCGCCATCGTTTAAAAACGAATTGTATATTTTAATAAATTAATATAAAATCATGCCAACTTGGACTCAAATTGAAAGTATGTTACGGCATCCTGAAAATCCTGTGGTATTTATGTATGTGATCTGATGAAATATTCATTTAAACAGTAAAATTCATAATTAACCTAAAATTGCAGGGACATCACAGTTGGCACTGCTGAAATCGGACGAATATTATTTGAATTGTTTGCCGATATAACTCCAAAAACATGTGAAAACTTTAGACAATTTTGCACAGGTGAATACAGGAAAGATGGAATTCCATATGGATATAAGGGGGCATCAATTCACAGAGTTATAAAGGATTTTATGGTTCAAGGTGGAGATTTCGTTAATGTAAGAAGTTTAATTTTATCCTAGAATATGTGATTTTAAACTGAATAATGTTTCAGGGCGATGGAACGGGTGTTTGTTCAATTTTTGGTACAAGTACATTTCCAGACGAGAATTTTGCACTGAAACATGATGCAGCTGGATTGCTTTCCATGGCCAATAGTGGCAAAGATACAAATGGATGTCAGTTTTTCATAACTTGTGCTAAATGCAATTTCTTAGATAACAAGCATGTTGTATTTGGTCGAGTACTTGATGGATTACTGGTAATGCGGAAAATCGAAAACGTACCAACAGGACCAAATAATAAACCAAAACTTCCAGTGGTTATATCACAATGTGGTCAAATGTAGTTAAGTTATGAGTGGATAAATAAAAAAGGCATTTTTTTTTTAAATCAATGACAATTATGTCGTTTTAATTAAATATTCAATTTCTTATCAAATTATTTTAGTTTCATGGAATATTGAAATTTCAATAAATTACAAGTAGTACTAGTTTGTTACAATCATTGGGCTAATAGACGCAAAATATCTCTATGAGAAAAATTTGTAACATACATGTATATCATATGCAAGTAAGAATTATTTTCCGAAACGTTGTTCGCATTTGGAAAATCGATACAGAGCACGAACGAAATCAACAGAACTCACTGTTTCTTGTGATTTTATGCTTAGAAATTCGGTTAATCTCGTCTGCCATGGCAAGAACCCGAAATTTCCACATACTTCACCAAAATACAAAGCGAGATCAGGATCTGGCAGCTCCCAACAAGCCTTTTTCAGACATTTATCCACAAATTCTATTGAAATATCGTCTAATTTAATTTTTCCATTTTTAACATCTCCCGCTATTGTTTGAGTTGAACGAATAATTTGTTCTTTGCCATCATCTGGTTCAAAGAAATTTACAATTAAACGAGTTTTGTATCCATTGATTGGTGGAAAATCTTTTCCAGTGCCGTTGATATCTGGTCCCCAGATAATCTGCTCTTGTTCAGTCTTAATCTCCTTAACCTTTTCCCTCAATTTGTCACTATTTTTCTTGATTGCACCTGAATGTTGTAAATAAAAAAGTCCATTATTAGTATTCAAGTAGGTTATCAGTGAAAATTGTGTTACATTAGAATCGTTATCTCTCATAGTTTTTTTTCAATTAAATTTAAATGCCACGAATATTTGTTTACATTTCATAGTTGAGGACACGTACTTACCTTTATGATCATATAAACTAATGTGTTTAATCCCAGAAGCAGCTGCCCAAATAATTATTTTTCCTAAAACTCCATACTGCGGCGCTTCATTACCCAAAATAATTGCTAGATGTATCGGAGATTTATCCAAATTCCGTATTTTATGTTCAATATACAATTTATCTCGGTTCAAATCAGCCTGATTTCCACTACTTAGAAACTCACGAATTTTCGTCAAAACAAATTCACCGAGCCAATAAATTGCCAACGATAGCAGCAGCAATTTATGGCATATTTCAAAGAATATACGCATTTTGTATTGTTTAAATTATTGAATTAACTTTTCATGAGGACTCTTTTAATTTATCGAATTGTATTTTAATGATGAAATAAGATATTTAATTGAGTAAAGTTAATTGTAATGCTGGTGCTTGAAAAAATATGGATTGTCACAAGACACCTATCATACAAAAATTGTACAACCATTCAGAAATGTGTGCTTTCGAGTAACGGGAATTTGATTTTTTTTTTAAAAAGTCGTTAATTTACAAAAAAAAACGCAGGTTAATCAACTTCAAAGGAAATTTAGATGAAGATTCAAAAAAAAAATCTGATTTTGTAATTTTTTTAACATTTTAATTTTATTTGAACCATGAATAACAGTCAATTTACTTTAGTGGCGCATTTGCCTCTGAATGATAACTCTTGACACGTGAGAACCAAAAAGGTGGATACATATTCGGTGTCAATTCAAATTCGGTTGTTACTTCATTCTTATTTTTCTTGTGCGTTACCGAATAATAACTCCACTCCAACTTACAAAATTTCCTCTTGGACGAATTTTGTATCTGCATTTCAATGTAAAAGGTACGATCTGTATTTTCATTATTGGCTGATTGTATTTTTGCACGTCTATTACGACCAGAAGTTTTATTTTGTTTAGGATTTAAAACAATTATCACCTTGTCTTTGTGAATTCGATAATGACCCACATGGATCATTGAATCGGTTGACGCATTACTTTTAAAGCGTAACTTTGCAACGGACTGTTGAGGATCATCTGAGCCTGTGTACATCAAAAGACTCTCATCGGGAAAGAACCGGATGAATCGATAATACTCAATCAAATGAATTGGACGATAAAATTGATCCTGAAAACTGTTTTCACCGAATCGGAGGTAGCTTGTTTTGCTAATGTAACATCCGGAATAGAGAATACGATGTCGTTCATAGAACATTTGTCGCCATGAAAGATATTCAGAACCATCTAAGGCACCAACATTGATTCCCCAAACTCTGCAAATGATATTTTAATGAGATGTAATATTTAAAAAAAATTAAATTATAATTACTTTAGGCAAATAGCTCTCCAAAGCTCGGGATCTCGTGCACACACATAAAATCCTTTACAAACTTCCGAACATTTGTCCAAAGATCTGACATCTAAGTCATTTGAAACGACCCATCTCAAAATGTACAATATGATTTCAGGTGGCAAATCACAAAAATGAGCCCCACTTGTTATCAAAACCTTTTCACTTCCAGCTCTCTTACAAATTGAACCAGATTTTTGCAAATACATTTGAAAACGTATCAACAAATCAACTTCTGATAAATCTTCATTGTCATCGGTTTCTTCTTGGTCTTCTTCAGGTTCATCGTTATCATTTACGTCACCTGTTTCTTTTGTTTTATTGTCGTCATACTTTTGATGTGCCATTTTATTTGCCTTGTTCATTTCATATATTTTTTTCTCAATATCAGGTACCAATTGAATCGATTTACGATATAATCGAATAGCTTCATAAACTTTGCCACGTCTTTCCAGTTCAGCGCCTTGAAGAAAAAGATTTGTTGCTACTTGTTCAACATCCTGGTTGTTCAAGTTATTGAGACTCAAATCTGACACGGATGTGGTGAGGTCTCGTAAGCTCTCGTCTGATGGATTATTGTTACTCTTTGAATTCGTGGAAGTCTCTCCTTTTATTTCAGTCTGCCACTTTTTACGAAACTCTTCTAATTCCTTTTGAGGGTTCACCACCATCGATGGAAAGACATTTGATGACGAAGAAGAATCATCAGAATCTTCATTGCCAGCATCAATTGAAGTGGACTGGAAATAAATTTCATAATTGTAATCGTTGTTTGATAGTAAAAAGATAAGATAACATTTACCATATTTTTTTTTAAATTCCACCTCAATTGAAAGCGAATGAATCACGGTCGGAATAACGAATTACCAAAACAGATAAAAAAATGTTCTTCAATTTGTAAACTATGAACAATTCTTCCATTACAACAAAAGTTGTTTGTTTTTTTTTATACAAAGACCTCCGTCTTTAATTTAGCTCAAAAAGTCTTTTTTAATTAAACTAAGATTAGGTGTAATTTTACCTTTAATTATTTTTAAAATTTTAATTTTTCATTAGAGAAATCTGCACAACGCAATAAAATTTCGAGACAGCTGATTTTGACATGTTGACATTTGAGCTGAAACGTAAATAAAAAATTTTTTGTAGGCGATAAATTTTCAGGCAAAAAAATAATTTACAATTATCGAGTTAATACAAGAAATTAATTGAAAAAAGGTATGTTTTTGTTCAATATCATTGTAAAGCATTTCATATTATTACCAATTATTTGAATACAAATTGTTTTTAAATTACTAATTTGAAATTGTTCATTTTTACACTTGACTTTTTCCTAAATCTAAAATCGTTCAATTTTTTCCGAATTTTCAGTATATTTTTAGAGATACACAAAAAACATCCCAATAAAAGTAATAAAAAACACACTCCTGTGGCAAAAAAATGGGACTCGATCCAAATTTTATTGAAGTGAACCAGATAAATGATTTCAATTCGTATCTACGAAGCATCGATTACACAGACCCACTCCTGATTGGACTGTTACTTTTTCATATAGGGACTCTTGTGACAATTTTATTTACTCGAAAGTTCACCAATTTCCAAATTTTTATTTTCCTTACACTCTTATCACTGGTCTATTTCTCGGAAAGTATCAATGAAATTGCATCCCAACGATGGGCTTCACTATCGCGACAACAATATTTTGATAGTAGTGGCATGTTTATGTCAATTACATTTTCAATGCCCATGCTTTTAAATTGTATGCTTTTAATTGGATTGTGGCTCTATGAATCGACACAGACAATGACGCGAATTAAAAGAGTTCAGGTGGCGAGACAACAAGCCAAGTCAATTAACAGTCAAAATAGAGTCCAAGAAAAAATCGATAATACCAAGAAGACTTCATAATGGGACACTAACATACTAAAAATTATCAAAGCTCATCACATCCAAGGCTATTTTGATGCGGTTCAATTTAAGTAGGGAAGTAGGGATAAATCTATCATAAATTGTGCCTTGATTTTGCCAAATATTTAACTTTATGTTCGAATTTTAAATAATTATACATAAAAAATGTGTCATTCAGTAATAAATTTACTTAATATTATAATATGATATGATGTAATTAAGTCAATGTTAAATAAAAAGGAAACTTTAAAAGTTTTGATATGTTTTTCAGAAAACTGTAAATTTAAATTTAGTAATAAAATATAATTTTTATGCTTGAAATTGTATTCTTTTATTTTTCTTCTCATTTTTGTCCCTCTTCCAGACCCCGTCGGTGTAAATAATGGTTGGATGGAAACTTGAAGTCTTCAAAATGGGAATGTACATGGCTTTCCCAGTTTGTCTTTTTCATTGGTTTAATCAGCCGGAATATTTTGAAAAATGGGTAACGGAACAAAAACGAGTCATGTATCCGCCGTCGCATTTGAGCCATCACAATGAAATTCAAGAGGTTATCAGCTCAGTGCGGGCAAAGGACCAGGAAAATTATTTGAAACAGTTGAAGCAAATGGAAGGCAAATAAAATGGTGTTTTTTTGTTAAATTTGTTGAGTGTATCAGCTAAAATTAAAGTTGAAATTCTAATTGCATTGTGAAATAATAGATTTTATAATAAAATAAGACTTTTTAGATGTAATTTTAATTTTTTTTTATTATTATTTTCAATTTTTAATGTCGATCTCAACCCAGAGTACCTCAAATTATGAAAGAAAAGCTTTATTAGACCTCGATTGAAACTGGCGTAATGAGATCATCCTACCTTATAGCTCTAAAAAGCTATCCATTTACACCCAAAAGTGGGCTCTTAAGGCCTTGAACGACCAAAAAAAGATGGAACCAAAAATATTTTGACTCTGAAACAATAAAACATTGATAATCTTGGGTGATTTAAGTAATCTGAAGCATCAACTTTTACTGTAGGGTGACTGTAAAATAATCTCAAATATTCTCTCAAGCTTTTGACGAGCAATGAGAATAAATTTTGATGGTGATGATGAAAATGAAACACAGTTTTAAAGGTATTCAATTAATTATTAAAATTAATTTTTTATCGTTAATTTTTATTTCAAAATGTATCTTTTTACTTATTTTTTTGTTTTTTTATATCTTTGCGATATGAAGTGCATTTTTTTTTTAATTTACGTCAAAATAGACGTTTAATTTCATTTTTTTCTTTAAGTATGTTTTCTTTTGCAATTTTTTTCTCTTGTTATTTCTCTTTTTTTTTAAATCAGATGTACTTAAAATTAACATTTGTAATAATATAATTAATAGCAATAATAATAATAAATCAATTACAAACAATCATCTCAATATATTATATTAATAATAATAATTATTTTTTTTTTAAATAACAATCCATTTTTTTCCTTTTTTATTATTGTGTGAACCAAAAAGAGCAAAAGAAATTAACGTCTCCATGATCGTTCTTCTTCGATTTCCTCTTCATCATCGTCAACACCAGTTGATTGGGTTAAAGATGGCTGTTGATCATCTGACACCCCACTACTAACTGATTCCACTGGTTTTGCAGTAATCGGTGCTGCTGTTGTTGCTGTTACCCAAGATAAATGTAATGGCTTCTCCTTGAATATGCGTCCACGTTGCATTGCTTGTTCGGCATTTAATCGAGTTGCATAAGATATGGTAAGTGATGGCACTGTTTTGTCTAGTTCATTTTTTGTTATTTCTCCAAAGTGCTAGGAATATTAAATTTATTAAATTAAAAAAAAATTTGGTTTATTTATTGATGTGACTTACTTTAAAATGTCCCAATATGATATCGCTCTCATCCAATTCAAAGCCAGTTACACAAAGGGTTGTTGGACGGCGATCTACACTGGTAGATCCAGGTGGTGCTATTCTTTGTGGTCCAGAACGAATACGAGATTTTGCTGTATGAATCGACTTTTGCAGTTCTTTAAGCTTCCTCTGAATAGCAGACGTATCGTTTCCATCCTAAATGTGATAAAAAAATAATTAATTGTAAAAAAATGTAATGAGAAAAACATGTGAATTTAAAATAGAAGAATAGAAGAACAAGAAGAACACAAAAATTAGTTATTTTCTGCTTGGTCGAATTCTACGCTCTACTAAAATCGAATATTTTTTGGCAAAATATGAGTGATAAAAAATATATTAAAAAAAAATTAACATGCTTCGATAAATAAAAAATTAAAATCTCATATTTGCCATTAAATCTACTTGAATTCATTTAAAATTTTTTTTTTTGAATTTTCAAAACTCCGAGCAGCAAACATATAAAACATACAAAGATGCTTACATGTTCTTGTGTTATTAAATCTAACTCGACATCAAGCAGCTCTTTTTGCTTCTGCTCTTTTGTCTTTCTAACCTGGATCGGTGGTTGAACGGCAGCCAGACGTTGCTGCTCAGCAGCAATTTCTTTTCGCAATGCCACAATTTTCGCTTCCAACTCTTTAATTGTAGCAATATAAGTTTTCTTTTGTTCTTCCGTGACATCACTTCGTTCCAATAATCCAACAGTGGATTGCATTTGCTTGACATATCCCTCCAATAAACTTTGTTTTTTCTTCATAAGTCCACATGCAACTTGAACTGCATTTTCCTTTTGTTTTCGTGCCAATTGGGCAACTTCTCGTTTTAATTTTGGATTTGGAACAATTCGAACAGGTGCAGCTACAGGTGGTTGGGCTCCAGCTGCAGTATTTACCAGTGTCATACCCTTGTTACTGATCGATTGAGTACCAGTTGCAGTTTGAGTTGTAATTGTACCACTTTTTGGATCAACAACACTATTATTCGGATTTGACGAATCAGTTTCAGACGTGTTAGTTGTCGTTGTTGAAGTTGGTGGATTTACGTTATTGTTTGCTTCAGATGTACCGGTGTTTGTAACTTTGTGATTAATGTGATATTGATTTGGATAGTTGTTTTTACGAAATGACATTGGATTTTCTGGTTTTGAAGCGGCTGGCGTTGATTGGTCACCATTTGCATTACCTCCATTTGGTGAATGCCAAAAGACTTTGATAAAACGGTTATTTAGTACAGCTTCGGTACTTCGATATGCTACATTTGCTTCGGCATGTGTGGAAAATGTTACAATTGCAGCTTCTGGATCACCTTCATATGAGATTTGGATATTGACAATTTTACCAAATTTCGAAAAATGATTGTTTAGATGGGCAATAGCATTAAGGCCACGAGGAATTTTTCGTAACTCTAATGAGCAATTTTGTTGCGATGGAACACGTGGTCCAAGACGATTTTGAATTGGAGGTTTACGTTTATTTGGACCTTCATTGACATTATTCAGATCTTCTTGGTCAAATCGTCGTTTAATATGCGGTGGCAATTGACCAGCTGCTTGCATCATATCACCACACAGTTGATTACTGCCATCGACTACAGGTACGGGAATCAGTTCACGTTGTTGTTGTTGTTGCTGCTGCTGTTGTTGTTGAAGAGGAGTTACAGCTTGATTCATGGGGAATGAAAATGAAGGATTTGGTGGTCTTGCACCTGGTGGTAATCTTCCAAATGCATTTGCATTCATGTTTGCTGGACCACCTGGACGCATATTTCCACGATTCCATAAATCTGGGGCATATGGATTGTATTCAGGATGAACAGGAGCACCACGTAGTGGGGCATTTTGTTGAATAGTCAACAATGCTGGATTGTTAATGTCCTCTAAAACAACAGGATCCACTCCATGATCCCATGGACAAGTTTCTCCTCTCATACAATATCCTTTCTCATCAAAATCACGACATCTCTGACGCTTTTTCGAATGCAAATTATCCTGTTCTGTTGCTAGACTTGGAGAAATAGATCTGGAAGGTTTTTTACGATCTGGTGACGCTGATCGACTTCTTGATCCAGATTGACTACGATTACGTCGATTAAATACACCACCTCGCCTTTCAAATCGTCTCGTATTTGGTGGTGACTTATTTCGATATTTGTGAACATTCCTATCACGTCCATGATCCATATTCCTTCGTTCTTTCGATCGACTACGTTTCAAATTACGATCAAATGAACGGGACCTTGAACGATTTCTCCGTCTATTAACTTCGCGTGAATTACTACTTGTATGACTTAGAGCATCATCTTTATTCCTTGTCGGACTCTCTTTTGAACGGGAATTGTTATGGGGTGTGGTAATAGTAGTTGTTGCAGTTGAGGTACTACCACCACCACCACTTGAACTTTGAATTGAGGAAAATGGTGACAACGAAATGCTGTCATATTCTTTGGTTTTATTGTCATTTAATAAAGGTGGTGTACATTCGCGTTCACTTTTTGTTGCCAAACTACTGCTACTCGTTGAATTTTGGGTGTCAAGTGGTGTTGTGGTTGTTGTTACACTTGAACCAACACCTTCATGGGGAGCAACAGCATGAGACAAATACTCTTCAGATTTCATTGCTTCAAACAGTCTCTCGAGAAATGGAGTTGTTTCTTGGCCCAAAAAGACATCTAACTGTTCTTGCATACATTGTTTCAATTCTTTTGCTGGTTTTTCTTTTTTCAATAATGCCAACACATATCGAGCTAATGCAGCAGGATCAGCATCACATCTACAAAAAATTAAAACAAAAAAAAATTAAATCAGCATTTTTTGATAAATCGTTTTTTTGTCAATGAAAAATTTAACGATTAATTCATTTTTTTTTTATTAATAGAATGTGTTATGTGGTAATAACAACAAAAACAACTTATTTAACATTTTTTTTTAATATTGTCTTATATGCAACAACATGTGTAACGTTGTCCATATAATTTATCATTTATTTCATTCCCATTCTGGCCTACTTTTACTTTCAAAAAAAATCTGTAGTACGTGTACGTGAAATACAAGCATTTTATAAATATTGATATTTTTTTGTCTTATGTCTTTTTGTTTAATTTTGAATAAACTTTAGAATTTAAAATGCCAATGTCCAAAAAAATTAAATTTCAATAAAAATAAGACAAAAAAAATATACTTACAGTGGCTCAAGAATGACTGTAAGCCAGTTCCTTAGTGCATCTGGATTGTTTATGTGCATGATAATCACTGATTATTTATCTCCTTTTTGACTAAATTTTTCTTTTATTTTCACTGGTGTTGAATTTTTTATTTATTTTTGGAATTTACAACGATGGTGATTCTGTAAATAAAACAAAAAAAAAAAACATTAGAAGATCTCCTGCAATGTAAACAATTGGGAGGTCTATCGATGAAATTTTTCTTTTCCATCATCATTATTAATTTAATGTACATACAAATAAACCACACGCGCAACGTTAATTACATTTATTTCACAAAATTACAAAATACTTTAAGTTTATAAATATTAAAAAAAAAGTTCAAAGTGCAATCGATATTTTTTTTTGACTTTGATTGAATATTTTATTTACTGTTTTACTATGATTGTAAATTATGAAATTTGAAATATTTTAAGGGTCAAAGCTCTGAAATTTTGTTTTATCTTTCAAAGATTCAAAAGCAAAAATATTTTTGTAATTTAATTTTTATTTTAGACTTCAGTCCAAGCTAATCATTTCTTGTATCGTAAAATAAACAAAGCACCATACAAACAACAAAAAATTTAGTTTGAATTTTAATATTTGCATTCAATACGATCGCATTCTACAACTTTTAATGAGTCCTTGAGATAAAGCACTTTTTTTGAGTTTTCAAAAAAAAAAAAATGTTTTCAAAAAATTTAATGTGTGATATTTTTATTTATACGTATATGACATTATATGTATGTGTATGTGTGTGTATGTCATGTGTGATATAGAAAATTTGAATAGCCATTTTTCTTTGGGAAATTCAAATTTGTTTTTTTCTACTGTAATTTGATTAAATCTTGGAAATTTCATGTTATTTTTATTCACAATCACTCTTTACTTACTTTTGTATAACTTTTGATAAAAAAATCGCGTTTATTTGTAATGAAATTTTACTTTTCTTCTCTTTGAAAATTTCTAGATGCTTGAAGTACTTGTAAATTTTAAATGTCATGTGTCAATTTTTTGAAATCCATTTCCCACCAATTCCATTTCTGTTTTGAAAAATTGACCGTTAAACCCAATAAGCACTTAAAGACAACTTTTAGATACTCCATTAAATTTGTTTGTCCACCACTGCAATTGTCAAATGAAAGCCATAGTGCCGAGGAGTTTAGTTCATATAAAACCTCTTTGAAGCGTTTTCATTAAAATTTAACAAATTTATCCCCAAAACAAATTCCAATTGCATGAAATTTTGTAGAACAAGTGTATTTCCTAAGAAAATTGTGATATTTTTAATAAGTTTTGTGGTAATTTCCACATGAAATGTGAAAAAGAAAAATTGGAAGCATTCTTGTCATTGTACAAAAAAAAAAGTTGTCCACATTTTCCACAAAATTAACATGTAAGTGGTGTGTAAACTATTAAATGTGAGCTAAATAACAATCAATTAAGCATGATCAAGTGTAAAAAGACAAATTTTTGATTAAGTATTGAATTAATTTTAAAGAAAAGGTTGATAAAATTGTGCGACCACCTCTCATTTTTTTTCTCTTCATTAGCGATATACATACATATATCTATGCAATCTATGCGAGTGGAGTGATATATACAATAAAAAAGTGCAACATTTTCTTTTATTAATTTGCAGAGATAATTGCATTGCTGTATGATTATCATACAACACACCGAGGACAGTCAAAAATAAAGTATTTGCATTGAAAGAGGGTAATTTGACTCTTTGAGTCGTTTTCATGGAACCACGAAGGAAAGAACGCCGATTAGCTGCTTTAAATAACCATCTTACGACACAGACCTTACTCGATTTTGATTTAGATGAGGAAAGTAGTGACAGTGATTTTTTGCCTCCCGAACAAGATGACAGTGATAATGAATTTAATTCGGAGGACGATGATGGTGATGGGAGTAAAAGTGGTGGAAGTGAATCAGACGATGAAAGTTCTGGAAGTGATTTAGAGGATCTTCTTGTGGAAACTAGAGATAAAAAAACAACAAAATCTGCTGATGATGAGGCAACAATTAATTTGCTTAGTATACTTGAAACAAAAAGAGATGAGTCACATGAGACAAAGGTAGCTATTCCACGTAAACCAATCTGTTGCGTGTGTTTGGGTGATCGAAGTGACGATAGTAATGAGATTGTCGAATGTGATAATTGTGGTGTCACAGTACACGAAGGCTGTTATGGCATCACAGAGTCAAATAGTATTTCAAGTACTGCATCATCATGCAGTACTGAACCGTGGTTTTGTGAAGCATGTAGAGCAGATTTAACGGATTTGGATTGTGAACTCTGTCCAAATAAAGGAGGAGTTTTCAAGGAAACTGATTGTGGTAGATGGGTATGTAAATATTTTGTTTATCATAATCAATTTAATACCATTCATTTAAATTCCAGGTCCATTTAGTATGCGCTTTATATGCGCCTGGAGTTGCTTTCGGCGATGTAGATTCCCTTAGTAATGTGACACTATTTGAAATGCAATACAATAGATGGGGTGCCAAAACTTGTAGTCTATGTGAGGATTCTCGTTTTGCTCAGACTGGTGTTTGTATTGGCTGTGATGCTGGAATGTGTAAAACATATTTTCATGTTACATGTGCCCAAGCTGCTGGATTTCTTTCAGAAACACACTTTGAAGAAGTCGATCCATTTTATGCACACTGCAAAATGCATTCCGATAAGACGCTAGTGAAAAAACGAAAACGTAATTTTTATACGTGGAAATTGCAACACGAACAATGTGTGAAGGAGCGTGAGAGTAAAAAGTCTGAAATAGCAACAAACATGGCACAACAACGAATTGAAAGGAAGCTAAAGAAGCATCGAGGAAAATATTTGCAGACAAAAGCAAATAAGCCTGAACCATGGGTTCCGACCCAAAAAATGCCACGATTATTGCAATCAAGTGCATCTGCTGTACGTACTTTAATAAAGAAAACTGAATTGATGGGCATAAATGCGGCTGCCATGGAATTTGAACAAGCACAAATAGCAACATTGACTGAAATTAACAAAAAATGGCACATTCCTCCTGCATTTAGTGTGGAATTTGTTGGGTATTATTTAGATCGAACAAATCGCATGGAAGATATTAAGAAAAGATTGCATGAACAAATTTCGTTGAACAGACGATTACTAGAAGAACAACAAACATTACGTAATAAGTATAATGATATTTTAAAAAGCAACGATAATGTCACAGAAAAAAACTACAAATTGAAGACAACGATTGAAAAATTACACTATCAAATATTAGCTTTATGTCCGAATAAGCAACTTACCGTAGTAGATAATATAGGAAAACCTGTCACTGTGCCAAAAGCAATCTCATCTCCAGTATCACCTCCAATTCGTCGAACGGCGGTGCCAACAGCAGCTGCTCTAAAAATGGGCGTAGGTTTTCCATTGAGTAACTTCGTTTCAGTTGGTCACGGAGAAATGAATGGTCGAGTTTTGAGTACCCAAGCGTCAACTTCATCCGGTACACCAACAAAAGCTTTAGTAGATTCATCAGGCATTGTTCTTAACGAATGTGGAATCTGTAAGAAGATGAATGATCAACATTTGCTGGCGAAATGTGACACATGTAAATTATTCTATCATCTTGGATGTTTAAATCCACCATTGACACGACATCCGAAGAAATGCAAATTATATGGATGGCAATGTTCGGAGTGTGACAAATCCGATGATGATTTTAAACCAGAAATTATTCCAAAACAACCAAGACGATCTAGAATACGTTACAGTAAAGATGGACAAATATTACCAGCTGACTTTGATGAATCTCTTACAGATTTTAGGAGTGGAAGTGAAAAATCGAAATCTGGTACAAATACACCAAGACAAATCAAGTCACCACGAAAAAGTGACGCAATGAAAATGACAAATGGTCCTACCAAAATAGAACACACCAATGGACCAACAACAAAAGAAGAACCTGAAGTTACCATAACACCAATAATGACGTCTGAAAACTCAAAAGAAGCGAAAGCAAGGAAACGTAAATCATACACACCCAAACAAATCTCAAAGCAAAAACGAATGTCAAATGTTTCGTCAACCACAAATGAATTAGTGATTGATTTAACACCAAAAAGTCCGAATAGTACTCCCCTGGATTTGTCGAGACAAGCAGTTACTTCACCAACTAAACGTTCACCTAAAATAAAAATGTCTGTTAATTTAGACAATCAAAAGTACTCTTCAGAATTGGTGCCTAATTCAACACCAACGAGTCCAGTTAATAACATACCTGAAGACAATGCAGATCATAAGCCTTCAAAGAAGAAAGGTAGAAAAAAGAAAAACTCACTAGAAAATGAATCTCATGCATTATCAGCGTCACAACAGCCATCAACCAGTTTAGTTTCGCCTGAAATGCTTTTGACATCAACCAGTCCCTCATTTTTATCTAAAAACTCACTTTTTAATGCTGAAAGTATAACACAAGCAGCTGCTGTAAGTACATCTGTCACACCCGTTGTGATGATCAATGGAAACAATGGATCTGAAACTGGATCGCACAAACCAAAGAAAAAGCACAAGGAAAAACATAGAAATAAGAATGGAATTGATTCAGAGGCATCAACTTCGAAAGAGCACAAAATTAAAAGGAAACGAAAGAAAAAACATTTGGATATGGAAAAACCACTTGTTGAATCCAGTATTGCACCACCAGTGCCAAGTCAAAATCATGTGAGTGCAACTCTAGTTGAACAGCCACGTATTAAAATTAAGGTAATTAAATGAAATTCAAAAAAAAAATTAATTACAATTTCCTTTCCTTATAAGTTTAAAGCGATTCCAAGACCAGCTGGACAACCAATCACAGACTCGATGCCACAATTATTTTATGTACCATCAGACAGCAATGATCCACCGCCAGTATTACCATTACTTAGTCAAACAAATTCTGTTGAATTACATGAAGGAACTAATTCTCTTCCTTCAAGTATACCAACGGTAAATTGATTTTAATGGAAAATAAGTTTTAAATTAACTATTAATTATTTTTTTCTTAAAATTAAAGTCACCAATACGAAAAAAGGTAGTCAATCAAAACAAATCTCCTCGTGGTATTAAACGAAAATCAACATCAGCTCTTGAAAATGATCGAAAAAGTCTACAAACGTCATCATCGATCCCACAAGCAAACAGTTCAGCTACATTGGCCGAAGGTCTGTGTGATGTATGTCAACTTGCAGGAACCGCTCAAAATCTAGTCAGGTAAAAATATTTTATATTAAAATTTATATTCATTAAAATTCATACAATCTATTTTTTTAGATGTGATGATTGTTTAAAATACTACCATTTTCATTGCCTGGATCCACCATTGAAAAAGTCGCCAAAACGTCGTGGATATTCTTGGAATTGTTCAGACTGTTATCCAACAGTAAGTTAAATTCAATGTCTGTGTTCTGGTTTAATTTATTTTTTTTTTTTTTAATTTTTCAGGATACTGAGAACAAAAAGTGATTTTTTTGAAAGCAGAAAAAATCGTTCTTGCCGAAATTTCTGTTACTGTAAATAGTGTGAATAAAATAAGATCTTTAGCGTTGTAAGTTTGAGATGGCCGAGAATTTCAGTATACTATTAAAAATTTAGTCTTAAAATGTGTATTTTGTAAAAGAAATACTAAAAAAAATTATATAATTGTAAGATTTAATTTAAATTATATTAGATAAGTTTGCTTAATTTAATAAAAAATAAACTTAAATGTCAGTATGATTTGGAAATAATGATATTAAAAATGTTTTTATATTCGTCCACTTAATGGTAAAAAGATTGATTTCTGTGTAAATACAATTTTATTTTCAGTAATATTTATTGATAAAATTATTGAATTTAATTATATTTCAAAAAGAAAATTAAAGAAAAAAAAGTATTTCAAATAAATTTTAATATTCGTTTCAATTCATTTCATCCCCCATTTCAACGTCATCAATGACCAAGTCATCCAACATTTCTTCCAACGTTACCCTTGGTGCATTTTGATCATCCATATCATTCACATCAACTGGTATTTGTTTGTTTTTATCTTTGAAAATATTAATATTTTGTCTCATTGTGGGATCTTCTTCCAAATCTTCCAAAAATTCATTATAATCTGCACCTTCACCATCTGTATCGGTCATTGGTTCATCTACCAAATGTTTGAGCTTCCAATTTCGCATGCGTTTCCTTACTGATTTGTCACCATAATGTTTCTTCACAACAATCACATCTGGCACTTTTTCACTTTTCAATTTCTCAAAATCGGCATTATTTATGTTAGCATCCCCCAAATCATATGCCATCACAGAATCACCTACTTTGAGTAAATGTCCAATATGAGTGCGAGTGTGTATAGGATTATCATTTATTCCCAATTCACTTGCTTTCACCAACCATATGTCAGATACAACGTGTTTTTGTGAAATAGGTCCTTGTCCAGGGAAGAAATTACGATCTTTTTCTTGAATATGCTCCAAATCCATTACAATAAATTCAACAAGTTGTTTTGGATTGCAAATAGACTCAAATGGACTTTTCCAGTATGCAGTGCTACCTATTTCCGCCATTTGAGCTGTAAGTGGGTCAATTAAATGGATTTGTGCAGCAACACGTTGCACCAAGCAAATTGGGGAAATGCTACCATACTGATGTTGTTGCTTCTTATTTAAACAAACAAGACTGCCTTTTGATACGGGAACAACATCAATTGCATATGTAAATTTGTAATTGTATGTATTGCTATGAATATCATGTGAAATTAATTTTTTAGCTGTTGTACATTTGATTGGAAGGACAGTAGTCATAAAATCAACCATTTTCCTTGCATGTGCATCAGTGTGATAGAAAAAATCCATGCCATTTGGTGATGGTTTAATTCCAATTGTATTTTCATGGGCACGATGTTTCAGTATCATTTGTTCCAAGTAAAAGAGGGTCTTTTTATTAATGGCTTTTTGTCTCACTTGAACAACACATCGCCAAAAATCCTTGGCTTCAGTTCGATGACAATCGTCACACATTTGATTTTGAACTGTAAACTCTACGACAAAAATTTGCTGTAATACAGTTCCACCCATAACTTCACCGTGAACTGTGAGCTTGACTTTAATTCGTTTTGAATGTGGTTCAGTCCAAATGAAACCAGCATCAACCAATTTGACATCCTTGAGACCTTTGAGTCTTTTGATACAAACGGCTAATAATTCTCGTGATTCCAATGAACATTTAACCCATTCGGCTGGTGGTTGCAGATATCTTTCGCAATTACGACAAAAATGGATTACTGCTTGTTTAGGAATACCTTCGGTAATGTCAACGTGTGTTCGAAGGCAAGCTACACACATATTAGCTGGATTAGGTTCAATATCTACACCACATTCGCAGCAAAGACTGTGATAATGTAAAAAAATGTCAATTTAGAATGAAAAAATAATTTCAACAATAATATTAACTCACATTTTATTGATTGGATTCCCATTTGCCTGGGGAACAGTCTCTGTACTCATATACTCCATAATTTCCAGAGATGTTAAATTATTTTAATTTAAATGTACAATTTTTAATCACAAAACACACATGTGTCTTGTTGAAGTTGAAAATAAAAGAAACGTCAAACTTGTCAAAACAAAAATATGAAATTTCATGAATGGACAAGACCGTAAACAATAACAAAAACAAAAAAAAAACGGAAAATTACAAATTTACAAAACAGTTGAAAGAAATCAATTGATAAGATGCAGATTTTAATAGAAACCAATTGTAGAATTTGTCTAGCAGAGTGTTTGGACACAGCAAGTGAATTTAAAGAATTTGCATGGATGTTTGAAAAATATTCAAAAATAAAATACTATGAAGATGATATTCCAAAGAAAATTTGTGATTTTTGTCTGGTAACAATTCGAAGTATCGTAGATTTCCTTGAAAATGCTGAGGAATCTGATAAAATTCTCTCTGAGCAACGAGAACTTTTAAAGGCTGCTACTGATAATTCTGAAGAAATTGTTAGTGATTATGAAATTCAAACAGTGGTTCCTATATTAGAAAATAAGGTTGACAAGCATAGTCCAAAGAATAAGAAAAATCATGTTCGAATGTTGTGTTGTGATCTTTGCGGAAAACAAATCAATTCTTTGCAACTTAAAAGTCATATACAAACTCATAATACAAAATCACCATCAGAAACTTATTTTTGTGATCTTTGTCCATATACCTGTAGCACAAAAGATCAAATACGATATCACATGAGACATAAACATCTGAATCTCATCGAATACAAGTGTCAGTATTGTGATCGATCATATCAAAATCGAAATTCCCTGAAATTTCATACTTCTCACACTCACACAATGAAATTTTCTCATTTTTGTTCAACGTGTGGCAAGGGTTTCATTTCAGCAAGTCGACTAGCCAATCATTCCTCCAAACACTCAGATGTTAGGAAATACATTTGCAATATTTGTGGAGATGCCTTCAAGTCACCACAATATATTGCCAGTCATAAAAGGGAAGTTCATTCACAAAAAGTGTTTGATTGCAAGGAGTGCGGAAAGGTTTTTAAATGTAAGTCTAATTTTAAAATAGTTTAAATTGAATTTGAAATTAAGTCTTTTTTCTCACAGGTACAAAATTTTTGAGGCAACATCAGCAGTTTCACAAACCACATGCTTTTAAATGTCCGAAATGTAGTCAGACATTTTCGGTTGGTCAATCTTTGAAATTTCATTTGAGAAAAAGTCACCCAGAACTGCCCATTGCACCTCCAGGAAGCAACTTGAGGGGACTTGAAGATTTAAATAGTTATTTGAAATTGTGTGAACCGATAACATAAATTTTTATAATAAAAGAAATTAAAATTAATAAAAAATGAAATCCTGGATGAAAGAAAATTTTTCAAGACAAAGTTAAATTTTTATTTTGACTGATACTCAAATAATATATAAGTGAAATATATTCTTTTTACATGAAATTAAATTTTGTTGAATGAATAAGAACATTTCAAATGTTCAAACGATTAAATACTAATTATAGTCAAGTCATTTTTAAATAATTAAGTTTAAAGTCATTTAGATTAAGTTTTCTTTATGATATTGTAACCATTGTACAAAATTTTCCATCAATTGATTATCCAACATGGCTTGATTTTCAGGTGAAAGATGTTCCCAAATGTTATCAATCAAAATTTCCCATTTTTCAAATTCTGTTGCGTGATTCATTGCCGTATCCATAAGTTTGTTGACAATTTGAGCACTAAACACGTTTCCTTGAAATTCTGATATTTGAATTAACTTGTCAAGGAATTGACTTTCCATATTAGTTTTGGTAATAATTTCAACGATTATCTTATTAGCTTGAGGCATAAATTTCTTTTGATTATCCAAGAGGGTTTGTATAGCGATTGGTGTCGTTACTCCACTCAATATCAATCCTTGAACAATCCATTTGTAGTTAACTAAAAGGAGGACATTTGATTCAGCCATTTGTATTGCATCGACAAGATGATGTTTCATGTTGTTACGTCCAAAATATTCTGCAAGCAAGGGAAAGTAACGAATTGAACATTCAACACTCTTGTAACAACTTCCAATGAACTTGACAATTTCGCTTTGATTCATTTGTACCATGAGAGATCTAATGAGATTCTCATCTGGAAATGTATGGTTACCATTGCAATTGATTCCTCCAGTGCATACACTTTGATAAAGTCTTTGACGACAAATACGGTTAAATTCGTTGAATAATTTCTGACCAGCCGATTGATTTGCAGGATTATTGTAGAACTTTTGTTGAGGGAATAAGTTTGCTTTGAATGGAGAATTTAAATCAGGTTTTGGTGACCACGGATCAACATTCAAATTTTTCTTCTCAAATTTAAAACGTTTACGAGGATTGTTTGTTGTAGAATCCGGGAGTTCACGTTTATTGAATCGCTCCTTATTATCACTGTTTCGCTGATCTTGATTGTTTTTCTTGGAAAAACGATTTCTGTTAGTAGACGTGTCTGACTTGATTTCTTCTTCATATGCCAAAATACTTTTGCGTTCCAATGACTTTTTATCTGTATCAGGCTTTTGCTTAAGTTCTGGTGTATCTGTAAGATCTCTGAAAATACAAAAAAGGCATGATTATTATTATGAGGACAATAGAATTATCAAAATCGACCATTACCCAAAATCTCCTTCAAATTCGACATCTGTGTTTATTTGAAGAGCATCTTGATCATCTTCGTTGTCATCGTCCTCATGAACTGTCGGTTGCGGTGTTGAAGCCTCGAAACGTGAAAAAATTTGATCAGTGGGAGTTTTTTCCGGAAATCGTTCAATTTCACCAGTATTCACAGAATTTTCGATTGCTTCTCTGTCTGAATTATCAATGGCAAAGACATCGATTTCTTCTTTATTCTCCTTGTAATTAAACTCGATTTCAGGATCATGGGATACCATTTCTGCCAGATCATTAGATTCTTCGCCACCAACGGTATCAGTTTGATCACTGTGATTATCCTTGTTGTTTGAATTTTGAATTTTTTCCTTTTCTCCATCTAAAGAACTAACAAGATCATCTGTGATTTTTGTTTGCTGGTGCAACAATATTTCATTTTCAGTGTTATCCTTATTGTTTTCTTTGGGGATGTCATCAGCTGTCTCATTTGCGGTTGAAGATGTTTCCGGATTCATGATGCTTACATAGAAGTTTGGTTTGATACAAGGTGTTGTGGTTAATTGACACTGTTGAAAAGTCGTTGAATTTAAATTGGATGTGCCGCTGAAGAATTGTTGATTGATTCTCTGGTGATATTGATTCAAGTCAAATGGATCCTAAAATGAGATAAAATGAATGAAAAACATTAAAACTTCAAATCTTAACTCTTATTTTCGTACCGCTTGCTGGAAAGAATTTTGATTTGAAAATTCAAATGTGCTCATGCTTATTTCTTCTTCAGTATAATTTGGCAAGAATTGATTTGTATTATCATAGTTAAGAGCTTCAGACAAATTTAAAGTTTGATTGTTAGGATTTTCGGCCGATTCATTTTCAATCGGCATCAAAGCTGGAATTGGTCGTCTTGATTTAACCAACCGTCGTTTTACGTGAACACTGCTATGAGTCACAACTTTTGGTGTGCTCTCCATTTTCTTGTCTAACAATTTAAGTGCATCTCTCAATTGAAAGATGGTCCCTGATCCATCTAAAACTGCCTTCATTTCTGGAATATCAATTCCAACTTCATGAAGTCCCATCACTAGTTCGACTAGTTTCGTTTTGGTTTTGCCATCCATGCAATCTTTACACAACATCCATAAATCATCTTTTTGATATTGAGTTCCCGTCTCGGCATATACCTTTTTTGGTACATATTTGCGTCGTCTTGCCTCTTTTGGAACATAAGTAGCTGATCCATAAAATGGATTCTTCTCATGTGCGTATTCAATTTCCACACCTTTTCTTGTTGTTTTGGGAACATCTTCAAGTAAATCTAGATTTGGCATTGATATTGGAACATCTTGAGATGTTTCATCAATTTGCAGACCGCCATCGTCTGAATCACTTTCGAACCCCATAAAACTTGGTTCTGTTTGGATACTTTCGTTAGAATTTTCTCGGAAAACTTGTGAAACTCTTCGTCTAGTAGCTTCTTCAATTTCTTTGGGGCCTAATCGATGAAGAACAACAGTGGATGTTAGCAATTTCGGGTTTGAGAGCAAGAGAGAAGCGATGTCGGCCATTTTTAATGTTTTAAATACTGAATATAAGCTACACTACTTATGATACTTTAACTACAAATTTAATTTGTTACAGTTCAAAAAAAAATTTTTTAATACAATTTCTAATGGAATTTTAACTTAAATTTTATGATAACTGAAGAAAATGATACTAACCGGATACTTTTTTCTTAGCCAAACTTATTATTTTCTACGTTTTCTTCAATTAATATGTGATTTTCTTGGTCAACTCTCCACGTGCGTTTACATTCACTATCTCTCTGTTGAAAATTAATTTCAGTTTAACACTAGGGAGACCATGCATGAAATTGTGAATTCAAAATTTTCTTGGATCATAAAATTCTGAGCTTCAGGAGATTTTATTACATTTTTTGGCCCTAGATCGAAGGTGTTGGTTTAAAATTAATAAAAAATTGTTTTAACGACCATTCCATTAAAAAAAAATATTGTAATTGATGGTTGTAAGGGTAAAAATGTGTTAGAGGGATCGGAAAATTCATGCATATGTCAATATCGGTTTTGTTCATTCCTTCCTGCGACGATTACACATCTGCACGTGGATTTGCGCTTTTAAAATGGTAATTTTACATTTAATTTAATGTTAAAAAATAAGAAAGTATCGTAAAGTACTCCGAAAGCATCAATTTATAAAATGCAATCGGAGAACTTTAGTAAATTTGTGTAATTTAATCATTTTACATACTAATAAAATTTCATTTATCTATCTATAGAGTACTCTATACACATACCCAAACAACTTCCGAGCCTACAAAGGTTTGATTGCTGCCCAGTATTCCGGTGCTCAAGTTAAAGTTGCTTCGGACTTTGTCTTTGGCGAAACAAATAAAACTGAGGCTTTCTTGAAAAAGTTTCCAAGTGGAAAGGTAATACCGCATTTAGTGTGTAATTTGAGGTTACTAATGGCCAAAAAATTGATGACGTATTGCATCACTTTATTGAATGCCAAATAATTATACACAAATATATTGGTTTATATTTAAATAATTTTTGGGTTTTTTATTTTCTTTTACAGGTGCCAGCATTACAAACAGCTGATGGAAAATATCTTTTTGAAAGCAATGCCATTGCATACTATTTGTCGAATGCTCAATTGAAAGGTGCAAACGATTTCGAAAAAGCCGAAGTTCTACAATGGTTGGAGTTTGCCGAAAATGAGTTGTTGCCAGCTGCATGTGCTTTGGTCTTCCCCAGCATTAGCATCATGCAATACAATAAAAATAACTTTGAGGCAGCTAAAGAGGATGTCAGGCGTGCACTTGGAGTTTTAAATGCACGACTCTTGGACCACACATACTTAGTTGGTGAACGTATCACACTTGCCGACATCGTATGTTTTGCCAATTTATTGAATTTATATGAACATGTATTAGATCCGGCTTTCCGTGCCACTGTTGTAAATGTTAATCGTTGGTTCTTGACAATTTTAAACCAGCCTCAAGTGAAAGCAGTTGTTAAAGATTTTAAATTATGCACAAAACCATCTCAATTTGATGCAAAGAAATTCGCCGAATACCAGGGCAAATCAGGTGGTCAACAACAACAACAACAACAACAACAACAACAGCAGCAACAGAAAAAAGAAAAACCTCAGAAGGAAAAGAAGGAACAACCTAAAAAAGAGAAAGAACCCGAGGAAGAAATGGATGCTGCTGAGGCTGCTTTATCATTGGAGCCAAAAACAAAAGACCCCTTTGATGCTATGCCAAAAGGTACTTTCAACTTTGATGATTTCAAACGTTTTTACTCCAACGAAGAGGAAGCTAAATCAATTCCATATTTCTGGGAGAAATTCGATCCTGAAAACTACTCAATCTGGTATGGTGAATACAAATATCCCGAAGAACTTACCAAGGTCTTTATGAGTTGCAACTTGATTACTGGTATGTTCCAACGTTTGGACAAAATGCGTAAACAAGCATTTGCCTCAGTTTGTCTTTTTGGTGAAGATAACAACAGCACCATCTCCGGCATTTGGGTTTGGCGTGGACAAGATCTCGCATTTACCTTATCACCCGATTGGCAAGTTGATTATGAAGTGTATGATTGGAAAAAATTAGATGCTAAATCAGAAGAGACTAAAAAACTTGTTGCACAATATTTCTCATGGACTGGTACAGATAAAGCCGGTCGTAAATTTAATCAAGGCAAAATCTTCAAATAAATTTCATCATTATAGATGTTTTTCATTTAATGTGAAATCGATTGCCGTTCAATAATTTTTTTCATAATCATTAAGCTTATATTTTTTTTCATAACAAAACTTCAGTACTACCAACATCCAGTTTAAATAAATGTTTTACTACTAACATCCCGAGTACTTCTTCTTTTTGAAAATCAAATTGAAATAAAACATTTTAATCAGAAAACTTTTTTTTTATTATCATACATCTTAAATTTAGAGGCATATCAATATTAAAATGAAAATGCACTTAAAAAAATTTTATAAATTGAAATATTTTCAAACATTTAATTTGGGAATGTTCTTAGAATTAATCTTCATGCTGAATTAAATTTGGATTCATGTCCATGTCGAGCATTGGATTACTGCTTGAAGTTCTGCGTCCTATAGATGCCATCAAGTATATAACAAAGATAAATATCAAGATTCCAGCTAATATCTGGAACCATGTGCGTCGATAGAAGGGTCTTGATGCTGGAGCATAAAATCTACGTGACCACCTTGAAAATATTTCACGTGGAGTTCGACGTTGATATTTGTTGTCATCACGATCCGAAGATCCAATTGGAGGTTCTCTTGCCAAAAGTGGACGTCGAGTTTCCCCTTTTTTTATTAAGAAATTTGAATTAAAAACTTTTACATTAAAATTTGAGCAATAATGCCTTACTTATATCGTTTTCAATGTTGAGAATACTGTGTGCTACTTCTGGTCGAGGAATTGCTTCACTCCCCACAATAAAATCACTTTTACGACTCTGAGCAATACTTTCTTTCGGAGTCGGTGTAAATGATGATGATGATGTATTCAATTTCTCATGGGACAACTATTAAATAAAACATAAAATAATCATTTTTCCATTAAAACTTGATTGTAATAATTACCAATGGCAATCCAAGTTCATTGCGACCCCAATTGACTTGAGAGAGCCGATTACGAAGGGCTTCACATACAGGTGACACCAGATTTGGAGGAGGAAAAATTGGATCAGAACACATTGGACATTTGCGACCTGATGGAGCTGTATTTGATGGCAATGACAATTGAAATTGATTCAAACAATCCCAATGAAATACATCTGAAATTTTAATGAAAGTGAGTAATGAAAAATTGAGAAAAAAAATCAAGAAAACTCACGATAACAAATTAATCGAACACAGTCTTTTTCGTTGTCTTCAGACTCCAATGGATTTCCACAAAGTTTACATGAACTATCATAATCACTATCTTTTAACCATTGTAAATAAGATTGAATTATGCACTGAAATTAAATTAAATTTAAAAAAAATCTTTAACATGAAACTTTTTCTCATAAAACTGAAATTAAATTACCTTGTTGTGTTGCCGGACCATGCAATGCTCACTTCAAATTAATAAAAAGGAAGAGAAATTCATAAATCAACAAAAAAATATTACATAGCGGTATCTTAAGATATCTGAACTAATTTACAATCGATTGGAGTGTAAATTAAATTCAATTGAAAAAAATTCTCACCAAACATTTACACGGTGATCAAAGCAAAACTGATTCGTTACTTGTCGTTTTGGACATTTGCACAATCCCATTTTGATTATTTAATTTCCTTAAATCTTAGTGAAAATTTTATGATTTAAAAAATTTAACTAAAATTAAAGTCTTTTCAGAATGAAAATTTACAGACACATCAGCATTACACAGTTGAATGAATTAATCAGCTGTTTTTCTTGTCAAATGAAATAATGAATGAAATTTTTTTGAATGAAATACAAGAAAAAAACCGTTAGGATTTTGTTGATATTTTTTTGGCTCTTTGGGATGAGGTGCTAAATTGTATTGTTGTACAGTGGCAGTTTCTCGTCTCATCCCTTTAAATTGAGGCCAAGTTAGTGGAACGTTTGGTTAAATTCGACATTCTTATTAAAATTTCAAATTAAAATTTAAATAAAACATTTGTCTTATGAATTCAAAATTCTGAATAATCAGCATTTAAAGTACTTTGAATTGTTTATGTAAAATTATCACACATCTCTTTTTTCATTTCAGTATAGAATTAGACGATCATCAGACCGGTTCATTATGTATTTCATACTTTCCTTTGTTTTTTCTTCGATTATTTTGTTTATTTTATACAAAAAGTTCAAACACAAGACAAAAATATTTGTGAATGAATCTCAATTAGTCATCATAACAGGATGCGATAGTGGATTAGGGCATTTTGCTTCAATTGCATGTTACAATGCAGGATTTACAGTTTTATCAACTGTGTTGAACAAGAACTCAGACGGATCACAATTCTTACAAAATCTAAATCAGCATGATAAGAGACTTCATTTAATCGAATTGAATTTGAAGGATGATGATTCAATTGAGAATTTAATGAAATATGCAACAAAAATACTTGAAAATAATACTGAGATGAAACTCCATGCCATAATCAATAACGCAGGTGTGATGTGTTTTGGTGAATTTGAATGGCTAACCAAAGAAATAATCGAGGAACAGCTAAGAGTTAATGTTGTCGGACCAATGTTTCTTATCAAAAATTTACTGCCAACAATACGACGATGCAAAACGAGGATTATAAATGTCACAAGTCATTGTTCATTGAAGCCATTACCTGGTCTTTCGGTGTATTCGGCAAGTAAAGCTGCATTGCGGTTCTGGACAGAGGCAATAACATATGAATTGAATAAATTTGGAATAAAAGCAATTAATTTCATTCCTGGTTCTTTTATAATGAGTAGTAATATAACAGCGAGAACACTTGAGTTATCGAAAAGAATGAAGGAGCAGATGTCTGAAGAGCAATTGTCCGTTTATCAGAAGTATTTTGATGAATATTATGGATATTTAAGTTACATTTCTAGTTATAAATCACCAAAATCGATCAAATTTAATGAAAATATAATTTCAAAGTTAATGGATGCAGTCACTGATGAATTTCCTGAGCATGTGTATAAAGATGAACCATTGAGATACACTTTTTATTATAATTTATTTAAAATTATACCACAAGGAATGATGCAAAATTTGATTATGGAAAAATTTTTATGTATGCCAAAGTATGATGATGAAAATAAAAAAAAGTAAATATTAAATAAAACATCAATTTTTTTTTATATAATTTTGAAGCGCAGCTTTATTTAGTGCTAAATAAACGACTCTTCTTTATCATTTGAACAACAGGATAAATAATTGATATTCTACGTTTGTGAAATAATGTATTAGACATTTCCTCTGTAATTTATTTTTTTTTATGTTTTTCTTTATATATTAAACTTTGAGAATTTTTATAATTTAATAATTTTTTTTATACGATTCTTAAACACTTTAAATTTCAATCAATTGTTATTCTATATAATGTGTGTTTTTTGTTGTGAATGACAGTTTTTATAACATTTTTAAATATTTCATCCTTTTACTTCTATTAATTTTTTTGTCTAATCTTTTTGAGAGATTTATGTAATGTGTTTCGTTTAGAGAATTTATTATAATTAAAATTTAAAATTTTGTATGTGTTTTCTTTTTTGTTTTATTTTTTTTTTAATTATTTTATTAATAAATTAAATATCTCTGCTCTACGCTTTCTTATTTTTTTTTAATTTTAAATTCAAACATTTATTAGATTTGCTTTTATTTTCAATAATTATTTATTTTTTAGATCTTTTTTTATATAATTTTATTATTAATATTATTAAACTTTAATAATTTAATTTTTTTTTATCTTCTTCAAGTGTTTTAATACGAAAAAAGGGAATTTGTTTAGGGCGGGCAGTTTACCAATTATTTTATCGTTTAACTATCATTTTTTTTTTAAGTTTCTATTTTTTTAAGTTATTTCTTACGTTTCGTTCTGAAACTATATTTTTAATTATCTTGCTACTTGATCATTAATAAAATTAATGTTAAAAATACAATTATTACGTAATAATAATAATAATTCGCAGGTAAAATTCTATTTTTATAGCAGTTTGTATTGTTTCTTGTTCAAATTTAAAAGTAAAGACGTTGAAAATATTTTTTTTTTGCGTTGCATTTTTTGTGTTGTTTTTTTTCTTCATTTTTTTAAACTATTATCTTTAAAAGGGAGAAGGAAAATGTATGTGTGTGTGTGTCATTTTTTTTAAATATATATAATTTTTTTTTGATGTACGAACTTAATAATAGGTTTCTTGCTCGAGCCAGCCTCCTGGGTTGCGACGCAAATAGAAACGACGAGTTTCGTCATACAAGAAGATGGATAAACTGAATGGTAAAGCTGGGAGCCACCAGACGAATCTAAAAGTAAAAAACATTTATTTTTAACGTATTCATATTAACACACACAAAAAAATGAATCTTACTTGAGTGGGAACATACGTAAGCCCTTATCCATACCGGGAGTGTAGGATAGAATGGCAGCCAATACTGTTTCAAAGACAATTCCAAAGTTAAGGGCCCAGTTACGCATTCCTTGGTGTACAATTGAATTACGACGTGTCTTACAAATGATAATATCAGCCCATTGTACAACGACAATTGATACGAAGAAAGCTGTGTGGCATGTGTATTCAAGTGTTTTACGATCACGGTATGTCTGTTAAAGGAAAATTGTTACTATAAGCAATGCAATTAAATATTCAATGAAGTAATTACCCATTCTTGTCCATATGAATCAGTTAAATCGTTAACGGCCTTTGAATCCCACATCTTACGAATACCGAATAATTTCAATGGAAGGAATCCATTTTCGGCCATGATGACAAAGTATACGAAGAAACCAGCAGCTGCTTGAATCATACCAATTTGACCATATGCCATTGAGATAAGTCTATTTTATGTTTTTGTTATTTTAAGATTTTATTGAGAGAAAAGAAATTGAAAAGAAAAATAAAAGTTAATAAAAAATTTCCTTTAAATTTATGTTTTTAATTTTTTTTTTTAGTTAAATTAAAGTGAGCATTTCTATATTTTTTTGTTGTTTGAATTCTATATTTAATTTAAAGGTAAAAAGAAAATGAATAACACTTGTCTTTTAAGATTCCATAACTGAATTTATCCGTTGATTCCATTATCTGTTGACGCTCGAAGTTATTTCACTTTAATCCGCCTTAAATTCAACTAAATACTTATTTTACTTAAATTATCTTTTAAAATAATAATAATGAAAATCAAGCAACTATCAATAAAAATTAAGTATTTTTTGTGCTTTTTTTTAAATTTTGAATTCCAAGACATAATTTATTCATTTTCTTTTTCTAAAGGAATCGAAGCGGCGTTAAGCATCGTGTTTAATGCAAAAGCCCTAAATTAACTTATTAATTTATTATCTAAATACAACATATTCAAAGTAACATTTAAAGCAAGGATGCATATAAGATATAAAAGCGTTAAATCTATGTTAGTCAGCCTTAAAATTAACATTCAAACAGCGCGCCATTGATTTCTATGTCATGCAAAGGTAAATCTATAAGCTTAAAGCTGCTGCAATCATTCATGCATTTGTTTATGTTTAATCGTACAGTGTTTGAGGAGATAAAATTAAAAAAAAAAAAGGAAATTGAATTTTAACAAGAAAAAAGTTTGCTGTGAGAAGTAAAATGTTATGTTAAATTAAAAAAAAAATGTATAAAAATAATAATTTACTTTAAATTCTTGGAGCTTAACATGTGTACTCGTAATTTATTAAATTTTTATACTCACAATTCCTGTATTTTGTATTTTTTTTTCTTGAATTTCGTTTTTTTATTTAATAATGTTATTTTTTTTTATTTGAGTTGTATTAAAATTAAAAATGAATGTTTTGAAATGATATTTCATTGTAACTTAAAAATTGGGTATTAAATTTAAGGAATGATTGTGTGACACTTAACTTAAACGTTAAAATTAAAAATAATTGATATAACTTCTAACATTAATTGAACTCTTATTGTGTAAACTACCATGCGTTGTAATGTTAATTAATGTTTAATTTTATGTTTATTTTTTTATTATGTTTGTATGTGTTTTGGTCAAAATCAACAAATACAAAAAAAAAATTATAATTTATGTTAGAAGAAATCCTAATAATTTTTTTTCTAATTCTATCAAAGTGTTTAACTGCGAAATTTTTCTATATAACTTTCTATAGATCTATGTTTTGTACATTGATAACTTTTTTTAAACTTAAAAACAGATGAGCAGATGCAAATTTTTGTACATGTTTAATTATTTTAATCTCATTTAACCAGGAAATTTTTTATTTTTCATTTTGCAACTGCTCTGTATTCATTGCTACAAGTTTTCTAACTATGAATGTTCCTGGAACCGAAACTCTTACTAGAAAAGCAATTAACTTTCTATACATTTCTGTAAACTCAAACTAAAAGCATTTTATTTATGATAATTTCTATTTGGTTATTTTTGATTTTAACTATTTTTTTTATATTTTGTGGTATTCACAATCTTCATAGAAGACATATATGCGAGAAAATTTATTTTTCTTCTTATATCTGAATGGTGGTGGTCGATTTTATTGTTAATTTGAAAGTGAAGTTATAATTTTGTGTAAAAATGATAAAAGATAAGTATTATGAAGAAAAATGTTCATAAGACTTGATTTTTTTTACCAAAATTCTCGTTTTATGTTCAAAGTGTCCAAAATTTTTTTTCAACTTTTATGTTTCAAGTTAAATTTAATGTATTAATATAAAAATAAAAATTATGTGTTTTTTTAAAATTAAACTATAAATACATAATCAAGTGAATTAGTACAACGGTGTAACATTTACAAACAAATTTAACTGTTAACTTTAATCAGACTTATAATAAAAATAAAAAATAAATTATAATCATAATATAAACTTTGAAGTTAAAATTTAAACATAATTTAACATTATATTACATGTGTAAGTTATGTTTCATATTAAATGATGTTTAAAAAGAAAAACTCAATAAATACATTTTAAAATGTATTCCAAACTATTAAATGTAAAATTTAATCAAATGTTCATTTTTTTGAAATTTTTATAAAATCGCACATTGAAAGCCACATTTAAATGAAATGTTTGATGTATTATGTAAATGATTCATTTTTTTTAAATTTGATGTTTGATTCAATGAAATGTAATATGATGATAATTTATGTCTTTTGTACTGAAATAAAAATATTAAAATATAATTATAATTATAATGATAAATTATATCATAATATAAAAATGAATATAAACATTAATTAAACATAAAAAATAATGGAATTGGAATCACATTTCAAGATGAAAAGTAAAGACAAAGAAAAAACATAATGTTTTCTTTTGTTCCATCACCAATATAATGAAAAAACATAAAATACGAACTGGAAAACAATAACATAAGATAAATTCAGGTCAGACAAAACAATATATATATAAATATATATAAATACACATAATCATAATAATAATGAAAATAAATGTATAACAAGAAAAAATAATAAAGATAAATTTGACGCGATACAATTGTGACATATTATTATCTATATGATTTGTAAATGGGCGAAAACGTATAACTTTAATTTTTTTTTTTGGGCAACATTAACGCAATAAATATTTCTATTTAGATACAATATTAAATCAATTCATAACACTAACTTTCATTTTAACTATGATTCCTAAGGAATATGCATCATCATAAGTGATTTCATTTACTTTTAACTAATAATATTATAATATTTAAGTGTAAATGAATTGATTAATATTATATTTAAATAATAATAATAATAATAATAAATCTTTCCATACATAGATAGAAAAATTTAATGATAAAAACAATTTATATGTAATAAAAACACGGTTTCAACTACCACCAGGTCAAATATATATATGTAGGGTCGTGGAACCGTCTACCGTGTATTTTTTAAGTAATTTTGACTGATATAAACAAATTAAATCACAATTTGATTATTGGGCTTCATTGGAATTTTATTGGAAAAAATTTATAAATTTATAGAGACAATGAGACAATAAAATGAACGATAGATGTTCATAAGGTAACGATAGACGGTAACTCGACCCTATATGTAATGAAAATATATAATATAATAATATCTATGTTTATTTTATTTTATTTTTAAAAAACTTTAATTTAAATAATATTACCCGTATAACAAAGAAAATGGGAAAAACGCAATGTTTTGATGAAGCATAAAAATCTTATAATTATACTATAATTTGTATATAAATTTTATATAATTATAGAAATTTTTTTTTGGCTATATATTAATTATAGTAAAATTATAGACCCACTGAGATGCTGTTTTTATATATAAAATATACAATAAATATCAAACTTTGATTTTAGTCACCATTATGTGAAAAAGTATTCTAATTAATGTATAATTAATATATAATTTATACATAAATTATTTAAAAAACTTCTAAAACTTCTTTTAAAAATATTTCTTTCTTTAATTCTAAAAACTTAAAAATGAGTTAAATTTTTCTGGCATAAGCCGCTTTAACCTTTTCGATTTAAGCTCACCGAAATCAGTCATTTTGGAAAAATTGGCCATATTGGGTAACCGTTTTCAGGCTCTGATGTCCAATTTCCGAGCCCAGTCACAAAAAAATAAGTTTTATTTTTCTTTCATAAAACCAACTGATTTACGAAACGGAAATTGAAAATTGCTGAAATAGCTTGACGACTGGGGAAAACAAAAATACCCACATGGCTAGTGGAAAACTTTTTAAAATATCATTTTTCCTTCAAAGGAGCAAAAATTACGTTTTTATAATTTCTTGGAATTTTCTGCTTAACTTGTGATTTTTCCAAGTATTTCCCGATTTTTCTGAAAATTTTCCGATTTTCCCAGTCATTTTCCGATTTTCCAGGTCATTTTCCATTGATGTTCCGACTTTCTACTGGACCAAAAATATTGACATAAAAGGACACCCTAATAATCAGGAAAAACTTCAGCAAGGTACCAAATGTCCAAAACAAATAATAAACTCTTCATACCGAGAAATTCCAAAATAATTGGAAGGTTGAGTTAAAAATTTTCAATGGAATAAAATTTCAATTAGAAAATAACTGAATTGAATTATAAAAAAAATTTGGTCATTGAAATTTTATGCTGTATATTTTATATATAAATATTATATAAATTATATATAAAATATGCTTGTTGAAGTAAAAGCTTAAATTTTTTCAGAAAAATCTATACATAATTTATATATATTTTAATGTATAGAACCATCTACGGATTATAGTCCAATTATAGGGAAAAAACGCAATGTACTATAGTATATTTTGTATATAAAAACACTATAAATGTCCAAAACAGGGGGTCTATAATTCCTCTATAGTTCCCGCATTCCCTTGCCAAACGGGAAATGACCTTTAACTTTAATTTTCTGGTTATTTTCAAATTTTTATAATGAAAATCTTGAACTTTGAAATACTTTTTTTTTAATAATTTTGATTTTAAAGTCCATTTGATTCAATGTCATTTTAAAGCAAAATATTTTTAAATTAACCACAATTAGCTACCAAAAAAATTATTTAAAAAAACCACAATTTTGTTTCATTTAAATAATAATAATAACAAAACTGCATTCAACAAAAACAAAATAATAACAACGAGAATGAAATGAAATAAAAGTAACAATTCAACACTTAAATCGACATAATTAGGTCAAAAATCAGAGTAAAAAACTGTTTTAAACGCATAACAATTCTCTGTAATCTTCCTCGTAATTTTTTCTTTCCATTTACAATAAAGTTCAAAAAGTTACTAAACCACACACTTTTTAAATGGTTACTTCTCATCGAGTTGTCATGATGAATTTTTTTTCATTTCATTTCATTTCATTTCTATTCAATTCAATTCAATTCAATTCAGAGTGCAATGAAACGCTGACTTGTAACTGTGATGCATCAACTGACACATAAGATTTTATTTTTAATTGCTATTTTTGGTTTTGTGTAACTGTTTTTTGCTCGGTAATCTTAATCACAGTGTTGATGATAATAGTAATAATGGTATCGCACTTAAAAGCATAAATTAAAATTTTAAAAATAGTACAATGCACTTTTTTTGTTATCATCTTAAAATTCCATTGTTTTGCTCGATTCTCTCATTACAAAAGTAATAATTAACTCAGTCAAAACAAAACAAACTAATTCAAAGAGTAAATAGAACACGAAATGTTATGTGTTATGTTATCGCTGCATGAACATGAATATGATGCATTTTAATGTGTGTGTGTATGCAAATTCCCTGAAGACCTAAATTTTATGCAATCTATGAAAGATTGTAAACAAAACAAAAATGTAAGTAAACGGTAAAATTACGATAATGATGATGTTTGTGTATGAATTGAGTCATGAATGTTAAATTAAATGAAATTTCAGTTGAGAATAATTCATTAAAAAGTTATGCATTTTGAGCTGAAATGTGATGAAATTCGTTAAATTGCATCATATTTTCATCTCGAATTGAACCAAGTGAGATAAGGGCCATATTTTGAGTCAAAAATTTTCAAAAAGATAAGGTCCAGGTTCAGTTACAACCAAATTAGCTCAGTTTTGATCAAATTAACTCAGTTTCGATCAAATTAGCTCAGTTTCGAACAAATTAGCTCAGTTTCGATCTATTTAGCTCAGTTTCAATCAAATTAGCTCGGTTTCGCTCAAATCAGCTCAGTTTCGATCAAATCAGCTCAGTTTCGATTAAATTAGATCAGTTTCGATCAAATCAGCTCAGTTTTAATCAAATTAGCTTAGTTTCGAGCAAATTAGCTCGGTTTCGATCAAATCAGCTCATTTTCAACCAAATGAGCTCAGTTTCGATCAAATGAATTCAGTTTCGATCAAATGAGCTCAGTTTCGATAAAATGAATTCAGTTTCGATCAAATCAGCTCACTTTCGACCAATTTAGCTCAGTTTCGATAAAATTAGATCAGTTTCGATCAAATCAGCCCAGTTTCGATCAAATGAATTCAGTTTCGATCAAATGAATTCAGTTTCGATCAAATGAATTCAGTTTCGATCAAATGAGCTCAGTTTCGATCAAATGAGCTCAGTTTTGGTCAAATCAGCTCGGTTTCGATCAAATCAGCTCGATTTCGATCAAATTAGTTCAGTTTCAATCAAATTACCTTAGTTTCGATCAAATCAGATCAGTTTCGATCAAATTAGCTCAGTTACGATCAAATCAGCTCGGTTTCGACCTATTTAGCTCAGTTTCGATCAAACTAGCTCCGTACAATTCCTTTAATTTAATAAAATCTCTCAATTTAAATCACTTACATCAAAATTCACACAATTACACCTCATTATCATACCATGTGACTGCATTTCGTACCTCAACTCATCTGATTTCAACGTATTTCAATTCTAATTATCTACAAAAAATCCAACAAAACCTTATCTTAATGTTTCATTTAAACAAATAATCGAATAAAAACACATAATTTGCATTTTGAAAGAGTTTTCATTTAATTGAGACACGACCTTAAAATGCAGATGTGAATTTGAATATTGAGACAAAATGCAATTTGATAATGAAAGTCTCTCTTTTTTATTCAAATTTTCATTTCACATACAATTAAATTTATAATTTAAACTTAAATTTCATATCAAAGATGTTTTTTGATTAATTTTACTTTTTTAAGTTTAACTTTTCTTTCTCATTTAAAATCACACATTGAAATACTTTTTCACTCTATTTAATATCAGATTGAATTAAAAAATATAAAATAAATACTGTTAAAAGTTCATCAACGAGTCAAGTAGTTAAGTTCATTTTGTCTAATTTGAATAATAATACCACTAATAATATAAAAATAATATCATAAGAAAAGTAAAAACACAAGAAATTTAATATCAAACCAAAACTTGAAAACTTTAAAACACGACACTGTTAAAATACAAAAAAAAGTTGAAATAGAAAGCAAACCTTCAATTTCATGCTCGTAATATTCATTTTTTATTATGATTATAATAATTTTTTTTATTTTATTTTTTTTTTATATGTATGCTTAGTCAAACACAATATTATTTGAATTGAAATTCAATCTGTATCTCTTGAATTGGTCCATTGTTGTTGTTGTTGTTGTTGTTGTTGTTGTTGTTTGGGTATGTTTTGGTTTCATTATAACACGTTTTCATACAAACATGTAAGCAATGAAATCTCAGAAAAGCCATTTTTTGAATTTGAATTTTAAAATGAAAATGAATATGAAAAAAAAATTAAACACAAAACAAAACAAATTATTAAACAGTGAAACGTGAGTTCAGAATACATTTTAAATACAGAATCGGGATTCAATGAGAAGACACCAACGAAGATTTTTTTTCCTTCTCGTTTTCATTACATTTAAATTAAAGATTGAATGGATTGGATTTGTGTGAAAAATTGATTTTATTGTTCTTTAATTACAATTCAAATTAGAATCAAAATGAATTATGTCGATTTAACCCTTAAAAGGACCCCTTACATGGGTCTTAATGGCCCCAAACCTCTTAATCGTCAAAAAAATTGTCAACGTGTCTCATTTTAATCCCATTTAAAAGTATCACACTAATCCATAGTCAAGTCACCCAAAAAACCATAATCAATCTTAATTCAATGTAGCACCAAATTTTGTCGTACTACTAAAACTGTCAATAACCATATCAAAATTCAATTTCTAATGAAATATGACATTTAAAATAAAATTAAATATATTCATGAAAGTAGAAAATTAAAAAAAAAATATTAAAATTTGAATCATATTCAATGTGTGCTAATCAAATGTGTAGAATAAAATTAATATGAAATGTCCAATAACTTTATAACGGTAAATTTTTTTTATTTGAATTTCTTTATCTTCATGAAAAATTAACCATATTACAGATTATTGATGAATTTCTAAAGATATCTCTTGTCAACGTTAAATAATGGAAAAATTTAATTGAGTCACAATTCGAATTGAATTGAATTTGAACTCTTAAATAACAATAAAATAAAAAAAAATGATTATTTGATTAAGGTTTGGTTGCTTATGGCTATTTTTGGACAGATATAATTTTATTTTATTATTATATCAAAGTTTTTTTCATTTCAAAATTTTAAGCGTTTAACGATAATTATGAGTTATGATCACAAAAATTCACGTTTTAATCACAATTAATTGTATTACTTTTTTTACAGTTTCTTTTCCTTCCCTATTTTTACTTTTTTGTATTTATTTTCTTTACATGTCTTGATATAATTATGATTTATCTTACTTAATATGTCTTGTAATGATGATGATGATATAATATGAGTTTGTATGAAAAAATGTGATATAAAAAAAATTTCATTATCAGTAAAAATAAATAATAATTAGAACGGCTTTCGTGACAAATATTTGTACTGTTTTTATTTTTATTTCTTTCTTTTTTTAACCCATTAAGAGCCACTGGTTCAATTTTTGGACCACAAATTTGTGAGCCTTATTTTAACACTTCAGTTTTAAGTTGAAAACGCTTCACAGTGCTAGGGCAGCAGATCACAAACAGGGAGTTAATTAATTGAGTATCGCCTTCGTACAAGATTTCAGTCTACGTATTTGTATGAGATTATATGACACTTTGAATCGGGTATCCTGGTACAATTTTTGTATGAAACTCAATATTTTCATTTAAGAGAAATGTATTCAATTTAGTACAAAGAGCAAATTCTTGAAAAACGTCTGCCTTAAGTTCAATTTTTCATGTAGAGGTCCTTAATGGGTTAAAATAAATATTTTTATCGCATCATTTTTTTCATTATAATTGTTTTTTGTTGACACAAGTGCACATTTTTTCTCTTGAATTGTATCATAACAAAGTAAAATGTTAACAAAAACAAATATTATTAGATCATAATAGCTCTTGGGCATTAAAATGAAAAAAAAGGTAACATAACGGTTCATTTTTTCTTTAAATTTGAGTCTTGAGTCATTTTAATTGTAATTTCATCAAATCATAGTACTTTGATCTAAATCGATCTGAAAAATGAAATTTTTCAAAGAAATTCAATTCAGAGACTAAAAATATTGAATTAAAATATCACTTGAAACGAAAATTAAATCATTAAAAACATTAAAGTATCAAAATTTACACGAATCAACATTAAAATTTAAATACAACCAAATATTGCCCTCGATACATGAATAAATTTTGATTTAAAGACACAATTTTTAATGAAAATAATGACTTGAATTGATAATAAACAAAAAATATGCTAATATATGATCATTAATATCATTTAAATGATTAATTCAGGTGAAAACAATCATGTACGTACCTGTCATTAAACTACCGCTTCTAACATTTTGAGACATTTAACCAAAAATGGCTTAATTGGGACTTTAAATTGAAAACAATCTCACAGGTGGTTTGAAATTTAATTTTGAGGGCCATTTATTGATTTTTTGTTGTCTCGGTACGTGCCTGAGTGGAAATTTTCCCTTACAAGTAATGGTCAAGTGAAGTTAATTATCGCATTTATTTGAAGGGATTGAATACTGAAAGTACTTAGCAAATACTGGGTTAAGTCAAGTATTTTTAACTGTCAATATTTAGGTAATAATAATAATATTTTTATACACCTACGTCGCTTGTCTGACCATTTCCCTTTTACATTTATCATTAATTTGTCATAAACACCTCTTTAACTTATTAAAGATAAAAAATAATGACTTTTAATACAGATAAAATTCTTTATTTGTTTATTTTTTAAATGTAATTTTGAAAACGCACGTGCTATCAATCGTCTTTAATTTCAAGTGAGTTATTTTTTTTGAAGATTGCTTACAAACTTCACTTGAAAAATTAAAAAAAAAAACTGTGTGTAGGTCGATCGACGCGTCTACATGTCGTTGTGTCATTAATTATTTTGTTTTAAATCGTCATGATCATCATCAGCCAAACCATTTCTACATAAATTTGTTTTGTTTTTACTTTTTTTTATTTATTTATTTTAATGGAGCAGAGCAACGAAATTTCATGTAGGATGTGTGTGATTAAGTAACAATTTTTTTAAACGATTAAGTCAAATGTCTCACTGGATTAATGTCATTTTGGTCTTGACCTGAAATGAGATGGAGCTTAACAGTGTTTTGATCTAATTTAACTTTTAACGTTTATGTTATAGAAATTACATTTAAAAAATAGTCACATTATGAAAAAAAGCTAAGCAAGTAAATATTTAAATGAAATCAATATTCTAATGTATATGTAAATATTTGAAGTTTAACAACAATACTGAGAAGTAAGCGTGCATTTGCATACATAATCAGTTATAATCCATAAAATGAATTGTAATAAAGCATATCAATTTAACTTGTTTAGGTATTTCTTTTTTTTTGTCAAATCATCAAACATGTGTAAAATTAAAATATTCCAGTAACGAAACAGGTTGGCTATTTAAATTTCAAATGTTGATTATTTTTTTGTTGCTTTTACTTCATTTAAATATTCTAAACAGTGATTTTCTGATAGTTTTTAATGCATTTTAATTTGAGTCAATGCGAAAATGTGACATTAGAGTACAAGATGGCGTCTGGTAGTTGTAATTATTGACGCAAAATGGAGCCTCTCACTCTCTCTATCGACTAGTTTTGTCAGTACTCAATGACAACGCTGAACTGTTTCAGGTTCTGCTGCTATCCTGGGACTGATGATCTTACAGCGGTTTTTTTGATAAATATTTTTTATTGAATTACCATTTGGATTTTCAAGGTGAAACCAGGAGTGTTTCTAGTCTACAGGACCATACTTTTCATACACGGTCTTTTGCTTATTTTGTGAAACAGCGTTACATGGCTGACAGAACTTTGTAATTCTATGAGCTAACCCTTAATGGCAGCGCTGAACTGTAAATCAGATAAATTTCATGCCCTTATTGGTCTTTGTCTGTTTTGACTTCAAAAAATCGCCACTGCTTCAGATGACAGGATCAAAGCTATGGTCCAATGGTGGTAGTTTGAAATGTGCTATTAGATATTTCGGTTCTGATAGTATAGCTCACAAAAAGCCCAACATAAGTGACTGTGGTGGGTAATGCAATCTTGTAATCATCAAATTTTAATATACTTACCTCGAAATCCAAATAACTTACCTCCACTTTAATCATCCTTCTGAAAATGCACTTAAATATCACGTTCGATGTTCAATTCAAATTTCAATTGAATGCAATCCCATCTATATTTAAGCACTTGAACTTAATCTCACTTCATTTACTGTATTTTTTTAATATTATTTTCAATTAAACCTTAATCTCTCTGACCTTTACCACATTTAACACCTTTTTATTGTTTAATTACTGACCTTCCTTATTATTTTTTCTCTTATTTCCCTGCAGACAACAAATACAACAGTAAATCTTTGTTTTGTTTTGTTTTGTCACCTTTCCATAAAAAAATGATTTGATGACGTATTTCATATAAAATTAAACTTTAAATGTACATTTTTTGTGCATTCATTGTGCATACAAGGAAAACGAGGGTTGCAACAGCGGCACTCCTACTCATATTTTTTTGTGTTGTAAATTTACCTGTATTGTATTGTAACGAGAGAACATTTTAGTTACATTTAATGAATAAATAATAAAACACAAAGAAAGAAAAAGTACTTGAAAAAATACTAAGCGACACACTTAAACTTACATGTAGAATGTTCCTCAGGTAGATGTGATATTTGCACAATTATTGTATTACTTTGTACAATCGAATTTACACACACACTCATATGAGTGAGTCGTTTAGGATACCAAACAGGTAGATGTGACTGTATTCGACACATATGTTCGCTAAAAATTGAATACTATTTTACCGATACAATAAATAAATATTGCTTGTTTACACACACTCACACACACATACATCGATAGTGTCAAGTGATTGTTAATAAAATACAATTTTTGCCATTTAGTTGATGTTAAATACTTACTTGATACGGATAGTTAAATGCGCGCGAGTTATTTTAAAACAAAGTTTAAACTACAACAAAAAAATATTAATAAAAGTGGTGATTTGACATAATTTTATCTGTTTAACTCGTAAAAATACCTTGTTATTACTGGTGCATGAAAAAGGGCAATTAAATTCTGAAAATATTTATATCATGAAGCAATAAAGTGATTAAAAAAGTTAACAAGGGTACTTACCTCGGAATTTAAACGAAAAATTGTTATGTAAAAAAGTGAAGACATCAGCAAATTAATTGAAATTTTTGATATAATTGATATGATGTGTCATCGCTTGCCGGTGAAAGAACTCTGAAAGATGATTTGATTGTCACGATTATTATTTTTGATTTATTATGACGAAGTTGTGATTTACTTACTTCAAAACTGCTTCATTGTAGTTGGTATGGAATTGAAATTTGCATTCAGTGTCGTGTCAAAGCGCCATCTGTCAATGATTTACTTGTCGAGCTCTGGGAATCTTCTTAACGCTTTAAGGACCTGACATTTCAAAGCCAATTCGAGCTTCCAAGCGCTTTGCTGGATATCCGCTTACCTGAAGGTCCCTCGTAATCGTGTGTTATGTTCCATGACTTGCCATTTGGGTGATAAGAGTACAGTCTTAATCTGAATCCAACCCCCTTTAAGCACGGTCTGATCATGTCTCATACCTTGATCATAATTGAGTTCATTGTCATTCACTCATTAATTAATCCATAATCACCTACAATGACAACAATTCACATTTTCATTAAGCACTTCATATCAAAGTTCGTGCTTACACCGCAAAAAATAAAAATAAAACAATAACAAACAAAAAATACCGAAATTAATTTATGCAATCATAATTAAAACAAACAAATAAACTGAAATTCCTTGTATTGTACTTTGTACCTTCTTCGTGCATTAATTTAACGAGTATCAGACATACTGAAATTCGTTTCATGCATTATCCTCGTTAATTACATAAAAAAAATAGTCACATTCAACATTAATTACCTGACTTAATTATCTCAATTTTGAAGATGGCTCACATTTAAAAGAAATGAAAACTTCAAATTAAGTCACACAATTTACGCGGGTTACTCAATTACGATGTAAATATTAAAAGTTAATTTTTAGGTTAATTGTCATAATCTTACAATCCCAGTGTGCACATCAAAACATCATTATTTGACTATTAATGTCATTTACTTTCATTTATTATGCTCAAACTTTTTTTGCAGCATTACCATAAAATGAAATAAAATGAGTCGTATTATTATAAAATTTGAATAAAATGTGGGTAATGTGTAATTGAAAACAAGAAACAAGTTAAAGAGACATTAAAATAATTTTTTTCCCAGCATTCATATTCACTGAGTTAAAGTAGCATTTGTCATCTAATTAAATGTATTTCATAATTCTTGGATTGAAAGTCTCTTAAAAAAAAATGTTTTATTTTTTAAATGTAGGTGGATTTTGTGTTAAATCAAGACTTATAAAGTGTGATTTAATTGATTCAAGTTACAATTTCAAATAAATAAGACTCGTACCAACTTATATCACTCTGAATTGATGAGGAACACCGGAAAATGACTCATCCACATTTTATATTTTTTTTTTTAAATGATCAACAATGCCATTCATTATCAAGTGCAAGCAAAAACAATAACAAATACAATAATAAGGGGGTTCAGGTCAACGAATTCTGTAAATAAATTATAAAAAAAAGAAGAAATTAAACACTTCACTGCACAGCACACATGTACAAAGAAATTCATACTATTAATTTAATTTTTTTGTTCTTCTGTTTTATTTTCAAGTTAAATTTGAAATGAAACAGGTGAATTTTTATGTAATTTTACCGTGATATATAATTTAAAGGAGGGTAATGCAGATACCCATAAAAAGTGCATCAATGTACATGTTTTCATACATAATTCATTTAAATGAACACATGTTTCCATTTAATTTTTGACATTAGATCATAAAATGATATAAAAATTTAGGGGTCAATTGTATACCAATCATAAAAAAATGTGTATCCCTAATTTGTAAAAATAAAGTATTTAACTTGTCAAAATAATTGGCACCTGTAAAGAAAAATGATGATTATGATGAGTGTGATTGCAATTATCATTACAATCATGAAGGTCAATATAAAATTTTACGAAATGTCCTTTCTGACTCTGATGATGAATCGAGTTTTTTTGCTTGAAATGTAGCGTGCTCTCTTTTGACATTCAAGCGTGTTATTTACATAAATGAGGATCATGACCAAGATTTCGTGGATCTAAATTCTCATATACGGTGTTAAATGAAATTCAATTTTTGACCAAAGTTTCAAATCATGTGCCAATCAATTATTTTCATGTCAATCAAACTTTTGAAATCATGACCAAAACATGACCATATTAAAACGACATCATTAAAACTATTCCATTACGAAATTAAAATTTTTGCATAAGAAAAATTTAGCACAGGTGCATAAACTCATCCCCTTAAAAAATTTTAATTGCATTTGAATAACCATTGAAGCACCTTTTCATAGTGCTATTACACAATTTAATTTTAAATTAAATAACAACAAAGTAACATGCAAAAATTATGCTTCTAAATAAAGAAGACGAAGCAGAAGAGAATCATGACCGTGCTTCATTTCAACTTAAATTGAGTATAATTTGTTGCTACTAGTTTTGTGTTTTGTTTTTACTATTTCAATTGAATTCAATTGTGACATATGTTGCGCACCTTGTTTACTTGAAATCCTCTGTTTTGAACAAATGTTATAATCAAAACAAATTTTCAATTAATTACCATCAATTGATTCAACAAAAAATCGGATTTCAAGTAAATTTTAAATGAAACTAATCTTCGGATAAATATTACATTTAATTGTTGAAATCCATAAAAACCATAAAATTGAATATAAATAATTACAGTTTAATCAATTTAATTAAGTAATTTATTCATGCTCTAATGTTGATCAGTTGTTTTTTTTGTCGTTTCATCATAATGAGTTTTCAATATAAAATGTTAATGTTTTACAGTTTAATTGTGAGATTATTTATTTATTTACATTAAAAATATAAAATATAATAAAATAAGTTGAAAGACTGATGTTTTTCTGGTTGGATGAGATCATTTTTACGGTGTCTTAGTTGATATTCAAGTTTATCATTTCATTTAGATTACTATCATTTAAATGTAAATTATCGTGCAAGGCATTGTGCTTTATGGGAAAATTTGAGAGATGAATGACATTTTTTTCATTTAAATTTAAAAGAAAAATTTCAAAGAAAATTAATTGAACTTGTATTGATACGAGCAAAAAAATTATATTCGTATTGTTAGCTGGGATTCTAAATTCTATTAAAATTAGAAAATGTTCAAAGGGAAATGAGCTGTCAAAATAAAATCAAAGGGATTTTCAAAGATAAACAAATCTCATTATTTAGATTCAATTTTTTTGTTGAAATTCATTGCAATAATTACTCATTTAATGCCTGATTCATATCTCAAAACAACATTAATGGTCAAAATACATGATGAAAGTGTTGAAATTAAGTTCAATGTCGTATAAACAAAGATATGCACACACATTAAGAAAGCATTTCCTGTGGAATTTTAATTGTAAAAGTTAAGATGAGTCACTTAAATTAACAATGCATACAAAACATTGAAGAGTTCGAGGAATTATTCGGATTTCGTTGTAGTCTTTTATTTCTTTGCTTTTTGTATCCTATTCACTTTAAAATTATCTGTTAAGTAATATACGGATCTGTATGAGTACGTTTCAGAAAAGGAGGTGAGAAAAACCTACATCAATGCTTTTGTATACAATTTTAAGTTGAATCAGTGCTACTTAGGCGGTCACATTAAAAGTATGCGGTTATTTCTCGAGAAATTTACACTTAGCATCCATTAATAATAAGGATTTGCATATTAATGTTTATTATTTAACATTAATTTACTTGAAATAATATGAGTTTTATGGTGTTGTGGTTAGAAAACAATAATCATAAGATCTTACATTTTAATGTTAAAGCAAGGAATTAATTTTAATGATCAAAGTAATTAAGATTAATATCGGATAGATTTTGCTCACCAGGCTCTCAATGTAAGAGCTTATTTCAGTTTTAACGGCCTTTTAACTTGTCTGGCCTTGGATTCAGTTTTCTTACACATTATAGTGAGCTGCTTGGCTTGTTTTAAAGTTAATTGTAAAATGACTTTAATTTCCGGCTTCAACAAAACCCTTAAGTTGAATAAAAAGCGTCATTATATAACAACAAAACGTCATTTAAAGTCAATTTAAAGATTATCACAGCTTACGAGTCCCTTCAGACAATACAAATCACATCATAAAGTCAATTTTTTAATATCACTAAAGATAAATTGCTGAATGTCTTCATTATTTCCATTACATATTAACCTTTAAATGGTGTTTGAATTGAAAAATAATCTTTTGTCTACATTTAAAAAGATATCAATTAATAAAGATTATTTTACATTATCATTCACACTCATTCATTCAGAGAGAGTGCGAGATGAAGTCATGTGTGTTGACTAGCCCTTTTAATGTGTCTTGAATGAATAAATTGAATAAATTATTTCTTTTTTTGTTAAAGGTTTCAATTAATAATACAAATAAAAAGAAGAAACGAACAATGTGCCATTTAAAGAAATTCTAAAGAATCGTGTGCCATCATTTTAAATTGAAAAATAAGAAAAAAGCCACAAAGCCCAAAAAAATGATAAAGTTCCGCTACGTAAAAAACAAAAATAATAACACTAATAAAGACTCCAATTCAAAAGAGAAAAAGAGTTTTAATAATAATAATAAGAATAAAAGTAAAGAGGAGGTTCAACATCATAACAGTAATGACATTAAAAGTGTGATTAAAAGCAATTGTCATAGCAATCACAACAAAAGTATAGAAAATATTTATGACAGTACTTCTCAAATTCAATACAAACCGAGAAATTACAATAATTTTAACGACTATTCCGATCAAAATATTTACGTTTATTACGATGATAGCCAAAACTACTACAATTCGGTTTACAATTCAACTGGAATTACAAATGAAGAGTATCAAAGTTGTGTTAGATCCATAGTTGTGAGTCTCGTTTCACTGAAATTCGTTTAACATGTTTTTAATTGAAATAATTTTACTTATAAATTTCTATTTTTACTTTTCCAGGAACTCTTCTCACAATTACAAACATCATCAGAACCAGCACTATGTCCTGAATCCCTTAGACGAGCACTTGCAAGTGGTCCACTTGCCTCAAGACGGTTCCCACTCGGCTGTCTTGGAGATGCAGCCGAATGTTTCGAGCTTGTCCTTCATCGAATCCACTCACATTTATCACCCGAAGACAGTGATCAGTGTGAGATACCATCATGTGTTGCACATCAACGCTTTGCCATGCGTGTTGTCGAGCAAAGTGTATGTGAATGTGGAGCAAATTCAGAACAATTACCATTTACTCAGGTATGTATGGTAAAATTATATTGTAATTGAATCATCATTATTATCATAATAATTATAACTAATTATGGTTATTTTTATTTTAAATGTAAATTTATGGGAACTTCTTCAAATTATGATTCCACATTTAATTTTATTTTTAATTTTCTCTTAGAAGTACTTTTATAGCTTAATCTCTTCAAAGAAAATCAATAACAGAAATGATGTTTATTAAATTAAATAAATAATAATGATATTTTTTACTCAATTATGGTTAATTTGAGATATTTTATTGCAAAAAAATAAACATAAGACATTTAAGAAACTAGAAGCTAAAATCATAATAACCTGTTATTGATATTATGCAGCTACTGCTTATTGAAAATGTTTTTTACCATGTTGTAAATTGCGATACTGACTTGTTTTCAATTGAGTTTATGCAAATTTAACTGTAAGGTGCAGTTAAAGCTGGTCATGTTTATGTTTCAAAACTTGAAAAATGGACTTTGGGGACCTCTTGATTGAATACTATTTGTACGAAGTCTTAGTCATCTTCAAAAAGTTGCCATAATTCAGTGGTTAAGGCTTTCGTCTATCATGTCATTTGTCAAGGATAAGCGTTTGTTATAGAAATTTTGGTCAATAGTACCCATTGAAGGCACAGTGGGCCTTCTAGACCCTACCTTACCCTTAGAGCGCCATATAGGCAACATGGCCTCTTGATACTTTTTGTAATGGATCTCAGCCTTTTTCCGTTCAATATCAAAAAGACACATGGTTACAACCAAAACCATAAAAACTCAATTCCAAATCTAATAAAAATCATAACAAAAAATCGCCATTTTCAAAGTAAAACTAATAAACTTGTTTTGATATTTTATGTGACCAGTGACCATGCATAAGCCATACTAATAGCAATATCATAATATAACTTTAAACCATTACGACATGACATATTTTATAGTTATAATATTTTGATTGCAATAATCTGATTTGACTTGGGCAATTTTTTATCGATATTATACGACTACATTACATAAAAATATTGGATCTAACTAAATTAGTGCACTTTTTTGGCCTTAAATAAACTTCAAACTGAGAAAAATTAAAATTCAATTGAAACTATATAAAAAATCTCTTAATTAAAATCCAAATTAAAATTGAACACGATTAAATTAAAAAAAAAATCAATACGTAATCGAAGGTGCTCGCTCACTGGGAAAATTAGTGATCAATCGATTGATTATGCAAAATCGCTTAAAGCTCATCTTCACGATTATTATTATTATTATTATTAATTTTATCAAAAAATCATTTACACGAACAAAAAACAACAACTTGGCAATAAATTATCTTTAAATATTTTTATATTGAATTCCATTTGTTTCCATGATTCCTAAGAAGCGTCGATGTCAATCAATAAAGATAATAAAATATAAAATTTATTTATACAATAATAGCGAATTGTTGGAATTCGCATGCACTTCTGTATTATCGTTGTTGTTGTTTATGTTTTATGTGTGTCAGATGTCAGATAAAAATTTGCAGTTTAAATACAAAACAATGATGATTAATGATTTGGTTCCTTGAAGTTTTGCATGAAGCCAAATATGATGAACTTTGATTTGAAATTACTGTCATATTACTCTTTGCCTTTAAGAAGTCGAGTTTATGACCAAGGCTTTCGATTTAAGTTATTTTTTTTGTGAAGTTATTATTTTTTCAATTTACTCAATTTCAAGGCAGTTTGAATCAAATAACGGCAATTAAAAACCAATAATATGAAGTAATAAATTTCCTTCAGGGCATTTTAAAGCTTAAAACAATGGCATTGACATTGCTCTAATTATTGAATAAAGTGATAAAATTGATTCGATTAAATTTAATTTAAAATGGAATTTCTTCCATTATTTTATTTTAAGTTCTCTTATCGCTTTATTTTGATTTCATTGAATCGGAAAACGAGTTATTTTAACTTTAATCTTTAAGTTATCGCCTGAAATTTATCTTCTGGAATTAATTTTAAAATAAAATCATAATGAATCAATTTTTCTAATGTTATTTTCGTGTTCAGTCCAGTTTACTATGCTTTATAGTCTATTTAAGACTCTATCAACATATTTATTTGATATTTATTGCCTTTGTCTATTAAATTTGTTTTATTTTTCATAATTTTTATTATAAGAATTATTATTATTATTAATTTAAATTGAGTATTACTTTGCCCGTATGGAATAAAATACAGCTTTCATATGCAAAAAAACACACACATGTGCTATTATTAATGTTGAATGTCAGTTTGACAGGAGTGGACTTATAAACAAAGTGTAGTATTAGCTAAATAGTAACATAAATTTGTTTCAAGGTTCTTTATTCTGTGTGTCAAAATGTAATAAATGAATGTTTTAAAGCAAATATAAGAGTTTTATGAGATACGTTTCAAGATTTAATTGTTTTACTTTTTACAGTCTTTTAACAGTAAAGGGTATAATTAAAGGGTTTTATAGTATAATTTTACAGTTTTGTTATAATTAAAGATAATATCGATTAAAATTGAATGGAAATTCCTTTCTAATTGCTATTTTGCGATTTTAAATGGAATAAAATTTCATCATGGGACTTGGATTTGAGAAAAATGTAAATTGTGATAAGATGAGAAGCTTCAATGGATTCAACAAACCGTGGAGATTGTATGATACAGTGGTTAGCGTGTTTGACTATCAATCTTAAGGTTGGCAGTTCGATTCTCGCACCGGCCTTTAATCTTTACAATCTCAAAGGTCCCTTTTTCAGGCTTCTTAATTTGAGTTAAAAGCTAGATAAAGGTAGCGACTAGTTGGGATGACAGGATCCAAGCTAAGGCCCTCGGATGATGATAACAGGTATGCACAATTGGCCCTACTGATGGCTTGAGTGCAGGCTTAATAACCGCCCTACAAATCTGATCTGATCTATTCAACAAACCGTTTAGTATTTGAAACAAGTTTCCGCTAATGTTTCACTGGTTTACGGTTGAGAGTGTATTTTGAACATTTCTGGCTACAAAATGAGGTGAAACCGCCTTCCAGTAAATAATACACGATTTTCACAAATCCAAGTATTTTATTCAGTCCTGTAGGCTGACTGATTTAGTCTTGCTCATATTCGAAATTCAAATTTTTTGTTCATTGGGATCAGAAAAACGAAATTCAAACAATCGCTTAGCTGTCAATCACCCAGCTAACAGACATTGCTTAAGTGACTCACAGGTTTTTGCTCTGGAAACTCAAATAACCTCAAAATCTCGTTTTAATTTAACTTTTTCAAGAAACAAGACTCAAATTTCCTAAAAATAAAATTTCACATGTCATGTAAATTTTCCACAAGTAAAATCTTACATTGTAACAACTCACATTTAAAAACATCATGTAATATTTCATTTCAATTGTAGTTAAACGTGTTTTATTTATTTATTTACATTTGTAATTTCAATTAAATTAGCTCTTAAATCAAAACAACGAAATGCTTGAACAGGTTGAAAGTTATCTTCATCGCACGATGTTGTCTTAGCTTAAAAGAGTCTTTTAATATAAATTTTGCTTATGCTTTTTTTTACTTTTAAATGTCCAGAAAACAGAGATATAAATAAAAAAGAATGTTAAACAACATGTTCATATTTTGATTTTAAATTTATTTTTGTTGAATCAACAACAACATTTAACATGAAGTTGAAAAAAAAATATAAAAAGAAATTATGTTGACCCTGTTTTCTAACTGTACAATCCACTTTTTTCTTCTCTTCTCTTCACGTTACATGTTCAATGTTTACAGTCATGTGTGTGTGTGTTTACTATCAACTGATAAAAGTTGCTTAAATTTTTGTTTTTATTATTATTCTCTTCTTTTTGTTGATGTTGTGGACCTTTAAATACAGTTAATGATACAGACGTTGATAAAATTTTGGACATTTAATTTTTTTTTTTAATTGAAACTATTCTTGAAATGTATTCAAGGAAAATTTAATGAATTTCAATCCCTAAATCTCAATTTTTTCTAATTTTTATTCACTTTCCATGACATTTCATGACCCATGCACATAAAAATCAGCTCATATTACATTGAGTACGTATCACTTTCAAAATTGAAATTGAAAATTGAACTTATAGGAAAAAAAAACATTGATCTCGAAAATTGCCTCAAGGTATAATAAAGTGCTCATGTTAACACTGAATTAAAATTTAAATTTAACATGAATATTCAATCAAAAATGTTGAAAGATGTAAAATGTAATGAAATTGATACACACAGACACTTGAATTAATTTTTTGAAAAATTTTTTATTGAAGCATCAAAACAACAGATTTATTACATATGCGATATAAAGATACCATGCAATGAATGGGTCAAGTCATCAAATGTATGGAAATTTTTCATATTTATGAATATGAAAAAAAATTGTTGTAATAAAGAGAGTTCATTATAAAAATTATTATTAATCCGACTAAGTTTTATTACGATGATGATGATGATGAAGAAAAAATTTGTTTCTATGAAGTGTTTGATGTTCAATATATTGAATAAAGTAATTTGCGTGAATTCATTTAATTTTATAATACACTGTAAATTGAAAATTTACATGAACTTTGAACAGCACTGGGATTGTCCATGATTTGGATTTATTGTGTGAGCATCTATTTGATTTTCAAGGGAAGGCCTTTTTTTAATTTTTTTTAACTGAAAATGAAGAATTTTTCGAAAAAAGCCACGTTTGACCCAATTTTGACCCAAAAAGTGTTAAAATAAGATTTTTTGGCTTTTTTACTTTTCGTGGCCGTTTGAATCTCAAAAATCATGGATAGAGGGCGCTGAGTTTCATGTTCAATGAAATTCCTCTGATGCTTTAAAATGCTTTAAAATTAAATTCACTGTCTTCGGTCATCTTTCAAGGGGAATTTCTGGTTACAGTGCATTTTTTTCTTACTTAAAAATTTTAATAAATCTTTTCAATTTAATAAAAAAGGTGTTTGTTTAATCAAAATTTACACGAAATTCAAAATGAATGACTTTAATTTTTTTTTTCATTTTCATTTTTAATCACAACCTTTGAAATATCACATAGAAAGTTGACTCATGAAAATCTAAACCACGAAGACTTGTCACACTCAACAAAACTCACTTTTAACGTTTAAATTTTTTTAATTAAATTAAACTCCTTGAAATTGTCCTACATATTTTTTTTTTAATTTTTTTTATTTGAAAATCAAAACAAACAAACACTTCAATTTCCGTTAAATTCACTTTCAAGAAGCGACGTTTCATGAAATATCATGTGAATTTTATTCAATTTTTATAATGAAATCCTCTGTAACATTAAAATTTAAATTAAATTTAAGTATTTTTTTTTTTATTATTCGTGCACTTATTGCCCAAATAATTTGAATATCAAAACATAATTTGACCGAATTTTTCATTGAATAAAAATAAATAAAGTAAATTCCATGCTTTTGACCCTGATTTTATGAGTAAAATGAATCTATGAGTAAAAAAAAATAAAATTAATTGAAATTTTCAATTACGATGCTGATTCAATGAACTTTAAAAAAAATAATAAATTCAAATAATCACACGTCCAGTCATGAATCACCTTTTGAATAATCGCATTACATAAACAAAGGCTATTGTTGTTCAAATTTTATGTCATATCACATTTTTTTTGTATTTTTTATATGTGAATTACATTTTTTTATATAAATTTCATGTTTTTTGTTCTATTTACAGATGGTCCATTATGTGTCAGCTTCGGCACTGACATCGCAATGTGCTCTTGCAGCGACGAATCACAAAACCATGACCTTCGGACAATTGCTGAGATGTGCAGCGAATATGGGTGATATAAGAGATTGTCCGGTAAGTTTTCAATTAAGTCAAATTAAATTAAATTGCTTAAAATTTACAATTTTTACATTTAAAATTCAAATTTGATCGGTCAACCATCATCTTATGCTATCATGATACTTGTAATTTTTTTTTTTATTTTGAATTAAATCGTTTTGGACACGCTTTTATAAACAAAAGTTTGATTAATGTCTACAATTTTCATTACATTATGAATGTAAAAAATGCTTCAAAATGAGTAAATTTATGTTTAAATTGAAAGGAAAAACATCATATAAAAGTTATGCAATGCAACTGTTTTTCACCTTTGAACCACCTCTGATTTGGTTCAATGACTCAATTTACATATTCAAGGTTGATGGAGCTCAATTGTGTTCCAATTACATTTAACGTGAAGAAATCGGCCCAAATATGCCATTTAAGACCAGAATCATGCCCGAAAAGACTGAACCTCATTTCATCGTAAAAGGAATTGAAATTGACGATGAAAATCAGATAAATTCAGTTCAAATCCATTTCAATCCAAATCCAAATTTAAAAAAAATCAGAGTACTTTTACATTTTTTTTCATATCCATATCCATTTAATTGTATATTTTTCTAAAATGGTTCCTTGTTTCTAGTGTTACAACACTATTTATGATTAATATTTGCAATCATTCAATGTACAGCAGCCCCATAGCGATTGTTTATGGTCCATTACTATCACTTTGTTTTTGTTCAAACAGTCAGACAATCATATTTTTTTTCTATGAAAGACCATTAGTTGCCTTGTTTCATGTTATTTTTAATGCTATTTATGTTAAACAATAATTTTGTTAACCATTTTTAAGACACCAAAAATAACACACAACACCACTGCATGTGGTTAATGGTCAACATGGTATCATATGTATATGAAAAAAAATGGATAGAATACATTGTTGTTGTATTTGTTGCTCTTGATTAAAATAAATGATTTTTTTTTATCTCATTTTGGTTTTTTTTTTTGTATTGAAAGAGGCAAAAAAATGCAAGGAAATGAGCATTTTGAGGATGATTTGACATGTCAGTTATTGGTCAATGTTAATTTCATGTCACATTTTCCTCATTTAAGAGAAGATTCTCCATTTTTTTAGCGCATTTTTCGTTGATTTAAAAAAAAAGAACTCTCAAATTGAGCTTATGCTGTCCGTCTATCTTCAAAATCAAAATAACTGACTTTTTCAAAATGGTCCTCTATCAAAAAATTTAAAAAATGGCGATATTTTTTTGGCAAAATCACGGAAATTTCAAAAATCCCAGGCATCGGAAAATTGAGAAAATTTTCAATAACCCTCTGAGAAGTAAAAGCGCACTTTTTACGTCTTAAAGTATAAAAATTACGCTTTAAAAGTGTAAAAAGTACGCTTTCATATTTTTTAACAAAGAATTATAATTTTAGAATTGTGAAAAAGGCCAAAAAAACCTAAAAAACTCAAAATTGTCAAAAAAACAAAAGTTTCAAAGAACTCAAATTTCCAAAAACCCGAAATTTTTAAAAAACTCAATATTTTCAAAAAACTCAAGAAACTCAAAATTTTCAAAAAACTTAAAATTTTCAAAAAACTCAAAATTGCCAAAAAAACCAAAAGTTTCAAAGAACTCAAATTTTCAAAAAACCTGAAAATGTCAAAAAACTCAAAATTTTCATAAAACTCAAGATTTTCAAAAAACTCAAAATTTTCAAAAAACTCAAAATTGTCAATAAAAACTAAGAGTTTCAAAGAACTCAAATTTTCAAAAAACCCAAAAATGTCAAAAAACTCAAAATTTTCAAAAACTCAAAATTTTCAAAAAACTCAAAATTCTGTTCTGAAGAGAAATGCACTTAAATTTTTCATTCAAAGCCATTTTCTCACTTTTTTTTGGTATATTGATCTTTATTGGTATTGCTTTGTGTTGTGTTTTATGAATTTTATTTAGTTAAATTGTTTTGAAAAAATGAGATTTATTTAAAATTAAAAAGTAAAACAAAAAAAAATACCAGTAACTCAAAACGGTAACAATACTTTTGTAATTAGGCTTTTTAAAGTGCTTTGTCGTTCAATTGCACAGCATGATTCAGTAGCTTACAGTAAAATGTTTTAAAACAAATTTGAAAATGTACTCAAGACACTTTAAAATCAAAAAAATTTAATACTCTGTACTAAAATATTCAAAGTAATGCGGAAATATCATAAATAAATAGATTTAAATTAAAATTAAAATTATAGAAAAAAATTACAAATCATTGAACGATAGATCACGAACATGATTTTTTTAATGAAGAAATTCTTATCAATTTTTTTGCATCAGTACTTTCATTAAACATCCGTTTATTGTCTTAAAAGAGTTAATGAAAGGTACGAAAACTATTTCAGTGGACTTAATTTTAATTTCAATTTCAATGTAACACATACAGAAATTGAGGGAATGAGAGATACTGAGAGAGAGAAAGTGTCTCTTCAAATGCAAAAAACATTAAAACATGAGTTTTTTCAATTTAGATCAATGTTTATGATAATAAAAAATTACTTGAATAGGGTTTTTTTTTCATTAAAATTTTGCATTTCATTTCAATTTCAAGTCGAATTATAAGGAAATTGATCGAAATTTGTCAAATTAATGCGATTAATTGCAAAAAAAACATCTAAATCACACAAAGATGCAATTACATGGGTGACGAAAAATTCAAAAAAATTGCATCAAATTACGTGAAATTAAGATAAAAATTAAATTTAAATTACCTTCAATTAAATTTAAATAAATTTGTTTGGTGATTAATTTCATAATTAAATTCACTTAAAAATTAACTGTGTTTTTTGTCACTCAATTCGATGTAATTTAGCGTAAAGTGCTGCATGAAGGACAGAAATCATGAATTTAAGTACTCAAATGATATAATTAAATTCTCACATTAAAATAAAAAATATTAATGGACAAAAAATGTTTAAAAAAAAAAATTTGATGACTTTAAATTAAAATTAAATTTAAAACCAAAGACACTTTAAAAGGAAAAAAAAATACGGTTTGTAGTCAAAATGAATCAAAAATCACACCTATTAAAATGTCATAAAAATTGAGTGGCTTCTAGTATGAAAAAAGAAAAAAAAAATAAAATATTTATGAATGGAAGGATTTTTTTTATTAAGGAAAATTAAATGCAAAAAAATGATAAAAAAATTATAATAATTGCTAAAATCTGAGTTGATGCGATGAAGAGACTTGATTTAAATGTCATCTTTTGACTTGTAATTTTTTTTTCTAGAATATTTTTTTATAATTTTTGATACATAGACCATAATTTCAAGCAAAGTGACACTCTTAAGCTTATCAATCATGATTTTATTTTAATTGTACATTTAAAGAATTAAACAAATTGAGTGACATTAAGTGAAGATGAGACAATGAGATGATATAAAAATTGAAATGTGACGTCAATGTGACTTAAATTACCTTTAAACGAATCAAAATTGGCTTTAATTTGGAATTTTAGGCCTTTAAAATGTTCAATGAGATTCTAAGCTGAATTGAGATTTTTAAAATTGAACCTTCAAAGTCAAATTTCATGAATTTCAAGTCATACTTTCCCATGAGCACACAAATTTCGCAACTCATTTGCTTAATTCATGTCAAAATTAATGCAAAAAATTACATACAAGCACGAACAGTGTAATTTTCATCAATATGAAACATTAAATTCGTATATTATCCGATAATGATCATCACACATCATAACAATTTTGATCATTACAAAAATCTTCAATTCATATGCTTCCTCGTGTCATATTAAATTTTTTGTACTGTAACGTAATATGATTGAAACATGAATGCTATGCAATGAAATCGTTTCATTAAACAAAACATAAAAAAAAATAATAATTTTGGTATTAAAATAATAGATATGTCTATCAAATTATGTGGCATTGAATTTTCAATTTAAATCACAATTCAAATCACAATTCAAATCTTAATAAAAATCTTGGAATAAAATAAAATAATCGTTATAATTATTAAAATAATATGAGTTTGTAATAAAAATATTTTGGTGTTCCGTTAATTTTATTTCATTTGAATTGGAATTTCATTGATTATTGAAATTTAGGATCAAGATTATGAGGAATTTGATGTTTAAAAATTATTTGCGCTTGATTACGATTCAATGAATTGCAATTCAATTGATATTTTTAATTGTCGCATTGAAGGTTCGTCGCTTGTTAATTTCATATGAAGAAAATGCAACAAGTCTTTTGTTTTTTTTTTGGGTTTCATGTGAAATTGAAAATAAAATACAGGAGTATTGTGGGAATTAGTGTCGTCTGCTGGATTTGCCTCACAATGCCATTATAATTTTTATCAAAAATCATCGAATTTCAAATTTTTTGAAATGATCGAAATTTTTTGGAGATAATTCAAAATTTATACAAATTTTTAAAATTTTCTCAAAATCAACAAAATTTTTCGAAATTTGATTTCAGTCAAATTGAATTGCATGGAAAATTTTTAAGTAAAATCGCATATTTTTCGTTTACGATCATTTTCTTACATTTTTCCCTCTTCCTTTCCTTCAATGGACCATTTTTGTCTTTTAAACATCATTTTAACGTTCATTTCAATTGCAAGCCTTCGTTTTATCGTTCAAATCAAAAAAATGTAATCCAAGTTAACAATAATCACATTGAAATAAAATAAAATTTAAAAAAATGCATTTAAAGAATAATTCAAAATGACATCTAAATTCTATTATTCATTTTTTAATCATTTAAATATTCAATCATTCAACGACACAAAAAAACCGGTTAACTTGATCCGATTCTTATGAAATGAAGAATGTTAGGAAAAAAAAATTAAACACCTTCATCTCAATTCAATTCAATTGCTATCAAATTCTATTGGAATTGAGAAAGAACTTTGAAAAAAAATATTTTACTAGTATACAAGAGAAAAAAACGAAAAAAAATGGATCATCAATCAAATTTTTAATCATAGGTGTATCGTACACACACACACACACACAAAGGCACGCACATTTTAAGATAATGCATGCATTTAAATCATTTAAATGTATTAAAGGTACAACAATTTGAATTAAATTTCATTGTATTCTTGATTTAATGAGACAGTCCACTGGTAATTTTATTTGAATTTGATTTTAATTTTAATTTTACAAGACATTTTATCTCGTGAAACATCTCGCACGCAGCATTCCATATTTTGTGTGTGTGTATGATTTAATAATATAAATGTGGAATAAACCAAATTTTTATCTTTTTTTTTATTATTTATATTATTTTCTTCAATTGTTTGATGAAAAAAACGATTTAAATGGAAGTATATTAAGAAAGGAAAAAAAATTAAATGCATCACGATACACACATTTTAATGTACGATTGTACGTCAATTGTGCTGTAACATAGTTTTTTTTTTGTTGTTTTCTAGTAAAATTAAAAGATTTAGAGTAAAAGATATTCGATTCTGACACGAATAGGTTTTTAATTTTCTTACAATTCTAAAATTTCTATGAAAATTGTTATTACGATGATTCTGATGATGATTTAACTTGAAAGTGTTTCAATGAAAGTGGGTCCAATTTTTTCTGATAATGCCAGTAAAGATGCCAGTTTCTAAAAATTCATGAATTGGGATAACTCTGAGAATTTGAAAATTTCCACACTTTTCCACGGTTTTTGGAAATACCATAATTTTTTTTCATTTTCCTTCAATGAACCTGCATCATTCAATTTTCCACGAATTTGAGGATTTTCTCCAATTCTTTTAAATTCATATTTCAAAAATAAGCACTCACATTTCACCTTCAAAACGACGAGAAATGCACTTGAAATTTCAAATTTGGTCCAATGAGCGGATTTCCAAAGACTTGAATATGTTTGAAGGGCGCGCCCGGGCACCTACAGACAGAGGGACGACACGATTGCATGCAATACATGCAAAATCCGTTAAATTTATAAAAACACTGGACATGAAAGGGCAAAATTAATATTTTTTTTGAATTGAAACATAAATTCAATGACAATCATTTTTTTCCCAAAATAAAGCAATTAATTTTTAAAAAACACCTCTGACTTGTAATTTATTCATAAATAAAATAAAAAATAAAAATGAGCATTCAATCATCATATTTTTTGGAGCCTATCATCAAATCATGTGAATATTTTATGAAATTTTAAACGTTTATGTTTAAATGTCTTTAATTTTTATTTTTATAACCCTAATTTACAATAAAAACAAAAAAAATATAAAAAAAATAAAAACGACAAATCAAACGATGAATAAAAACCTTTTTTGAGTCAATTCATGCATACTAATGCAGTTAAAATTGGTGATCATTTATTAAAATTCAAAAGTGGTATCAACAGAAATCGTATCCAAGACAGGTATGTCAATTGTATGTAACTGTTAAAATTTGAGTTTAATTGAAAAAAGTTCTTATTTAATGAAATTTGTACAATTTTTTCAATATTTTTAAGCATTTTTAAACGATTTTTGATGCAATGAAGTCATTTTAACGACTTTTAATTGAAATTTTAATTGAAAATGTCCATTTCATGTAAAAATTTCAAGTAAATTTTCATATCAATGTCTTTGTTTAGAACTAAGGTCATTTGTAGCACTGAAATTTACCTTAAATTTAGAGTCACATTCACAAAATAACCGAATTTGATGAAATTTTGTAATGTTACCTTGAAAAAATTGTCATAACACGCAATTTCGTGTTGTAATTTCATGATGATGAATTTTTAACATTTTTTTTTTATTTGGTTAAGAGGCCCAAATATATCACATCTCCCAAAATATCTTCAAATTAAATTGACATGAACATGATTTTTGACAATTTTGACCTTGGACATCATCAAAATCGAGATTCATGTGATCTAAATTCGTTCTAAATTGAAAAATGAAGTAATTTTAAACATAAATCTCAAAGCTGATGTCATGATAGATAAAAAATAATTGCATTGCAAACTATGCATTGATAAATTCTTGTCATGTTCTCTTTACATTTGATTAAAATGCAAGCAAAAATAAATTTAATGTAAAAATATTTATTTATTTATTTAATTTAAAATATTAAAAAGAAACAAAACAAAGATTCTGCTTCAGGAATATGAATTGCAATTTTATTTGTGATGTGGTTTACCTTGAATATGTTCGTTTATGATCATTTTTTTTATTATTTTATAAGAAGAATTCATGTTAAGTGTTTTATTGCTTCTGTTTCTTTCAATGTAAATAAAATAAATGTCAAAAGTGAAGATGATCACATTTTAAATTTTTTCCATTTCAATTTTTCATTACAGAATGCGTGTGGTGCCAAAATCGGAATTTGCCGTGCTCTGCTGAATCGTCCAGATGTCGTTTCAATTGGAATTGTTTGGGACAGTGAACGACCATCTGCAACTCAAGTACATTCAGTGCTGAAATCTGTTGGGACTTCACTTCGACTCAATGATGTCTTTCATCAGGTGTCTGATCAGAGATGGGCACAAAATAATACGCATGAATTGGTTGGTGTCGTTTCATATTACGGCAAACACTATACAACATTTTTCTTTCACACAAAATTACGTGTATGGGTTTATTTTGATGATGCTAACGTAAAAGAGGTAATTATTTGAAATTAATTCAATTTAATCGAAATTCAACTCACATTTCAATCTCCCTTAGGTTGGCCCCGATTGGGAAGGAGTTGTGGACAAATGTAGTCGAGGTCGATATCAACCGCTGTTGTTACTCTACGCCTTGCCACAACCACCCAGCCCTGTGATACAATCCCAATATGCACAACCCGAAATCACCCAGATGCCGAGACGAGCAATCACCCCAAGTCCAGAGAAGCCACCAATGGGTTCAACGAGACGTGCCATCACCCCGACACCTGCTCGTGCGTTATGTGACTACCAAAATTTGAGTGTTATTCAAAAGAATATTTTCGCCAATGATTCTAGTAGTAATAATAATAGTGAAAATGAAAGTTATATTAGTCGTAAGACAGTTGAAAATGTGCTGAGTGCACAACAATATCAAAATCTCAATATCATTCAAGATAAAATATTTAGAGGCAATAATAATTCTAATAACAATCCAAGTAATAACGTTCCCCTTACAGACGATAAAAATGGGTACATTTCAAAGAAACAACTCGAAAATATCCTTATCAACAATCACAAGAAATCAAATATGTTACATCGCAGTTTGAGTGCTGACAGTGCATCTCAATCTGGATCTGGGTCACCTCCAAGTGGGACAGGATCCCCACCAAACGGTGATGGGTTATGCGTTCCCGATCACTTGAATCAACCACGCCGACGCGATTCCGGAAATTGGAGTGGTGATCGCAATAGTGCAAGTTCATCCTCGTCCACGACACTCGATAATCCTTACTTGTATTTGATGGGAAAACGTAATGGGAGTGTGCCTCCAAGTCCAACCCGAAATGGACAATATTGTGATGCTGGATATGATTCATATTCTTTATCTTCTACAGACTCTTATCCCCCTAAACATTTGGTGAATCCTCATTTAGCGAAAATCCCTGAAAGTGTCTGTCTCTCAGTTGATTGCGAAAAGTTGTGCATGGAAGCTGATCAACTCATTGAGAAAAGTAAAGTGCTTGAGGAAGCACACGATTTTGAGACAGCACTCGTCTTATGCAATGCAGCTGCAAGTAAGGCCCGTTCAGCAATGGATGCACCTTACAGTAATCCACATACAATGACGTTTGCACGAATGAAACACAATAGTTGTGTTATGAGAGCTAGAAGTTTATACAGGCGGATTGCCATTGAAAAAGGAGGCGAAATGGCAAAAGAAGTGCTTAATAATGTGAATGGTGTAAGACATGCCAGACAAAATAGTAAAGATAAAACTTCACATTCACGTCAAAATAGTCGTGAATTGATCAGTAATGAGAAATCACCATCTAAGAGCATTGAAATTTATGCAACATTGCCCAAGAAAAAGGCAGCTACGACAATTAAATTGGTTGAAGCAGATATCATTGAAACAGAAACGACCAAGATTGAAATTCAACCACAAGCACCTGAAAATATCGCGAAACCAGTTCAACGTGAGAGTAGAAGTTTGTTCGGACGGAGCAAGGACTCGAAAGAGAAGAGGAGCAAAAGTGAGGATCGCAATAAGGTTGCAAAAGATTTTGAACAAATTCTTGCAAATGCGAAAGATACCTTGAAGAAACACAAGGAAGATAAGGATGAGAAGAAGGAGAAAGATAAGAGCAATAAGAAACAACACAAAATCCGAAGAAAGCTATTGATGGGAGGTCTAATTCGACGCAAAAACAGGTCAATGCCTGATTTGACAGAAGCAGCTGATGATCAAGCTGCTAAACCAGCAGCACCTGTCTTGCCAATCACATCTGTAGATGACAGCACTTTAGGTCTAAATATGACAAACAAGGATCTCAATAACGGTTACTTATCCGAAGGCCATTTTGAATACTCATCTTCATCCTCAACTAACCCAAATCTCGAACGCAGCAAATTAATGCGAAAGAGTTTCCATGGAAGTGGACGAACTTTAACAGCATCAAATGTGTGTGTCAAAGTTCCTCCACCACCTCCATTACGAGTCAACAGCTCACTAACAAACGGTCATGATTTCTCATATCAAGACCAAGCACCCATCCAACCATATCATGCCGCGAATATCTCAAATTTATCTACAATAAGTTCAAATACAAGTATGTCTGAAGACTCATGTCAAACGATAATCACTTGTGCTGTTGTGCATCACGAACAAAGTCCACCACAAAAAAATAACACAGCTTCTGGTCCTTCTTCTTCCTCAGAAAACACTGATGAAGTTGACAATGCAATCAGATATGGATCTCACTTAGAACTCCCTCCATACCCAAGTCCACCAACGAGCACTGTCCATTCACGTCAAGCAAGTGAAGATTTTCCCCCACCACCGCCTACCCTTGATCTTGAACCTCTCAATGAACAATTGAATGAAATTCAAAGTTTACAGCGGGAATCCAAACAATCAGTATCAGAATCTCAAGGCAATCTTAAAGGTACAACGAGCATTTTAGCTCAACTCCAGCAAAGGCAACAAATGTTAACCAAATTAAAACAAGTACAAAATGAAAATGCAAATAAAGATCAAAACAGTTCCGAAATCAAGTATGCAGATACTTGGTTAAAGGAACTCCAAAACAAACAATTCTCAATTAAATCAAAGACAAATAATGGTAAACCAGAGTCTCCTGTCCTTAGAAATGTTCGTGATCTCACATCTCGATTCGAGAACACCAAATTAAATGGGAGTGTTGATAGTCTTAATAGCAATAACAGGGATTCACCCAAACCGAATATCGCTCGTACTGGTATGAGTGGGTTGATTGAACCTCCATGCACTAGCATGAATGGTGCTGATGAGGTGGATTGTGTGATAAGAGCTCGTGCTAGTGATTCCCTGCCAAAACCTAGATTTGAAATTAGCCAGAAACAAATTCAAGAGGAACTCCGTGAAGTTGAGATGTTGAATCAAACAATTCAACAGACATTGAATGGGGGTTTAATTGAAGCAAATAAACGTGTCAAGAAAAAGAGCGTTTCATTTTGTGATCAAGTGATTTTGGTTGCAACTGCTGAGGAAGATCAGGAAGATGATTTCATTCCAAATCCAATTCTGGAACGTGTCCTTAAAAATGCAAATCCAAATAATAATAATAATGTGAATAAATCACATGATGAGATCTTACCTGCTCCATTGCCATCTGACGAGAAATCGATTTCTCAAACACAATCACAGAAAGAAATTGAAAATAATATGCCATTATACTCTGTTGTGAATAAACCACCCAAAGATCAGAGACAAAATATCCAAAACAATTCGCAATTACATCAAATTTCACCGTCTCCTGTTCAAATGCCCACAGTGCAAGGCAATGGCATGATGATGAATTCAAATTCCCCCATGAATTCATTGAATCGCCAGCCCATGTATCAAAGTCCCGATATGATGCCACGAATTCCTAACAATTTAGTGACATATAACTCGTATTACTCCGATTCAAGTCTCGAACGTCGGAATAATGTCCCAATTATGAATGATCTCCCTCCAGCACAAGTCGTACCTGCCACACCTTACATGCATGTTCCTATCAATTCAATTGCAGCTCAACAAGCGCAAACTAACAGTTTGGTGCGGAATACGGCGAGTGGATATCCACCTGCTCAATCGTCGGCGCCAGCTGTGCAAAGTGCGAACATGTTACCCAATAACATTCCAAATCAATACAATCCACAGAGATACATGGCAACTCCTGTTCAACAGGCACCGCCTCCATCTCAAGGTGGAATGGTCTACCAAAAAGTCCCTCAACCCAAACAAATGAATCCAAATAACGGATCATACATGCCACAATCATACAATCCAATGATAAATCAAATTCCATACCAAAATCAAGCACATCAAGCTCCATCATACCAATACCCACCGTATCAACGTATCCCACAAAACAAAATGAACCACGACTCATACACACCCGCATCTCAAATTAACGGTCCCAATCCTCCAGTTCAACAAGTCCAATCAAAACCTGCCCAGAAAAAGGTAACATTTGAACCCGGTACTAAGGGTTCAGATTCTGATGTTGATTGTGTTGATGGTCCCATGCCACAACCAATTTCCAATCCCACAAATGCACAAATTCCATTGACACAACAGCAACAAGCGATTGCAAATCGTGTTTTTAATGGTAATCCAACCATTAAACAAATGAGTAATAATGTAAATGTAAATAATATTAATAATAATAATCAAATGAATATGACAAAACCGACAAATCTTTGTAATTTATGTAGAAAAAAGGTTGTAAATGCCCCTGCAATTTATTGTGTTGATTGTGACTTTTACATGTCAAGGTTCCAATCACAACAAACTAGATAAGAAAAATTAAATTTAAAGGATTAATCTTGCCTTAGAGTGCATTTCAACGATTCAATGTCGTGCCTTTTAATGTAAAAATGTAAATTTTAAGTGAAACAAATGAAAAGCAATGCAAAACTGCCCCCGATCCATGCAAAAACATTCCATTAATTATAATTTTAAACTTAAATATTTTTAAGAGATTAAATTTAATTTAAAAAAAAAAATTACATGTACAAAAATCAAAATGAAGATTGATATGAAATGACACGAAATCAAAATAAAAATAATTTTAAGAAAAAAATTTATTATGAAATTATGAGAGAAAAAGCTTCGAGCTTTTTCAATGTGATAATTTAAGAGAAATTTTATATTTTATTCAAATTAATTTAATTTAAAATAAATTATTGCCTCTATAGAAGAAGATGAAATATAAAAAAAAAAATTAAAATTAAAATTAAATTTATAATTAAAATTTTAGTAATTAAGCTTATTTAAGTAAAAAAATCAGACATACTTCGGTATTGAAGCTTATTTAGATTTTAAGTGCATTTTATATTCTTAAAAGTTATTTTTTTTTAAGATAATTTTTAATTTAATTTAATCATTAATTTTTTTTTCAGCAAAATCTTTTTTTTAATATTAATGTAAGTTAAATTTAATTTAATTTAATTAAATTTAAGGTATTTTTAATTTTACATTTATATTTTTACAGCATATTTTTATTTTTATTATTTTACAGAAGTTTTATAACGTTTTTTTTTGAATATTAAGTGAAATTTTTTTCTTTGATATTCAGTGAAAAAGTGAAAAAAGAAATAAATTGGACAAAAAAAATGAATAATAAAAGACAATAAAATTTTTTTCCAGAAATAAAATTTTTGTTTTACTTTTCTGCACTTATTTTGATTAAATGAAGGCTTTAAATGACAAAAAAAATCTTGGAAAATTTTTTGAATTTCACTGTTTATAGTATGGCCCTATTTGAATTATTTTATGATTTTTACTGAATTCTTTTTTGAGCACCAATTTCATTGAGCAGATCACAGGGGGTAGTCAGGTCGCGCCTTTTAAATGCCAAAACCGCCAAATTCACCAAGCGCCATATTTACCAAATTCACCAAATACGTCAACCGCAAATTCGCCAAACGCCAAGAGCCTCAAATGTGCCAAACGCCTAATAAGCCAAGCGCCAAATAAGCCAAAAATGCCAAATAAGCCAAACGCTAAAAGCTCCAAATTGGCCAAACAAGCCAAACGCTGAAAGCGCCAAATACGCCAAAAATGCCAACGTTAAATAAGCCAAACGCTAAAAGCGCCAAATTGGCCAAACAAGCCAAACGCTAAAAGCGTCAAATTGGCCAAATACAAAATTCGCCATATGGCAATTTCGCCAGATGCCAAATGCGCCAAAATGAAAGATTGATTTTTTTCTTGGCATTTTCAAAACTTATATAAAAAATTTTTGCGGAAATTATGTAACACCCTGTTCAATGTTAGTAAAAATTCATTGCATACTTTAAGGCTGATTATGAATAAAAAAATGTGATTACAAAAATTTTCAGTTAAAGTTTCAAAGTAAGCATTGAATGAAATTTCAATTAAAAAATTAAAATTGTCTCCTATTCCATTAAATTCATTACAATTTCTTTAAGATTCAATTCCAATTCATTTCATTTAAAATGAGTCAAGAATCAAAACTCACAAACGCCACTCGTACAAGTGCCTTTTCACGCCAAGTCCATTTCCAGGATCTTCCTCATGGGGATCAACCTAAAGTCAAATTGGCCCTTCCATTGCTTGACCCTGAATTGTATGATACAGTTAAAACATATAGAGAAAGATTGGTAAGCATTTACCTCGAATTTTTATTTGCATGGACGTGAAATTCACATTCAACAAGTAGTTTGTTTAGTTGTTGATTGGTTGCGATGTAAATTTATGTTAAATCGATATTTAGAACGCTTATTTTAATTTTACATTTTTAATTTCAATGAAACTTCTCAAAATTTATTAAATTTATATTTAATATTTTTAAAGTCAAATTCAGCTGATACAGAAATCCCTACACCCCTCATTGAAACTGGCAGCTATTACTTTAAAGAAGCAAAATATCGTCCCAATACATCAATATTCAATACAGTATTTGAACAAATTTATTCACTACCCGGCATTTTAAATATTGACTTGAATTACATTGAAAAGGAAAATCAAAGTATTACAATGGAAGAACTGACAACTGCTGTGATAAGTGCCGTTGAAGCTGAGGAAGAGCCTGAAGCGACAATTCCTGGTCTTCATCTCCTTAAAACGAGTAAGAAAATTGTTGCTGAACCGGATAAGGATGCGGTTTACATTAAAGTGCTTATCACTGAGCCTGAAGATATCGTTTTGTATGAGAGTCCGAGTCTGACAATGTTGAAAGAGGACGCTGACGCGCTTGAAAAGGAAATTGAGGAAGAAAATCAAAGAAAGAAATCAGAGGAATTGAAGAAACAAAATGAAAGTACAGCTTCAGTCTCTGTCGATGAAGGAATCCCATTTGTGGAGCCAATTAAACGGATGATTCATGCAGAGGCACAAACATCAACAATTCTGTATAAGACTAAAGCTGCAAACACTGATCGTATCAAGAAAATTGATCAAAGCTCATTTGTGTCGAATTATGATATGTGGGATACGTACGCTGACTTGGAAGCTTCAACTAAAGAGATAAGCTTAGATGGCGAAGATAAAACAGTTGAAATTACGACATTCACTAAAGATGGCATGGAAAATCCCGATCAATTTTTGAGTACAAACAAAAATTTCAAAAAGTCCGCTATGGTCATCGAACGCCTATTAGCAGGCAACATTTTCGGAGATCGTCAAAAACGTTTTCGGAATTTCAAGCTTCCAGATCCATATGACAAGGATGTCAAGTATTTGTATCGTCTCGATACCTTGTGGGTGTATAAGGTCCCGGAATTGTATGGCAAAGCAGTGGCCGGTGCAAGTTGGTGCACGCGAAATGGAGATTTGCTCGCTGTAGCGTACGGCGTCTATGGATTTACAAATCACGAACATCGAAAATTGGGCTGTGTCTGTGTTTGGAGTATAAAAAATCCGGTCAATCCTGAACGAAGGTATGTCTATACAGCACCCGTGACGGCAGTGAGATTCTCAAAGAAGTCACCACAGTTGCTAGCGATTGGTTTGTATGATGGTCGTGTTGAAATTCGCGATATTACACTTGAAGAGGGTCCACCAATAGCTAGGAGTGATCGCAAAACATCTCCTGGATTTGAGCCCGTAATGCAAATTGAATGGGTTGACAGTAAGATTCATTTTCAATATATTTTTCGAATAATTTTTACATTTCAATGCAATTTCCTTTAGCTACCGATGACAAGGAAGTAATTCTCGCGGCAATGCTCGATGGAACGATAATGAAATACACCATGATAACTGGAGTGCACTTGCTTGGTCAGATACAGATGACATTAGATCGCGTCGAAGGAGTTGTCGAAGGCCTAGCAATCGCTAAAAAGAAAACATTCCTTGAAGCTGATCGACATCCACAAGCGCTATGCTTGAAAATGCATCCTTCAAGGAAAGAAGCCTATTTTGTGGGAACTGATGAAGGTTGTTTGCATCGATGTTCCATCTATTTTTCACATCAACATACCGGGGTCATGCAAGCACATCAAGGTGGCATCTATGCAATTGAATATTCGCCATGGAGTCCGAAGATTTTCCTCACATGTGGAGCTGACTGGTACTTTACATGTAAATTTCTCATCTTAACACTTCAAAATGTTCCTTTTTTATTTCCAGGAAACTTCGCATTTGGGTGGAAAACATTTATGAACCCATTCTTGAATTGAGTCATCACCAGGAGCCATTCCAATGTGCCATGTGGAGTCCCATACATTCCACTATTCTGGCAACTTGCACTCGTAACTCGGTTCAACTTTGGGATTTACGTCGTAAGAATATGAAACCAGCTTCGGAACACAGCTTCGATTCAACAAGCACACTTACGATCATTAAATTCAGTAATTGTGGACGCTCAATTATAGTGGGCGATTCAGCTGGAAAAGTTCATGTATGTGCATTGGAAGATATGCCATTTCCACCACATTTCCAGTATGATGAGCTGGAAGCAGCTCTTAATCGAATTTTGGAGGCAAATGAAAATCTTCACAAGCAATTTCAGGAATTGGGATATTTAGGGTATTAAATGTATGTGGGTGTGTGTTAAAGTGCACGGTTTTGAGTGAAAATTTTCCTATAAAAGGATATAAATAAAATTTCTTCTATTTTTTTTTATAATATTCGAATTTCATGATGACTTTTACTTTATCATTGTAAAATTAACCTGTGCATTGCACTTTTATTATCGTTCTCTTATCTCTTCAAATACTAATTTTTTTGTCGGAATCTTCACTAATGCGACGAATTTAGTTTTTTTTTCATTATTTCATTAAAGTACATTCAACATAGTGCTCAATATCTTAACTAGAAGTTCGTTGTTTAAATTAAAAGCATGCACCTACTTTAATAATGAAAAGAATGCATAGATAAGTCGAGTGATTGATAAGAATATGAAATGGTTACAATTGACATGGAAATTTTATGTATTGCCAGTTTAAGTTTGATCGGAATCGGATAAAGTTAAGGCCTTACAATGACGACGACAGTTGAACGAAGAAAATCACAATCGTCAAATGATACAAATCACGGAGATGAAAGTGTTTCAGAAAAGGTGAAGTAGAAAAAAATTTGTATTGAATTTGATTGAAAATTGTGGTGAAAAACATTAATTTTATTAGTTCACTCATTAAATGCGGTTATTTCATCGAATCACGTGACATTTTATAGTTTTTTTAGCTGTAAAATTTATCGGTGTAATTAACGGTTTAACGGTGTCTCATTTGTAATATAAAATTGTATATGAAAGTAGAATTTTCCAAAAACATCGAAATTTTTCATTGAAATTGATATATGTACATTATTTTTTTTGGAAGTGATGAATATATAACTCGAATGCGAAGTGTTGAGTCCGCTCTATATCCACTTCATTTCCGGTTTACATCCACTTCATTTTCGGTTTACATTCACGTCACTTCCGGTTTACATTCACTTAATTTCCGGTTTACATTCACTTAATTTCCGGTTTACATTCACTTAATTTCCGGTTTACATTCACTTAATTTCCGGTTTACATTCACTTCATTTCTGGTTTACATTCACGTCACTTCCGGTTTAGATCTATGTCACTTCCGGTTTACATTCACTTAATTTCCGGTTTACATTTACTTCATTTCCGGTTTACATCCACGTTAATTCCGGTTTACATTAATCGTCATTTCCGGTTTACATTTACTTCATTTTTTGAATTAAAAAAATAATAAAAATGTGGTAAAAAATTTGGAGCTCAGGAACAGGAAAACAAAAACATGAGGAGATTGATATTTAAAAAGCTCGAAAATACGCAGTTTGCACAGTTCATGTTCGAAAAGTGCTCAGTTTTACAGAAACGAGAACCGGAAATGACGAGGAATGTAAACTGGAAATGAAGAAAATGTAAACCGGAAGTGACGTAGATGTAAACCAAAGTGAAGTGAATGTAACCGGAAGTGACGTAGAAATAGTAATGTAGACTGGATGTAAGTGAAAAAACCGTTATAGAATCGAAAAATTAAGTGAAACGTTTCACTTACAAGACGTTTTACACCTTTTTTTTTATTTAGGCACTCAATTTTCATGTAAAACTTCTGTTGTGTTTATTCAATCATTACATTTAATGTTATGAGGATAAAAATAAATGTGTTTCCTTGAAAATTTAACCAAGTTACTAAATAAATAAGGTAAACACAACTTTAAATTGTTATTTTTTAAGCGTAGAATTTTTTAATTATTATTTTTATATCAATTGACCTTGAACGAAACCAAGTCAAATTTTGAGCATTTTTTAAGCTGAAATCTGTTATTTGGCTTCTTTCCATGAACTATGCTTAATTCGCTTACTTCGGATTTAAATTCACTTTGTTTTTACATAAATTTACAAAAACAAAATTGTCAACCTTTAAAAAAGGCCTGGCTTAATTGATAAGGCTGAAAGGCATTGACCTTAAAATCACATGTCTTAAGTTAATCAAAATAGTTTTTACGTCAATTGATTGTTTTTTTAAAATAAATTTGAACAAATTGAAAAAGGGCTTTAAAAATATTTTCTCAAAGAAAAATTTGTTCCTTGTCACAATTTCACAGATCATTGATCAAGGTATTTGACCAAAATAGGTCTCATAAGGACCACGGTAGTGCGCTTATGGGATCTTACCTCATCTTAGTTGTTTGCCTTTCATTTTAGATTGAATCTTAAAATAAAAATTATGATTAAAAGTACTCAAAAAATTCATCATCCATTCAATAAATCATCATTCTGATTATTTATTTTTATTTTTGGGGCTCGAATCCTTATCAATTATAATTTATTACTTAATAATAAAAATAATTTGTTCCATTGAAATGTCTTTCCAATCATTTTTAGCTTTGACAAGTAATTAATGATAATTATTATTTAATACCAGATCACATACATATGAAGATTATTTGCACTTTCTTGAACTTCAATTAAAATGTGTCTTCCTTATCTGTCATTTAAAAATCAAATTATTTTATACGCAAGAATTTATGACATCAAATTCTTCATAATTTAATCAGATTTAAATGAACTTGAAGATCTTCCTTTAGAACAGAATGAAATTTGACATTGAAATGACGCCTGATCACTGATTTGAAGTGAAATTAGTCATCAATCAGATTAAATGGACTTTTAAGGAAATCACTTCTAATCATTTAAGACAAAATCGTTATCTTTCGCTAGAAAAAAATTGAGATAATGAAAGGAAATCCCTCATTACAACTTTTAAATAGTGATAGAATGATAAGATTTTAATTAAAAATTAAATCTTTTTGATTTTAATTAACAGCTCATTGAAAATCAATTCACATGATTATCTGATTAAGGATTTCCGATGACTTTGTTTTTACTTCATAAGTTTTAGGAAAATTTCACACATCAATCATATTACAATTTTATGACCTTTTAACATGGTAATATGGATATAAATTTAATTTATGAAATGACATGAAAAGTGAAATTTTTTTGTCATTTAACATCTTAATTTTGGATAATCATACCTTGCCTTTCTTTTTTTCTACAAATTTTTATTATTATTGTTATATTTTTTTTTTTTAATATTAAATTTAAAAAAAAATTCATAAGCTCATGTTAAAAGATAATAATCGTTTATATCACTTTATAAGTGGACTTGTGTCAACAAAATATTTTAATAATCATAATAAAATAATAACAAGTTGTTTTGTAATATAATAAGTTATACAAAATTGACATAGTTAATAATCGTTGACAACCTCTTGTTGCTTGTGATTCTGATAAATCAATATGAAAATGAAATGATAGGTAGTTCAAAATATTTTTTTTTAATGATAGTGAAATTGAATTTAATGTACAATGACACGTTTATTAATTTTTTTGCTTTAAATATTTTGCATTATTATCTGTTATCATTTAAGATACAGATTACAATCGTTATCAACATGTAAAATAAAGAAAAAAAGTATACAAAACATTCTCTGTGTTATCTCGATCAACATCTCAAACTATCTCTCAATGCATCAATCATCTCATATTTTTTGAAGCAATACATCTCATACAATGATCGACATACAGAAATACAACAAAAAAATTATGTTCGTGTGGTTTGATAATTTATAACACAGAGTTTGATTTCATTGAATCATTATTTTGTGACATAATAATCTTTTTAAAGGAAAGCAGCCTGCATTGCACTATAAAAGTCTATTCGATGTTAAAATTTGATTTAAAAGATTAAAGATAAAAAATAAAAGTTTGAATATAGTTTGAAGATTGGAAGACGAGAATTTTATTTCGTTCGAGGAGCATGCTCGAGTCAACTTCAAGTTTGCTTTTAAACATAGAGAGCAAGTAACCAAGCAGCAGGCTCTATACGTAGAACTGTAGTGTTTAATTCCGAAAAGTGATTTTAACGGTCTTGAAGTTCTATTGTCACTATCTTCATCGAATGACAAGTGGATAAAACTTCAAGCTGGTCTTGGAGCTCTATGGACTTTGTAAGCTCCTTCAATGCCTCAGTAGTTTGTGTTGCAGGTTTTATTGGCAACTTTTTCCATATTTTTCTTCAGCCAACTCATTTTTAAGGTCATCGTAATTATCATCGTTGGTGGGAAGTGGTCGAGGCTTACCACGCTTTAATAAATTCAATACTTGATGTCTCGGTCCTATCACTATTTTATTTGCAAGGTTACGTTGTCTCACCTGAACATACTATGTCATGTTTAGTCGTCCTTGGTCCATAAATTCAAATTTTTTTGATATCTTGGTGATGGCAGTCTATGATAGCGTTTGACAACCTTTTCGTGGTAAATCTGGGATAATGTTGTCTTCCATTTGGCATTTTCAACTCTAGCAAACGAAACAGAACTCCATTTTTCTCATTACCATCATACAAGTCATTTGGCACTGTACTTTGAAGTGGTGCGTCTTGAGCTACGTCATTGATTGCAGAATTGGCAGCCCTAAAAGAATGAGCATTCAATTACAATTTGTTATCAAAATAATAAGAATTCCATTTTATAGTTGATATAAACGTAACGAATCAAATAAATGTTATATTTCACATGTTTAAATCACTATCCTTTTATTTGAATTGTATTCAATTTTCATCTCAAATATTTACTTAATTTATGTTTGCATAAGTTCTAATTCAAAATTCAGTTATACATATTTAACTTATTTAATTGTCATTTTTTTTGATTGATGATCATTTATAACACACTTTTTACATGTAAATCATTGTCATTAATTAAAATAGTCACCACGGCCACGATGGTATTGGTCCAAGTGGATTTCCAGAAGGTACTCGCTGAGTTGGATGGTATACTGGCCTGTCGAACAGGCGGTCGTAACTAACAACTACAGGAATTTACACGCTGCTTCTTCTACAAACTCACAAAATGTTACAACACTACTTGCAGAATTGAAATGACGCACTTGAACTGCCACGCTACCATGAGAACTTATGTGATGAATTTGAGCTGTCAAGCTGCTAGTATTCACTTGCTGAATTTCTGCAGGATTAAATGATCCTTCTTGATTCATGTTGCAGAAATAATTAATTTTAATAAAGCATTCGAAAAAAATTCATTACTTAGCATGCTATCATTGTTATTCTGCTAAGCTTCTTGAATGGTGTGAAAATTCAAACCAATAAGTGATCATCCAAAGACACTCAACAATCATTTTCGTTTATAATCTTTTATGCTTTTGATTGATACACATTTTTGTAACAAGACACTCACTCATAATAATTGATAGACTTTAAGTTTTAAATTATCAGTCTCTCAGTTGAACTAACTTCTGTTACGTCTTAAATCGTCCTTCCTTCAAAATTGGTATTAAATCTATAAAAAATATTAAAAAAAATATTATAATCTAATAATTCAAATCTTACCTGCCACTCAGCATCATCTAATTCAAATACCTTTAATCAAATTCATACATCAAATAAAGCTTTGTAGTATACACGCATCATAAAAAGTCTAAAAGCTACTGTAAACTACTTGTACAATCAATGTAGCGCTATGACGATCACGTATTATTCACAAAAAAATACATAGTGAGCTTTTAAAAAACTCAAATGCTCAGCTCAAATATCAGACAGTTTCAACACAACAGAAACGGTGTTAAATTAGTCGGTAATTGTGTGTCAAGTATTTCGGATCGACATTTTTCAATCATTCTTGAATATTATTAAAAGAATATTTATGTGCGTTTAAATTTTTTTTGTTATTAATATTAAAATATTATTATCGTTTATCATTGATTCCGTTTATTATTATTAAAAAAATATTTATAAATAAATAAAAGTGTTGCAAGTAATTAAATTCAATGTTTCAATTATAATCGGTTATGGATCGTAGTCCATAAAATTGACGAAAATACAAATAAAAATTATAGTATTAATTTTTTTTCCGTGTTACATTTAAAGCCATAAAAATTTATTGCTAAAACATTCAGTTAGACATTAAAAATAAAATATTAGAAGTGAAATTTCTGTTCATGTGTCATGTTTTTTTGTACTTAAATAAAAAAAAAATAAACAATCAAATAATAGTTCTAGACACCACGTAGACACGTTAAAAAGATTTTTTTTTGTAAATTTAATTTAATTTAATGAAATAATTCAAAAAAAAGTATTGTACAACAAAAAATGATGACCACAACAAATATCTCATCATAAAATAAAATAAACTCTCACCGCACACTTCAATTAAATTAGATTAAATTCAACGTGTTGTGTAATTTAATCATCATGATCGTTCTTTATCAAATATAATTTATTTGGGTGCTCCCCAATTTCAATGTATATTAAAAAAAATTGATGATTGTGTAAAAAAAAAGTAATTTCTTTAAGTACGATGCAATTTGAATTTGTGTTAATGTAACAAACTTTTATCAGCGTCACAAATTTGACATTAAAATAGTTGAGAAAAAGTAAATTAAGTGAAAAAAAACAACAATAATATTAAAATTTAAAAGTAACAGTATAATATTTGTCCAGTTGTCTTTCAAGAGAATTTTAAAGTAAAATAAAAATTTTAGTTTGTCATAATGGTGCGTGATATTATGACAATAACACATCCCGAAAAAAAGGTAAATGTTTATCTTTGAAATTATGAAGTTAAACGGATTTTATTTTTAATTAACCTGTATTTATTTGAACATTTTATGATGCGTTTTGGAATACTTTTACTATGGGAGATTTCCATTAAATTCGCATTGAATTTAGAGATTTTTGTACATTTCAAACAAAAATACGCTTTTGAGAGGATTTTTATGTCCGTCTAAGATACTTCAAGCTAAGGCACTTTAATGTGTATTTTTACCATAGGTATCATACTCCATACGAGGAACCGTAGCCCCATCTGCTGGCAATAAAGAGTTCGCAATTTGTTGGTCTGAAAAAAAATTGTCACTTCTTGAAATCGTGGGTGCTAAATTTTGAAAAAAACTAAAAAAAAGACAAACGTTGAGAAAAACCTAGAAATTAAGAGAAAATAAGTGACAATTTTTGGCAGGATCACTCTTCAGCGTCCATTTTAACCCACATTGGTCGAAGAGACTTTCAGAATCGTCGACTTTGTTCAAATAAGGTCCGACTTTTAAGAATTTTTTAAAAACCGACTTTTAAATAAGCTCAAATTATTTTCCAATTCGCGTATAAGCCAAACATAAATGCACTTAAGCAAATCCTTTCACTTTTACGCTTTCCCAAAAAAAAATTTCTTTTAAAAATAATTCTAATAAATTAAAACCCAATAAATCACATTGCAAAACATAACATTTCATTGTCATTTATTGACCCCTTCTTGACTTGATCGGAAGCATCACGTTAATTGAATTTGAATGAAATTTTATCGAATTTATATCACACAATCAATTGTCATCAATGAACTATTTCCTCATATTTGTTTTTATTTTAATAACTGAAAATAAAAATAAAATAAAACATGACTGGAGGCATGTAAACAAAAAAAAATAAAAATAAATAAATTAGTGAAGGACAAATGCAAAATAATTTATTTTAATTGATTCTGGTATGAAGTAAATGTCTTAGTGAACTCATAAAAGTGATAAAAAAAATTCCTAATCAAAGTCAGAGTATGAGTCAATAAGCAAGAGAATCACTCTGTGAAAGCAAATTTTAATGATGTTTCATTGCTTATCAATTCAAGAGCAAATAAAGGAAGTTTTTACAATTCAAATCATTTGTCAGTGTTTATACGCAATTCCAAGATAACCTGATGAGCATAGGAATGGGATTATCTGCAATAATTCATTAGAACATCGTTATTTTTATTTATTTGAATTGAGAAATGAGATGAATTTAGTTCGACTTAAGCTATCGAATGCAGTTGAAATGGAAACAGATCCATTATTACCTCACTTTTCTTTAACGGACTGGATAATTGCGGTAAAATCTGCTAATTTTTATTAAATTTGTTCTAACAAAAAAAATTGATGATTAGCTTAAAACAAAAAAAGTTTAAATGATCTTTCTTCACCTCTAATTTAATTTCATTTTTGTTTTGAAACGTAAAATAAAAAAATTTGTTATAAAAACGCCGCGAGTGTTCTCATCATGAGATATTGAAGAAAACAAAAATTGAATATCAATGATACTCTTCACTTCAGTTGAATTCAAAAATGTAATTTTGGCATTATGATTATTATACAGTAAAAAAACACTTGTTGTCCATGTAATTATTTGAATGAAAAAGTGTTATTTTTTATTGATGACTACAATTTTGGGAATATTATTGATATGTTGAATTAAGGAAATGTAACATTGGAGTGAATTTTAAAGTGCATTAGTGAAATTATTCATTATTGACTTAGTCGGATTAACGTCAGTTGCAGCTCACACACTCTGAAACAGAAATTTTTTCCCCATCACGCACATGAATTTTACTAGCAAAGTCCATACGATAGAATTTTACCTGACATTTCATTTGACGTTAATTTTCTATAGAAACACATACGGAAACTTGAAAAGTTTGTATGTGAAATTTTCAAACGTCAAAATAAATGCTGTACTATTGACATATTTTGTTCGACAAAGTTGAAAGTGAGTTGAACTTCCAATTGAAATGATCGAACTTCAGACATTTTTATATGCGAGACGACTCTGACGAAATAAGCGCCATCTTGTGACCTTAATAGCTATGCTAAAATGCTAAATTAGTGACTGGAATTTTTTTTGAGAGAAAAGAGCTCTGTATCAGATCAGATCAGATTTGTAGGGCGGCTATTAAACCTGCACTCAGGCCATCAGTCGGGCCCATTGTACATACCCGTTATCATTATCCGAGGGACTTAGCTTTTATCCTGTCATTCCAAGCAGTCGCCACCTTTATCTAACCTTAAACTCAAATTGAGTAGCCAGATAAAGGGACATTTAGGATTGTAAAGTTCAATGGCCCGAACGAGCATCGAACTGCCAAATTTAAGATTGATAGTCAAACACGCTAACCACTGTATCATACAATCTCCATCGTACAAAGAGCTCTGTAAATTCAACTCACTTACAACTTTTCGAACAATTTTGAGAGAGAAAAAATGTATCATTTCACGAGCCGACTGAAACGTGCTATTTTCAGTCAAACTGATCCCAAAAGCGCATTTTCAATGGAAATTAATTCACTTATATACATATGTGCCATTCCATATATGAGAAAAATTTTTACATGTCTCATCACCAATAATGAAATTTATAATGAGTTATGTTGTGCAAAAAGCATGATAACTGTCAGACAATAATATGTTCGAGTTATGTTATTATTGTGTTTAATAATATGGGCTATTAAATTAAAATGTTTTAAGAAAAATATTAGGCAGGATCACAAATGACTGTACTTTTACAGGGAAGGGTTTAAAATCTTACTTGTATTAAATTAATGGGGGAGGGAGGTCATTTCAATGTCATTAAGTGATTTAAATTCGAAATTTAGGGCCTTAGGTTAGATTTAACAAAGGCACCACCGCGGCCTTAAACAATCCTATTGTGTTTCAGGCCCTGAACTGACTTCGATTTCTAGATCCAGTCTGTGAAATAGAATACTGAGACAAAAAAAACTCACTTTCATTTCAATGAAAATTTAATCAATGAAGACGTTAATTAAGCTCAAATTAACGTATCACTCTCTAACATCATTTCAATTCAAGTAATAACACATCATATCGGTATCGTACAGAACCAAACTTACACAGAAAAGAAAATGAAAACTGTGCTAAATATTTGTCTGCAATTATCGATAACTAGCTTCTTTTCACTTTGACTGCAAATATTTTATTTTCTCAATTTTTTTTTCTTGAATTCCATTCTCGTCATTCCTTAAAAAGTTGAAATGTTATTGAACTTTCATCGTGTTGCCATTTCCCTTAAAAAAGTAGTCTGACTTGAACAATACACGGCTTGATTACGATTTGAAGTATTCACACTTCAATTTTACTTATCATAATAGCTCATAATTGGCTCTCATTGAACTATGATCATGTAAAATCTATGAAATTTGAACGGTGCCGCGGTACATGTAAAAAAAAACATAAATTAATTGCTTGTGGGAAGATAATTACAATTTTTTTATGATGAATTTCTTAGTGTAGTGTCTGCATTTCATACAATAAATGTTAATTTATATAATTACAGTCATTGATAGTTGAATTGACGCAAAATTTTTGATTACATATCTGCCCCTGCAGGCAAGAACGACGCACCTACATTTTTGGTCAAAATGACTTTTTGATGAAAAAGCTCATTTAAGATCATATCAAAGCATTTGGCTTCGAAAAAAAAAATTTTTTGTTCCACGAAGTCTGAGTTTTGATGGCTCAATTTTCGCAGTTTTCGAGAAATTGCATGTTAAAACGACGCATATTCATATTTGCAGGCATAAAAGACGCATATCATATAAATATCTATTTTTTTAAGCCTATTACAAGGAAAATCTGACTAATTGAAGATAGTGGTAGTGTGCTTGTGGGATCTAACTTAATTTTGAGTCATTAGGTGAAACACTTGGAACCATTAAAGTACTAGAAAACTGAAATTGATTAGATAATAATTGATTTCTTTTAATTGCAAGATAAGTCGGTATGCTAAACCGACTAATCTAAATCTTATAATGTTTCAAATATTGAAGCTCATTAATGTTTTTCAATTTCTTCTATGTATAAATCACAAACCAGTTCTCAAACCCCCATTTTAGCGTTATCTGATGGGTCAAATGGAAAACCCAAATAGAATCCGCAAGATTTCTCTACTATCTGTATACATATCAACGAATTTAGCTTAGAAAAATTTGTGAAAAAAGCCCTAAAATCGACCAAAATTATGAAAAAGTCTCTCAGTGCCATCTGGAGGGTCTAAACAAACACCTAAACTGACTGTGGTTGAAAAATTGAAGTTTCTATAGTTCTTTATACTCATCAACACCATTGTGTTTGGGAAAAAAAGCCAACCAAATTTATATAAAAAGCTCTCTCAGAGCCATCAGGTGGCTCCAAATCAAGTAAAAAATCTGTAGATCGGGCATTATTTTCGATTTAAATACGATTTATATTTCCTGATATCTCTCACATCGCTTTGGAACAATAATTTTCTTACTTATATTCGAAAAATTATCAAACAAAGAATAATCCTCAGAGCCCGCATGTCTATTGCGAATTTTGGGCTAAAAAAACTTATAACATTAATATTAACATATCTATTCATAAATGTTCTTATAGTCGTGCAAATATTGTACATTTTAACGAGGAATTTATAGAAATTGATAGAAAAAACATTGATATGCGTCTTTCTTGCATGCAACGTCCTTTTTGCCTGCAATATTTTTGTAAAAATGTTGCAGGCAAGAACGACTTTTTCAATTTAAGCCTAATAAGGCTCAAAAAAATGAAAAAAAAATTCTTACAATATTTAAAGGATGTGACTACCTTTAGTATATGACCATTGATTTCTAAAAATATTAAATAGAGCTTGAGCTACAGAGCAGAAACTGATCAAAAATACAAAACTGCAAATATCTCAGTTTGTAGTTTTTGTAGGTGCGTCGTTCTTGCCTGCAACGGCAGATATTTGATGAGAAATTTTCATATTCAATTTTTTTCATTTTAAGCAATAAAAAATCATGTCAAAGGCAATTGAATCCCATTTTCAGCTGATGCCCATTACAAAAAATGTCATAATTTCAAATAATTTGTGTTAAGGCAGTGAATTGTGTAAGGCCATTGAATTTTAATCCTACTTATCATCAAAAATTCATTTCAATAAAAAAATTAAATGTCATTTGAATTCATTCAATTCAAATAATAAATATTTTAATAAAATATGTTAAAAGTGAGCGCCTAGACAAAATTTGCATATAAAATAATTGAATTGAATGAATAAATAAATAAATAAGCGGGACAGTTATAAGTAAATATTTGCACCAAACAAATCTATTTGAATATCTCGTATTACTGAACTTGAAACACTTTGAGATGACATTTCATTATTTATTTATTGAAATGATGCGAAATTTAACTTTAAAAAATTCAAAAAAAAAATATTGTTTTGAAATTTAAGGCGATTTTTTTTTATTTTATTTCATTTTGAAGGGAAAAAGTGACTTGTGGGAGGAACATTTTGAATTTGTTATGTAACTTTTTGAAAGTAAAAAATATTAATAAATTTTTTATTATTATTTTAATGACCCAACTTCATATGATATGCTTGATATGAAGCGATTGGAGCAATAAAAATTTTATCGATCAATTAAATTTGATTTGGCAAAATAACGGAATGGAATGAAGCGTGAATTTACAATAAGGTGGATGTTTTTGACAGTAATTTTGTGTTTCATTGCAAAATTTATGTCATTTTTCAAATTCTTTCAATGGATTAAGTGACGATGAAAAGTGTATTTTGATAAAGTGCATCGTTTTTCTTCATTGACACGCACTAAATTATTTTATTTAATTTTTAACAGAACCTTGTCTGTGATTGTTTTGAAAACAGTTCACGTACAAATGATAGACAAGAAAAAATTTGGTGTTAACTCTAGTTGAAAGTTACATCATTAATTTTTTTTTTTGTTATGTGAATGTTTATTTATAATAAAAAAAACTTTGTCATCAAATTTTTTGAATTTCAACGTTTTAAAGTGAGATATCGTCGTAAAACTCATTTCATGCCCGCACTTTCATTGGTAGGGCATTGGTACTCAGATCCGAACAGAACTGCTAGAATTGATTTATTTCTCAAATAAAAATTGATGATCAAAGCTCAAAATCAAATTTTTTGTAGTGTAATGGCCTAAATGTGACTTTACAATGTCGATTGCGCTCCTATGACCTTGAATTATGATTCAGACAAATTCAAAAAAACCGTTATTTAATGTCTAACTCAATTCTCAATTCAAAAAACTTAAATTTATTGACTTGTTCTAGTTGAACTTGACTCTTAAATCTAAAACTAACTAACTTGATCTAAAATTAAAATTCATTTGAATTAGAATCTAAATTTTAACTCACTAACTTTAAAAGTAAAATAAATGAATAAAACTTGATTTTTTTTTCTATGGTGCACTTGCAGCAATGAATGGTCAAATTTCATTTTCATAAATAACGCATTTAAATGTAAACTTCAATCAAATTAACGCATGTTGTATGGAATAATAAAAAAATCTCGAGTTTTTGTTCACCTATAAAATTAATTCTACAGTGTGTTCAAAACAAGTTGCACCGCCTTTTTATTACCATTTTATTGCCATTTTTTACCATTTTTAACCATTTTATTACCATTTTATTACCTTTTATTACTTTTTTATATTTTCACTACCATTTTGTTACCATTTTATTACCTTTTGTTACTATTTATAACCATTTATTACCATTTATTGCCATTTTTAAAAATTCATGTTTTACCATTTTTTACCATTTTATTACCTTTTTTAACCATTTTATTACCATTTATTACCTTTAATAACCTTTTATTACCATTTTATTACCATTTGTTAACATTTTTTACCTTTAAAAAAAATATAAAAAACGAGTGAAAAATGATTATTACCATTTATTGCCATTTTTTACCATTTCATTACCATTTATTAACATTTTAAAAATTAAATGAAAAAAAATCATTACCATTTATTGCAGTTTTTTACCATTTTGTTACCATTTTATTACCATTTTCAAAAAATTTAAAAAAAAATTGAAAAAGGCTGTTACCTTTTTATTACCCTTTTATACCACTTCATTACCATTTCATTACCATTTCTTAACATTTTAAGTAAAACAAAAATATTTTTATGTGAAAATCGTGAATGTTTGAAGAAATAATCTTAATCTTTCTTTTAAGGCCGCGACAAATGAATTTCAAAAGTTTTGTCCGATGCCCCTTTTGAAAAGTCAAAAAAGACGTGGGGCATAAAAAAAAAAAATTTTTTTTTGAACAGGATTTTCAATTGAAAATTCATGTTTTTTAGAAAATTTCAACAATTTTTAAGTAATTATTACGTTATTGTGGTGAATTAGCCTGAAAAAAACTAAATAAACCAAAAAAATCCAATTGAAATTCCTTTAGCAAAATTTTTAAATCCAAAATTTTTAACGGTCAAATTTTTTTAAATAAGTTTTTATGAATTTCTGAGTGATTTCTTTGTAAACCTTACAAAAAACATTCTCAAAAGGCAATTAATTAAAAATGTAAGCAATTATACGTCTGTTATTGGTATTATTTGAAAGAAATTGCCTTAAAAACATAATTTGCAAGAAGAACTTTTTTTTTTTTTTTTTGCCCCCCCCATCTAACATGTTATTGGATTAGGACAAAACTTTCGATTTTCATTTGTCGCGGCCTAAACAAGTTTTTTTAAGATTCCTCTTTCTCCCTCTCTCAATTTTTTCATGTTAAAATGCGGAGCTGCGAAGCAGCGAAGCATTTGATATCAAAATATTTGGAGTTTGATGAAATTAATTTTGTTATCTCTCTCTCTCACTCTCTTAGTTTTTAATACCTTTGATATCAAAATATTTGAAGCTTGATAAAATGATTTTTTTTATCTTTCTCTCTCTAATTTTTTTGTATTTTCGCAGCTCCACATCTCTCTCAATTAATTATTCTTTGATATTAAAATCTAAAAATTTTGTTTTAACTCTCTCTCCTTCAAATTTTTCTTGTTATCTCTCTTAATTTTTTTATGTTAAAATGCGGAGCTGCGAAGCAGCGAAGCATTTGATATCAAAATATTTGGAGTTTGATGAAATTAATTTTGTTATCTCTCTCTCTCACTCTCTTAGTTTTTAATACCTTTGATATTAAAATATTTGAAGCTTGATAAAATGATTTTTTTTATCTTTCTCTCTCTAATTTTTTTGTATTTTCGCAGCTCCACATCTCTCTCAATTAATTATTCTTTGATATTAAAATCTAAAAATTTTGTTTTAACTCTCTCTCCTTCAAATTTTTCTTGTTATCTCTCTTAATTTTTTCATGTTAAAATGCGGAGCTGCGAAGCAGCGAAGCATTTGATATCAAAATATTTGGAGTTTGATGAAATTAATTTTGTTATCTCTCTCTCTCACTCTCTTAGTTTTTAATACCTTTGATATTAAAATATTTGAAGCTTGATAAAATGATTTTTTTTATCTTTCTCTCTCTAATTTTTTTGTATTTTCGCAGCTCCACATCTCTCTCAATTAATTATTCTTTGATATTAAAATCTAAAAATTTTGTTTTAACTCTCTCTCCTTCAAATTTTTCTTGTTATCTCTCTTAATTTTTTCATGTTAAAATGCGGAGCTGCGAAGCAGCGAAGCATTTGATATCAAAATATTTGGAGTTTCATGAAATTTATTTTTTTATCTCTCTCTCTAACTCTCTTAGTTTTTAATACCTTTGATATCAAAATATTTGAAGCTTGATAAAATGATTTTTTTTATCTTTCTCTCTCTAATTTTTTTGTATTTTCGCAGCTCCACATCTCTCTCAATTAATTATTCTTTGATATTAAAATCTAAAAATTTTGTTTTAACTCTCTCTCCTTCAAATTTTTCTTGTTATCTCTCTTAATTTTTTCATGTTAAAATGCGGAGCTGCGAAGCAGCGAAGCATTTGATATCAAAATATTTGGAGTTTGATGAAATTAATTTTGTTATCTCTCTCTCTAACTCTCTTAGTTTTTAATACCTTTGATATCAAAATATTTGAAGCTTGATAAAATGATTTTTTTTATCTTTCTCTCTCTAATTTTTTTGTATTTCCGCAGCTCCACATCTCTCTCAATTAATTATTCTTTGATATTAAAATCTAAAAATTTTGTTTTAACTCTCTCTCCTTCAAATTTTTCTTGTTATCTCTCTTAATTTTTTCATGTTAAAATGCGGAGCTGCGAAGCAGCGAAGCATTTGATATCAAAATATTTGGAGTTTGATGAAATTAATTTTGTTATCTCTCTCTCTCACTCTCTTAGTTTTTAATACCTTTGATATTAAAATATTTGAAGCTTGATAAAATGATTTTTTTTATCTTTCTCTCTCTAATTTTTTTGTATTTTCGCAGCTCCACATCTCTCTCAATTAATTATTCTTTGATATTAAAATCTAAAAATTTTGTTTTAACTCTCTCTCCTTCAAATTTTTCTTGTTATCTCTCTTAATTTTTTCATGTTAAAATGCGGAGCTGCGAAGCAGCGAAGCATTTGATATCAAAATATTTGGAGTTTCATGAAATTTATTTTTTTATCTCTCTCTCTAACTCTCTTAGTTTTTAATACCTTTGATATCAAAATATTTGAAGCTTGATAAAATGATTTTTTTTATCTTTCTCTCTCTAATTTTTTTGTATTTTCGCAGCTCCACATCTCTCTCAATTAATTATTCTTTGATATTAAAATCTAAAAATTTTGTTTTAACTCTCTCTCCTTCAAATTTTTCTTGTTATCTCTCTTAATTTTTTCATGTTAAAAAGCGGAGCTGCGAAGCAGCGAAGCATTTGATATCAAAGGTATTAAAAACTAAGAGAGTTAGAGAGAGAGATAAAAAAATAAATTTCATGAAACTCCAAATATTTTGATATCAAATGCTTCGCTGCTTCGCAGCTCCGCATTTTAACATGAAAAAATTAAGAGAGATAACAAGAAAAATTTGAAGGAGAGAGAGTTAAAACAAAATTTTTAGATTTTAATATCAAAGAATAATTAATTGAGAGAGATGTGGAGCTGCGAAAATACAAAAAAATTAGAGAGAGAAAGATAAAAAAAATCATTTTATCAAGCTTCAAATATTTTGATATCAAAGGTATTAAAAACTAAGAGAGTCAGTGAGAGAGATAAAAAAATGAATTTCATCAAAATAAAAATATTTTGATATCAAATGCTTCGCTGCTTCGCAGCTCCGCATTTTAACATGAAAAAATTGAGAGAGGGAGAAAGAGGAATCTTAAAAAAACTTGTTTAAAAGAAAGATAAAGATTATTTCTTCAAACATTCACGATTTTCACATAAAAATATTTTTGTTTTACTTAAAATGTTAAGAAATGGTAATGAAATGGTAATGAAGTGGTATAAAAGGGTAATAAAAAGGTAACAGCCTTTTTCAATTTTTTTTTAAATTTTTTGAAAATGGTAATAAAATGGTAACAAAATGGTAAAAAACTGCAATAAATGGTAATGATTTTTTTTCATTTAATTTTTAAAATGTTAATAAATGGTAATGAAATGGTAAAAAATGGCAATAAATGGTAATAATCATTTTTCACTCGTTTTTTATAATTTTTTTGAAAGGTAAAAAATGTTAACAAATGGTAATAAAATGGTAATAAAAGGTTATTAAAGGTAATAAATGGTAATAAAATGGTTAAAAAAGGTAATAAAATGGTAAAAAATGGTAAAACATGAATTTTTAAAAATGGCAATAAATGGTAATAAATGGTTATAAATGGTAACAAAAGGTAATAAAATGGTAACAAAATGGTAATGAAAATATAAAAAAGTAATAAAAGGTAATAAAATGGTAATAAAATGGTTAAAAATGGTAAAAAATGGCAATAAAATGGTAATAAAAAGGCGGTGCAACTTGTTTTGAACACACTGTATTAATATCTATGAATGTTTATTACAAATTTAATCAAATTCATTCAATAAAAATAAAAAAAAGTTGGTATTAACAAGCGCAAGGCTGTTCATTGACCTTTTTATTTTTTTTATGTTATATTTACAATTGATAAATGTGTGTTGTAATATTTAGAATTTATATGATTTTTTGTTTGATTTCAATAAAATGATCATCATTTAGGTTTGCTTTTATTTGGAATATGAAATTTGGTGTCTGTGTGTCTGTCCGTGTGAGTCAAAATGACAGTTGATGTAAATTTTGACAGTTCTCGAAATTTTTTATAGTTAATGTCATATTTGACAGTTAATGTAATTTTTGACAGTTCTCATAATTTTCGACAGTTCTCATAATTTTCGACAGTTCTCAAAATTTTAACAGTTGATGTCATTTTTGACAGTTCACAAATTTTTATACAGTTCTCAAAATTATCGACATTTGATGAATTTTTTGACAGTTGACATCATTTTTGACAGTTCTAAAAATTTTCGACAGTTCTTAAAATTTTCGACATTTGAATAAAATTTTTGACAATTGATATCATTTTTGACACTTCTCAAAATTTTCGACGATTCTCAAAATTTTCGACATTTGATGAAATTTTTGACAGTTGACGTCATTTTTGACAGTTCACAAAATTTTCTACAGTTCTCAAAATTATCGACATTTGATGAATTTTTTGACAGTTGACATCATTTTTGACAGTTCTAAAAATTTTCGACAGTTCTTAAAATTTTCGACATTTGATGAATATTTTGACAGTTGATATCATTTTTGACTTTTCTCAAAATTTTCGACAATTCTCAAAATTTTCGACATTTGATGAAATTTTTGACAGTTGACGTCATTTTTGACAGTTCACAAAATTTTCTACAGTTCTCAAAATTATCGACATTTGATGAATTTTTTGACAGTTGACATCATTTTTGACAGTTCTAATAATTTTCGACAGTTCTTAAAATTTTCGACATTTGATGAAATTTTTGACAGTTGACGTCATTATTGACAGTTCATATCATTTATGACAGTTAATAAATGTGAAAAAAAAGCGTAGTAGCTTTTAATTTTTTCTTGAAAATAAATAATTTTGACAAACGATCCAATGTCAAAAAAAAACAAAATGAAGCGATTACTGGAAAAAATTTTTCCATGTCTTGTAAGTAGTGAAAAAAATTGGAATTTTCATTTTAAATTTCCTGAACATAAATCACTGGGAAGCTAAAAGATTAAAAATTACCTATAATAATAAATTTCAAACCAAATCGAAAATTGACCAACCCAGAATTTTAACATGCATGAACTGCTAAAATGAATTGACATGGCAAATTGATGACCATTGAAATGAAAATATTGCATAATGACTGAAATTTAAATAAATTGACTAATAAAATGATGTTTTCTTGTATTACAGAAGGAAAAATATCCTCGATCAATTGCATTTATTATCAGCAATGAGTTTTGTGAGAGATTCAACTACTATGGAATGCGAAGTAAGATCACAATTAAAATTCATTGAACTTTTCTTACATTTTTTTTTATTATTTTTAATTGTAGCAATCCTCGTCCTTTATTTGACACAAAAATTACATTATAGTGATGATGATGCCACAGTACTTTATCATGTATTTACCATGTTTGTCTACTTCTTCCCACTTATGGGAGCTATTTTGGCTGATAGTTGGCTAGGAAAATTTAAGTAAGAACATTTTAATTTACTTGTGGACATTAATCTTCATTTTTAATCTCATTTCAGAACAATTACTTACTTATCCATAGTTTATGCCGTCGGTTCAGCAGTAATTGCAGTTGGAGCAATTCCGACGCTCGGACTACCGGCATCCGTGATGACAGTTATCGGACTTTTACTTATAGCTGTGGGTACAGGGGGCATTAAGCCGTGTGTATCTGCATTTGGAGGTGATCAATTTAAGTTGCCACAACAAGCGAGACAACTGGAAACATTTTTCTCCCTTTTCTATTTTGCAATTAATGCTGGTTCATTAATTTCAACGTCGCTGACACCGGTGTTGCGTGAAGACGTGCATTGTTTTGGCAATAATGACTGTTATTCATTGGCGTTTGGGGTACCGGGAGCTCTGATGATTGTTTCAATTGGTATGAAATTGATTTTTTTTGACTTGTAATTTGAATCTAAATCGAATTTTCATTCACAGTTTTCTTCATTTGTGGAAGAGTTTTGTATACAGTGAAAAAACCCGAAGGTAACATGATCGTAGTCGTTTCAAAATGTATTGGAGTGAGTATTCCTTGAATTTTTAGTCCTGATACATTTTACATCTAAATTTTTTTCATAGAATGCCATCACAACCCGTATCAAGGAGAAAAAGACCCAAAAACGTGAGCATTGGCTTGATTACGCTGAAGCGACTTACGGCAAACAGTTGATTAACGACATAAAATCAGTATTTCGTGTTCTTGTCTTATTCCTGCCACTTCCCGTTTTCTGGGCACTCTTCGATCAACAAGGCTCTCGTTGGACCTTTCAAGCCACACGCATGACAGGCGAACTTGGACCTTACACAATCAAACCCGATCAATTGCAAGTCGTGAATCCCTTGCTCATCCTCGGTTTCATTCCACTTTTTTCATATGCAGTGTATCCCGTCCTCGCAAAATGTGGCATCAAAAGACCGTTACAAAAACTAACAACTGGTGGCATTTTAGCTGCCGTTGCTTTCCTCATATCCGGCTTCGTTGAATTGGAACTCCAAAAAACATATCCCGTGTTGCCACAAGAAAACGAAGGACAGTTACGCATTTTCAATGGAATGTCATGTGACTACAAAATCATATCAAATATTCCCAACTACCAGAATTTCGATTTAAAATCCATGAATATGTTTGAAGAGAAACACTTAAATGTCACTTCCGATTCCGTTTCATATCAAATCGATTTTATTGCTGAAGATACGAACAATTGTCCAGCACTCAAAGCAACTGAAATTGAAATTAAACAGAAAAAAGCCATGTCCTATTTCTTGTATGGAAATTATTCAGATCTCGCTCTACATTCATATGAAGATAACCCGGATAAGGGTAGCAAAGGATATCCGGTTTTTCGTGTCCTGATAAACACAAAGGCGAATCATGACATTAAGTTTAGTGAAATTAATGGAGATCATCTACAATTCACATTCAATCGAAGTAGCATGATTTTGACTGAACTTCCGCCGGATCAGTATGCGATTCGGTATGATGATGTTGAAATTAAAGTGGTTGACTTGAAATTGGGAGGCGTTTATACATTTGTGGTAACGGAAGATAATTTGAATAAAGTGAATATTCAAGAGCATGTGATTGCAGCTCCAAATTCAATTCATATGTTGTGGCTGTTGCCTCAATACATTGTCATTACAGCTGGTGAAGTTATGTTTAGTGTAACTGGACTGGAATTTTCATTTACCCAGGCACCACAAAGCATGAAATCTGTCTTACAAGCAGCGTGGTTGTTGGTGAGTTTAATTAAAATGATTTTTCTAGGCCATTTCAAATAATCGTCACGGTATTTTGAGTTCGAGTGTTGGTTATGCTTACCATCCTCTGATTAAATTTGACATTAAATTTTGAAGCTTGAATTCAATTTCAAGTTTTTTGTTCAGGAAAAAGGAATTCATTATTAATCGCACCCTCTTCTATCCAATAAATATTCCTATGCTTACCATCCCGAACATGGTAAGCAAAATGTCATAAAAAAAATTATTTGAAATGGCCTTTTTTTATTATAAAATGAAAAAAAAAAATACATTTTTACTTAAATATTCCATTAAATTTTCACAGACCGTGGCATTTGGCAACCTCATTGTAGTCATAATCGCGGAAGCAAAAGCATTTAAATCCCAAGCAGCTGAATTTTTCCTTTTTGCTGGACTCATGGCCGTTGACATGGGAATTTTCATTATCCTTGCCATCAAATACAAGTATGTCGAGCCAAAAAGTCACGATGAACCCGAAGTTGATCAAATTGACATGCCACAAACTGAAAACACAAATGGATTTAAGACAATTGACATCAATGGAAAGAAGGAGGGAGTCGATAATACAGGATTTAATGGTGATTCATGAGATTGAATCAATTTTTTGTGTAAAATTTATTGTAAATTTGATTTATCAAAAAAAAAAGTATTGAAATGTTATGTACATTAAAAAGAAATTGTATTTTTTTGTTAAAATTTAATGAATTTTTTTTCTTTATCCCTTAAAATCATAAATTACTATTTTCATTTTCATTGCCTTCCGGAGCAACTGCTGTAACAGCTCCCCCACTCAATCGAGCAGGAACTTTTTCCAATCCATGTTCTTTTTCTTCCATTTCCAGTCGTTCACGTTCATAATCCTCATCTGTCTTAATTGGAATTGACCTGTAACGCCATGCAAGGACCGCGAAAATTGCCATGTCGACCCACATGATGATGGCGAACATCAAGAATTCCCATAACTTTAATTTAAAATGAAGTTTGTACAATTTTTTTCAAGTTTACAATTCAATGTAAGTCTCACCTGCTCATCAAACATCTTCGCTTCAGCAATGAACACGATAATTAAATTTCCAACTGCGATGGTCAACATCCAACAACCAGTCAAAACGGATTTCATACTTTGTGGTGCTTCATTGAATGAAAATTGAAGACCGGTGACTGAATACATGACTTCGCCGAGAGTCATCACGACGTATTGCGGGATGATCCAAAGCATGCTGACTCCATTTGGCTCGGTAATTTGATACAATTCACGGGCCTGTAAAGAAATTTTGAAATTCAAAAGTCAAGGAATCGTTTTTTTTGTAATGAAATGAAGGAGATTCAATCCATCTATGATTTTCAATTGGAATTAAACTCACCGTCCGTGTTCCTTGTTGTAAAATCGACATTGAATACACGCCACCAATTTTCAATGCAATTGAATCTCCAACTTTGGTATTTCCAATATACAAGTCATATTCCCCTTTTGACAACTCCCCAACTGTCCAATTACCGCTCTTTCGTTCCATTTTAACGCCACCTTTATCTCTCAACGTAATAGTGGTGTCCGTTACTGTATTTGACAAAAACCTCATTTTAGCATTTCCATTGTTGGTCTTTTCAGGATTATCGACAAATCGCTGAACATTTCCGTTGCCATGAATGTAATAAGTCGTCGCCTCAGCACTATTAATTTGAAATGTGCCCGTAATTGGATCACAATTCGCTGTTTTGGGTGTCAATTGGAAGGAAAGTGGCGTGACTCTGTTAATTCCTGTGTAATCTAAATTCTCCCATTTTCCTAGTGATGCCAGGAGCGTTGCCTCACTTCCATTTACTCTGATATCGTAATTGCAATCCATTACATTGAATACCCGTAACTGAGCTTCACCTTTTTGTGGAACGACAGCATACGTTTTCATGATTTGCATTTCAAGCAGGAATGAGATGAAGAAAGCAACTCCTGCCAATGTCCCTCCAGCGACAAGTTTTTGCAATGGACGTCGGATTCCAATCAAATTCAGTAAGGGATAGAACAAAACTTCGTACAATGGAATGAAAACGAGGATCAGCAATGGATTGATGACTTGAGCTTGATCTGGTTTTATGGTATAAAATCCTAAATCACCGTCCATTCTCGTGGCTTGGAATGTCCATCGACTGCCTTGTTGATCAAACAAAGTCCAGAAAATCGGTAACGGAATGTAAAGTAAAAGGACATTCAATAAAATTTTTGTCTCATCAACTAGCTGTTGGCCGTAATTATCGACAGCATGATCCAACCAATGTGGCTTTGGATCAGTCTTGCCATATTTCCATTTTCCAGTGAATCCAGACCAAATACATTTCGATACCTTGACAATCATGTTGCCACCTCCAGGTTTATACACATACAAAAATGATCCACCCACAAATATTACAATCGAAATCGCCATTAAGACAGCTGGGACAAAGAATCCCAATGAAAAACAATCCTCATTTCCAAAACAGCTGACGTCATCACGTAAAATGGGCGTTATCAAGGTGGAGAGGAAAGATCCAGAATTAACGGAAAAGTAGAAAAGTGAGAAAAACCATGCAAGTTGCTTGGCTTGTTCAGGAATTTTGAATTGATCACCACCAAATGACGAGACACAGGGCTTAATGCCACCAGAACCAAGTGCGATTAGCGATAATCCGATAAATGTGAAGGTTCGTTGCGGCATATTCCATGGATCAATTGCACCGACTGTGAGGAATGTGCTTCCAGTGACATAAACGATTGATAAGTATAAAATGGTCCTAAAAAATAAATTGAATTGAAATTAAGAGAAATGAGAACATGAAAGACACACTCACTTAAATTTCCCTAACCAACTGTCAGCGATGATTGCACCAAAAATACACATGAAATACACGAATGTTGTAAAAAGATGGAAAATAACCGTTGCAGTGTCCTCTGAATAGTTCAGTTTTTGTGTGAGATACAAAGCCAAAATCGCTGAAAATTGTTAAAATAAAAAATCACTTCAATGTTCATTTTCATATTGAATTCAATTTCCTTACTTCTCATTCCATAAAAATTAAATCTCTCGCAAAATTCATTGGCAATTATGAACGGAATCGCCTTAGGATATGGAATTTTTTTCTCTTGGGATTCATGGTCGTTGCTGGCAGTTGAATCTGAAATTATATTTATAAAGAAAAAAATCACTATCCAAATAAAATCCAATTTAATGTTTAAAAAAGCGCTTAAATGTATGCAATGAATTATTCATGTCAAAACTATTTTTAATTTAAAATCAATATGATTCATTTTCAATTGCACGTGTGTTTCGGTTTAATTGAATGATTTTGAGTGTAAATTAATCTTATTCATAGTAATTTAAAGGGAAATCCCAATTTTATTCGGTCTTTGATCAATTTACGAAGATTAACTTGAGATTAGATAAAATTTCAAGACAATACTTAATTTTTTTTTATCACTTAATTTATTTTAAGTTCACGATGATGATGATAAGTAAATTTATTTACTATGATGAATTTCAATTTTAGTACTTGAATTCTTTTCATTTCAGACTATATCTTGATTTTTTCGGCCTGACTGCATTGAAATATGTAAATGTGCCCTGTGAGAAATAAAAGCGTACTTTTTACACTTTAAAGCGTTAAAAGTACGCATTTATTTCTCAGAGGATGAGAAAGTTGAAAAGTTACTTGGACCTTGTTAATTTTAACAGTCACATTTTTATTAATTTCTTTTTTTTCTTTTTTCACATTAATTTACTTTTATCATTTAGAGTATTTACTGTCATGATAGACCATAGTTGATAATAATAAAAAAAATAATAATATTTTCTCAAAAATTGATAAACCTTGTCTTGACGTTTCATTATCACATGAAAAATTCATTGTTTTCTTTATCAGTTTTAATACTAAGACTTAAAATAAAAATGTCAATGTCATAAAATAAGTTATTCAATATAAAATCAGATAATTCGCAATACCAAAATTTATTACTCAATAAAATTGAATTGAATTTTTATTGTTTTCCGTTGAAAAATTGACAGGAATATCAATTTTTTTGACAGTGTCTGTGTCAATAGAATAAATAAAAATTTCAAATTTCTGATTTTGAACTGTCACTTTGAATTTTTGAAATTAAATTTGACAGCTCATTTTGTATACACACACATACGGAAACTACAAATATTCTGTACGTAAATAGAGACTAGGTCAGCAATTAAAAGTTTGACAATCCTCATTGACGTACAAGACTTTTGACATTTCCGTATGTCCATCTATACAAAATGAGCTGTCGTTTTATCTGCTTGCCCCCAGATCGTCAAACTTTAACTCGATTTTGTGACAGTTCACACTTTTAATAGTTGACGTTTCCATATATTCCATAGAAACAGAGTTTGTCAAAAAAAGAGCATACTCAGATTCTTAATGTCTAATGTCAAAATAACTGTCAAATGTTTTTACCCGGGTACGCAAGTGAAAGTTTGACAACCTCTATTTACGTACAGAGTTCTTCAAGGTTCCGTATCTGTATGTATACAAAATGAGCTGTCAAATTTAATTTGCTTACCCTCTTATCCAACTTTAATGAGTGTAATTCTCTGATTTTTAATTCAATTCTTACCCCTCTTATTATCAACAGCTCCCATTTTGAGTACTTTTTTGCTTTATTTGCTTTATCACCTTATCTGCGACTTATCAATTTTGAATTAAAAACAATAATTTTTATTAGTTTTTTTTTTAAATTTTTAGACTTTTTTAGTCCATTGCCAAAAACAGACTAAATTATTTTTTACTATTAACTTACCAAAATACTTTTTGATTCATTTTCCATCAAATTTATGTTGATTCTGCTGATTAGATACCAAAAAATTTCAGATAATATATTAAATATCGATGAATAAAAAAGATTATAAATTTAAATTGAATTTCTTATCAATTTCAATATCAGAATTGATATTAGACAAAAAATTGAATTATCAAAAGCTTATCATGGATCAAATGGATAAGGAATTTTATTTTATTGTAATTCTTTTTTTTTTTGATAAAATTTCGTGATACGTTTAGTTCATGGATTAAATTCATACAATTTAAATGTGTTAAATTTCAATTAACATTTAGATACGTTTCGATTCATTGGAAATTTATTGAACATCATCATTGTCACTTGCTGATTTGGGCAATTTTTCGGGAGATTTTGGTGATCTTGGTTGAATTTCAATTAAAGGGTTGTTTTTGTAATTGTACGCCAAAAATGCAAAGAGGAGCATGTCGATCCAAATTAAAACTGATGAAATGAGAGGAAAATTAAATGAGTGAGATGAAATTTAAGAGAAAATTCAAGGAAAACTGGTGTTGAGTTGATTGAATTTTTTTTATCAATTTCTGACATTTTCTGGGCTTGCGATTCAATTCTCTAGGCTACTTATCTAAAATATTTACAATTTACGATTTTTCATGTAAAACTTTGAAATTTCTCAATTAAATCAGGACAAAATTTAAGACCTTGCCTCATTGTTTATATAAAATGTGATGTGGCAACACTGTTAAATGACTCAAGTGCCCTCTGACATGTGATTTGAAATTCAATTTAAAAGAACCGTTTAGAAAATCAAAATCACGTGTCACATGGCATCGTAATCCAATCAATCTCTCACCAATTTTCATTTCAATGTGAAAATATCTTACCTGCGAACATGAGATATTCCCACGCCTGTGAAATAAAACAAATTTAAATTAAATTGAAAGAAGTTGAATTGAAGAAATCTCACCTGATGTTGAAAAAGGTTCAATTTAACAAAAACTACTGTGATTAAATTTCCGATTCCAGCTGAACAGAGCCAAATAACCGTTAAAATTGACTTCATCGATGCTGGAACTTGTTTGAATGAGAATTCCAAAGCAGTGACCGAAAACATCACTTCACCCAAGGTAATTAAAATGTATTGAGGAATTTGCCATAACATGTGAATTTTATTTGGGCCTGTTAGTTGAAAGGTTTTGCATTGCTATGAAAAGAAAACTTAAAATGATTAAGATGAAAAAAAATGTTTTAAATTGAATTTTTACATAACCATCGTCTTCTGTTTGAATTATCATCACATTCGTGACTTCACCGGATTTGAAATTAATGGTTTCACATTCATCGCATTGAACTGTAACATTATCATTGATTACAATCTTATATTTCCCAACTGGAATGGAAAATTCTTCAATTTCGTTACTCTCTGGGATCAGGAAACTAACTTTATCAGTTTTCAATTCCAATTTCTGCAAGTTATTCAATGTCCAGAAAAATTTTACTTTTGCATTTCCACTGATATCACACGATGTATCTTCAATAAAATATTTCTTTTCTATCGAAGTATTGTTGATTCGCCCAGGTTTATAAAAAACGAATCCAATTGAGTATCCCCTGTAAACTTTTACATGATGATTCCAATCACCACAATTCTTAGTAGTTGATATCATATTTAAAGTAATCCAATAATATAGTTTTTCATCAAAATTCTTTAGATTCAGAATCTCATACACGTCCAATGGATCAATTTTCACATTCCTTTCATCAAATTGAGAATGATTTGTTGTGAAATTAATATCAACTTCACAAGGCATGGCATTATAAAATCGTACATGAGCCTCATTTTTCCCAACATGTTGACATGGTGACTCATATTTTTGGATATTCAATTCAAGGACAAAGGCTGCAATGAAAGCAAGTCCCGTTAAAATTCCACCAATCGTGATTTGTCGCAACGGGGTGCCGAGAGACAATTTTTCAAGAATCGGGTAAATTATGAGTTTGTAAATTTGTATTAAAATAAAAATGAATAACGGATTCAATACAATCATTTGCTCTGGTCGAATGCGATACGAGCCCACAACGCCATCCAAGCGTGTTGCTTGGAATATCCATCGACTGCCCTGCTGATCATACAATGTCCAGAAAAGTGGAATTGGAATGTAGAGCACGAGAAGTCCCAGCAAAAGTTTTATATTTTGAATGTGTTGAAATTTGTGTTTTGGATATGCGTAAAGTAGCCAATGACGTTTCTTTGGTTCACGGATATCACGCTTACATTTCCCTTGAATTGCGTTCCAGATAATTCGCAGTACATGACAAATCGTTTCTGATGTGATCACGTAATTTTTGTACATTGACGTCCCGAAAATGAAAAATCCTGTAAAAAAAATGTTCATTGTAATTTTAATTTCATTTCAAAAGTCAAACGATACCTAATGAAAAAACCATAAAAATGAATGGGACAAAAAATCCAAGTGGATAACAATCGACTTCGTCATAACACTGATTAAGGTCCTTGACTAATGGCATGACCAAAATTGAAATTATTGCAACGAAATTTATCGTGTAATAGAAATTCTTGTAATACACGTCCAATTGTTTGACTTGTTGCGGCACCAAAAACTGTTCACCTCCAAATGCAGAAACGGAATTCTTGATTGCGCCACAGCCGATCACAATTAATATCAATGCAATGCAACTACGAAGTTGAAATTTCAAAAAATGACCGTTAAAAATGTGACATATGAAAATTCAAGTTAAAAAAGTTACAGATAAATGATCATTTGCTCCTTCGCTGTAAACGCCAATAAAAAAGACCCGATCATGTAAAAAAATATTCCAATCCATATGACGTGATATTTGCCACAACAATTATCAGAAGCAATTGAACTGAAAAATGTCATCAAATAAATTAAGGCAAAGACCAGATGATACGTCGTCATTGCTTCATCCTCAGTGAAATTCAATTTCTTTGTCAAGAAAATGCATAAAAGTGCTGTGAAATGACAAAAAATTAATTTCATCTCATTTTTATTGGGGATTTAATTCAACTTACTTCGAGTTCCATAAAAATTGAATCTCTCGCAGAATCCGGTGAATAAAATGAACGTAATTCCATATGGATATGGAATCTTTTTTCCTTGACCCGAAGTTGACGGGATTGGATCAGCCATGTTAATTTTATTTCCAGTCCAGAAATTTTTATTTTAAATTAACTGTCAAAATTAAAGGTTACTGTGATTAAATTGAAAAAAAAATCTAATTAATGTTCAAACGAAAAATTTTTATTGAAATTTATCAAAAATTGTATCAAAAATTCAATGAAATTAAAAATACCAGCTCAAGATTTTCCAATCAAATCCTCAGGGGTGATAATTTCCTTTTTTGGACAATAGCGAATTGTGTGGCCAGTACCACCACAAATAGGACAACGATACGATTGGAGCCGAGGACAATTTGGTGTTATGGGAATCAACAAGCTTACGAGCAACTCCGTTATTTTTACAGAAGGCACAGAAATTAGCGTGAAAATAAAAATGTATTAAAAAATTAAAAAAATTGTTTATATTAGAAGAGATTTGAATTCTTACCACAGGCTTAGTGCTCTTCTTGAACTTGAAACTTGCTTTCTTTGGAGTTTCGATCGACGGAGGAGGAGCTTGGTTATTGTTGGCGTCAATCCAAATGTATGCCAATTTCCCAAATAAGAGCAGATCTGAATTCGAAAATGCAAAAAATTTATATGAAAAAAAAAAAATTAAAAAAAACACGAAACTTGTATTGGTAACAGAGAGTTTCAAACTCTAAAAATTACCCAGTTAAATCAAAACGCACTTAAAAGGAGGAAATAAGGTTTAAAAGGAAAATCTAATGAGAAAATCAAAGTTTAACTCTTAATTGGATAAGAGATATCATTTCATGTTCAAAATTCATGTATATGATCTACATTAAAGTTGTTCAGTTTTTCGAGCTGAAAATTTTGGTGCAGAAAATTTTTACGTACAGCTCTATACGTCTATAGGGTTGTACGGTAGGTCCATTTTTTTGTATGGGGACCCCAATTTTTTTTGAATGTGGGACCATCTACGTCAAAAATAATGAATATTTGCAGAAGAAACTATGGGTCTATTTTGAACGACAACGGTGATATGGGCGTTACGGAGTGACACACGAAGAAATATGAAAGGTTTCAACATATAAACTGTTATAAAAATAATAATTTAAATTTACTTACCAATTTTAGCTTTGCTCATCTCCTCATCAGACCAGGAATTCGTTTGATCACCAGGATCCATGTTTTTTTTTTAATTTTCTCTTTTCGGTTAATGACAGTACACGACAAAAGTACGTAAAATCCGCTAGTTCGTGCGACAAGAAAAAATTAACAGAATCGGATTTGACAGCTGAGGCAAACGCGGAAGTGACAGCTCAAATACCAATACTATGATAAAGTAAAGTACAGTAACGAAAATTTAATATAAATAATAAAAAACTAAGAAGTATTTTAAATAAATTGAAAAAATAATTAAAAATAATTTAATTTAATTTTAATTTTTGTCAATTATTAGGAAAATTGATGCACAAATATGCTTAAATGAATTGATAGTACTTATTTTTTATGAGCTGTCACTTCCTCTCGTGTGAATGTAAACAAATTTTGACATACGGAAAGTCTCAAAATTAAATAAATTCACAATAATTTGAAGAAAATTAAGATTAAGGAAAAAAACTTACCAAATTTCGCTTTCTCGATCTCATAGACCCAAACATAGTCTTCAGTTGTCTTAAGTGGGGGATATTTATCGCCAGGATTCATCTTTACACGACTAGTACTCAAAATATTGTGATACATTTAAAAAAATATTGTAATTTTATTTCCATTTTAACTGTACATTAAATTTATTTTAAAAACTATCCTTAATAAAATTAAAGTAAAACATAATTCAAATATCATCATTTTAGGTGTGAAACCAATGCCCCTAAATTTAAATTTTAACCATTTACATAACTAATTGAGCTGCAATTTAAGATCAATTAAACATTTAATTTTAATATAAATTAAAATAGTTGAACTTTGATAACTAATTCCTAATAATTTTTAATATTTTTTTACAATAACAAATAAAAAAACATCCAGACACCACAAAAGTCGCTTTTTTTCAAATCGACAGGAAATGCGCTTGAAATGAATTCAATGCGATGTAAGTATCACTGTACGATTATTTTTAATCAATTCTTTAATTATTTTATGTACTAAGCTACGTGTAATTGGATCCATATCCTATGAAAAAATGAAATGAAATTAGTTAAAATTACAGATAACATATTAAATAGCGATGAATGAAAGAGATTATAAATTTAAATTGAATGCTTATCAATTTCAATATCAGAATTGATATCAGACAAAAAAATTGAATTATCAAAAGCTTATCAATGGATAAGGAATTTTATTTTATTGTATTTCTTTTTTTTTTGATAAATTGCGTGATACGTTTAGTTTATGGATTAAATTCATACAATTAAAATGTGTTTAATTTCAATTAACATTTAGATACGTTCGATTCATAGAAAATTTATTCAACATCATCATTGTCACTTGCTGATTTGGGTAATTTTTCGGGAGATTTTGGTGATCTTGGTTGAATGTCAATTAAAGGGTTGTTTGTGTAATTGTACGCCAAAAATGCAAAGAGGAGCATGTCGATCCAAATTAAAACTGTTGAAATGAGAGGAAAATTAAATGTGTGAGGTGGAATTGAAAAGAAAATTCAAGGAAAACTGGTGTTGAGCTGATTGGATAAAATCCTGATTTGAAATTTCTTTTCTCAATTTCTGAAATCTTCTAGGGTTGCGATTCAATTTTCTAGGCTCGTTTTCTTAAATATTTACAATTTACGATTTTTTCACGTAAAACTTTGATATTTCTCAAAGAAATCTGAACAAATTTTAAGAATTTGTCTCATAGTTTATATGAGTAGTGATGTGGCAACACTGTTAAATGACTCAAGTGCCCTCTGACATGTGATTTGAAATTCAATTTAAAAGAACCGTTAAGAAATTCAAAATCACGTGTCACATGGCATCGTAATCCAATCAATCTCTCACCAATTTTCATTTCAATGTGAAAATATCTTACCTGCGAACATGAGATATTCCCACGCCTGTGAAATGAAACAAGTTTAAATTAAATTGAAAGAAGTTGAATTGAAGAAATCTCACCTGATGTTGAAAAATGTTCAATTTAACAAAAACTACTGTGATCAAATTTCCGATTCCAGCTGAACAAAGCCAAATAACCGTTAAAATTGACTTCATCGATGCTGGAACTTGTTTGAATGAGAATTCCAAAGCAGTGACCGAAAACATCACTTCACCCAAGGTAATTAAAATGTATTGAGGAATTTGCCATAACATGTGAATTTTATTTGGGCCTGTTAATTGAAAGGTTTTGCATTGCTATGAAAAGAAAACTTAAAATGATTAAGATGAAAAAAAATGTTTTAAATTGAATTTTTACATAACCATCGTCTTCTGTTTGAATTATCATCACATTTGTGACTTCACCGGATTTGAAATTAACGGTTTCACATTCATCGCAATGAACTGTTACATTATCATTGATTACAATTTTATATTTTCCAACTGGAATTGAATATTCTTCAATTTCGTAACTCTCTGGGATCTCAAAGCTAACTTTATCAGTTTTCAATTCCAATTTCTGTAAACGATTCATTGTCCTCAAAAATTTTACCTTTGCATTTCCACTGATATCACACGATGTATCTTCGATAAACCAATCGTTGTCTTGCGATTTTTTGTTGATTGACCCACGTTGATAATAAACGAGTCCAACCGAGAATCCCCTGTAAAATTGTGTATTACCAGTCACATTACGACACTTCTTAATAGTTGATATAATTTTAAAATTAATCCAATAGTACAGTTTTTCATCAAAATTCTTTACATTCAGAATCTCAAACACGTCCAATGGATCAAGTTTCACAATCGTCTCATTAAATTTAGGATTATCACTTGTAAAATTAATAACAAGTTCACAAGGCATGACATTATAAAATCGAAAATGTGCCTCATTGTTCCCAATATTTTGACATGGTGACTCATATTTTTGGATATTCAATTCAAGGACGAAAGCTGCAATGAAAGCAAGGCCCGTTAAAATTCCACCAATCGTGATTTGTCGCAACGGGGTGCCGAGAGACAATTTTTCAAGAATCGGGTAAATTATGAGTTTGTAAATTGGGATCAAGGTTAAAATGAATAACGGATTCAATGCAATCATTTGCTCTGGTCGAATGCGATACGATCCCACAACGCCATCTAAACGTGTTGCTTGAAATATCCACCGACTGCCCTGCTGATCATACAAAGTCCAGAAAAGTGGAAATGGAATGTAGAGCACGAGGAGTCCCAGCAAAAGCTTGATGTTTTGAATGTGTTGAAATTTGTGTTTTGGATATGCATAAAGTAACCAATGACGTTTCTTTGGTTCACGGATATCACGCTTACATTTCCCTTGAATTGCGTCCCAAATGATTCTCAAAACATGACAAATCGTTTCTGATGTGATCACGTAATTTTTGTACATTGACGTCCCGAAAATGAAAAATCCTGTAAAAAAATATTCATTGTATTTTCAATTTAATTTCAAAATTCAAACGATACCTAGTGAAAAAACCATAAAAATTAATGGCACAAAAAATCCAAGTGGATAACAATCGACTTCTTCATAACACTGATTAAGGTCCTTGACTAATGGCATGACAAAAATTGAAATTATTGCAACGAAATTTATTGTGTAATAAAAATTCTTGTAATACACGTCCAATTGTTTGACTTGTTGCGGCACCAAAAACTGTTCACCTCCAAATGCAGAAACGGAATTCTTGATTGCGCCACAGCCGATCACAATTAATATCAATGCAATGCAACTACGAAGTTGAAATTTCAAAAAATGACCGTTAAAAATGTGACATATGAAAATTCAAGTTAAAAAAGTTACAGATAAATGATCATTTGCTCCTTCGCTGTAAACGCCAATAAAAAAGACCCGATCATGTAAAAAAATATTCCAATCCATATGACGTGATATTTGCCACAACAATTATCAGAAGCAATTGAACTGAAAAATGTCATCAAATAAATTAAGGCAAAGACCAGATGATACGTCGTCATTGCTTCATCCTCAGTGAAATTCAATTTCTTTGTCAAGAAAATGCATAAAAGTGCTGTGAAATGACAAAAAATTAATTTCATCTCATTTTTATTGGGGATTTAACTCAACTTACTTCGAATTCCATAAAAATTGAATCTCTCGCAGAATCCGGTGAATAAAATGAACGTAATTCCATATGGATATGGAATTTTTTTTCCTTGACCCGAAGTTGACGGGATTGGATCAGCCATGTTAATTTTTATTTCCACTCCAGAAATTTTTATTTTACATTAACTGTCAAAATTAAAGTTTACTGTGATTAAATTGAAAAAAAATATAATTTATGTTCAAATTAAAAAAATTATTGAAATTTTTAAAAAATTTTATTTATTTTTTAATTGAAATGCATGCAAAAAACCTTAAATAATAAAAAAAAGTCACAACTTTTAATGAAAAATACCAGCTCAAGCTTTTCCAATCAAATCCTCAGGGGTGATAATTTCTTTTTTCGGACAATAGCGAATTGTGTGACCAGTACCACCACAAGTAGGACAACGATACGATTGGAGCCGAGGACAGTTTTTGGTGTTGTGGGAATTGACAAGCTTACGAGCAACTCCGTTATTTTTGCAGAAGGCACAGAAATTAGCCTGGAAATGAAAATGTATTAAAAAAATGTATTAAAAAGGTTCAAATTAAAAGAGATCTGAATTCTTACCACAGGCTTAGTGCTCTTCTTGGGCTTGAAACTCACTTTCTTTGGAGTTTCGATCGACGGAGGAGCTTCGTTATTATTGGCGTCGATCCAAATATAAGCCAATTTCCCTGATAAGAGCAGATCTGAGAAAGAAAATGCAAAAACTTTAATTTAAAATCAAAAAAATAATAATTTTAATTTACTTACCAATTTTAGCTTTGCTCATCTCCTCTTCAGACCAGGAATTCGTTTGATCACCAGGATCCATGTTTTTTTTTATTTTTCTCTTTTCGGTTAATGACAGTACACGGCAATTACCATAAAAAAAATGATGCTTTTTCAAAGAAAATGTGGTCCTTTATACGCACGTACGGTCGTCTTTTGGTCAGACGCATCCTATCTGAGTCACCGCATGACATGTGACCTCATACAACATTGGCGTACCCAAGCCAAGCCATGTACTGAAATTTTATTAAAGTTTTTTAAATTTTTAATTGAAATAAATTGAATTTTGTATTAAATTAATTTAAAATTAAATTTTTTTATCCTTTTTCATCATTTTGACTAATTGTAAGGCTCAAATTCGTTAAAAATTTCATTTGAATAAAAAATTTAAATATCCTATGGAGAAATTTTTTTTTTAAATTTTAGACGCTTTTATTCCATTACGTCCTTCATATTGCCCGATTTGATTTTCTATGAGTTAAAAGTTTTTATTACAGCTTAACCCATTAACTGCCGCTGGTCGATTTTTTGACTAGTAACTTTTCAGTCCATTTTCTCCTAGAAATTTTGAAAATAATTTTTATCTGCGTACAAAAATTCTGTGAAAAAATGAGAATTAAAATTTTTGTAAAGAAAGTTTTGATCTAAATTCAGGCCGAGGCCTTAATGGATTAAGAATCCATTAAAATTTCGCATAGAACCAAATTTGGTCGGAAAATTCAAAAAAAACAAAGGAGAATTTTTAAAATATTATAGTTAAGTTTGATTTTTTCCAATGACAGGCAAATAAGTGATTCGACAACAGTATTTTGGATTACTCAGTAATACAAATAATTTATTTTCATCTAAATTTCATGCAAAATACCTTAATTCTAACTTAATATCTAAAAAGTCTTGTCAAAAAAACTTTGCTTACTTTTTTGAGGACGTTCCAGCTAAATCCTCCGGGGTAACGATCGGTTTCAAAGGACAATAGCGAATGGTATGACCAGTACCACCGCAAGTTGGACACTTGTACGCTTTGAGCCGAGGACAATTTTTGGGTGTATGTGACTTGAAGACTTTTGTGGGCTCGCCATTGTTTTTACAGAAGGCACAAAAAGTTTGCTGTGAATTAAATGAAAACAAATATTAGTCAAGGAATTTTTTTTAATGAGAGAATTAATTTCGTACCTTTTTCTTATCCGCCTTCTTCTTCGTGACTGGTTTTTCTTCTAACTTTGGCCAAGTCACCTCCTTCTCCTCATCTTCAGAGGAATAGGGACCGGCATCTGTACCATTTGAATTGAAATCCAGCCAAATTTGTTCGAGTTCAATGCGCTTTTCTATGAAAATGAATAAAAAATATTAATTTTAAGGAAAATAAAATTAGGATTAAAATGAAAAACCTACCAATTTTCGCTTTCTCGATCTCATAGACCCAAACATAGTCTTCAGTTGTCTTAAGTGGGGGATATTTATCGCCAGGATTCATCTTTACACGACTAGTACACTTAATATTGTGATACATTTACGACGAAACTCTGATCTTTTATACGCACGTACAGGATTTTGCGACATTGAGAACGTGTCCGTTCTGACTCATCACCGCACTTACTCACATTTAATGGAAAATGAAGCCAAAATTGATATTTTTTTAAAGTAAAACACAAAAAACTCCATTTAAAAAAAATATTGTAATTTTATTTCCCTTTTAACTGTACATTAAATTTAAATTCATTTTAAAAACTATCCTTAAAAAAATTAAAGTAAAACATAATTCAAATATCATTTTTTTTTTAGGTGTGAAATCAATGCCCATAAATTTAAATTTTAACCATTTACATAACTAATTGAGCTTCAATTTTAGAAATTTTTAATACAAATTAAAATAGTTGAGCTTTAATCACTAAATCCTATTAATTTTATTTATTTTTTTTACAATTACATTTAAAAAAACATCCCTTAAGTTGGTGTTTCACTCGTATGATTGTACGCTTGATTAAAGTGCCCTTTTTGCAATGATCCACTTTCCAAGATCGATTCAAATATTCGATCCAGCAAACATTCAGACACTGTATACAAAATATTATAACTATTTTTGAGATTATTTAATTTGGCGAAAAGTTCACTTAGCAGGATTTTACTGTCAGGATCACGATGTTGCATGTTGATGATGTCACCCTGAAAATGGATGGAAAATAAAATTGAAATTTCTTTTATTTGATAGGGAGATGTAAAAAAATGCAAAAACTTACATTTTCAATTTCATCATCGTTCAATTTAATTTTAACTACAAATTGGGTGGAATGACTTTGTTTAATGACATCTGTTGCCGTTGGGAATTCACTTGGAATGTCCTGTTAAATTGAAAAAAAAATAAAAAAAGGTATTAAATGTGAAATGTGATCGTGAAAAAAACACAAAAGCGCATTTCCATTTTTTATAAAAATTATGAGTTCTTTTGAGCGATCAAAAGAAACACTCAATTTAGCGTATTTCTTGTCGATTTGGAAAAAAATAAAAGTTTTGCCGAAGCTCATACCGTTCTCATACTCTTAAGAAAATTACCGACATTTCCAAAACGGTCGATTTTTTCGGAAATTACAATTCCAAAATCGAGTTAAAAACTGAAAATACCCAAAACTGCACATTCCCATGGTCTTTGCACAGTTTCTAATGAAAATTATGAGTTCTATTGAGCGATTTAAGTATTTAAAAATGGCTGACTTTTCCAAAATGGTGGAAATTTCAAAATGGCCGATTTTTTTAAAGCCACCAAATTTTCTTAAACGGCTGAAAATTTGAATTTTTCAAAAATAACCGACTTTTCTGTTTCTGAAAATTTCGAGCTCATTGAATGCTCGTGAATATTTTGCCACAGACAGACGGACAAGTGTCGACAAAAGTCGCATTTTTTTTCAATTCGACAGGAAATGCGATTTCAATTCAATGGAAATTCTCCCACAAAATTAAAAGGACTTACAATATCAACAGAGCTGCTATTAGAATCATTATTGAAAATGGTAACGACATAACTGTTACCAAAATTCTCTTTAAGGTATCTCGGTGTGCCATGTGACAGAATTTTGCCATCCTTCAAAACCGCAATTCTGTGACAGATATTTTCAATTTCTGATATACTATGCGATGTAAGTATCACTGCACGATTATTTTTAATCAATTCCTTAATTATTTTATATACTAAGCTACGTGTAATTGGATCCATATCCTGTGAAAAAATGAAGAAAAATGGTTAAAATTGATTTTTCAAGTAAAGGATGTTAAATTTGACTCACACTTGTTGGTTCATCCATTAAGACGATGTTTGTATTGCCGAAACACGTGACAGCAACACTCAATTTCCTTCGATTACCCCCACTCAAATTCTTGACTAACACATTTTTGTACTGTGTCAAATGCAAAGATGTCAATGTTTTTTCAGTCAATTCATTTAAATCCCTTATTTTCCTTAAACGACCATAAAATCGAATCACTTCCTCTACCGTAAGCAGCGGATCCAACGCATTTGTTTGTGGACAATATGAAATTCCTTTTTCCGATCTCACTTTAACATAACCCGATGTTTGTAGGATTTGCCCGGATAAGATACCGAAAAGTGTTGATTTGCCGGCGCCATTTGCTCCTAACAGACCGAAACATTCTCCGTCCTTGACATGGAATGAAACATTTTTCACCGCATAATCATCGTGGCCATGATATTTCTTGTACACATTAACGACATTCAATGCACAATTTTGCCGGGCCATATCGTAAGTGTCCAAACGCTTCATTGTATTTTGAATTGAAATGAATTCAAGTTCTGTTGCAAGGGAAGAGCTGTCACTTTCATGCATTTCCTTAGTTTCAGTTTTGGTGAAGAATTTTTCGAACATCTTACTTTCAATGATGTAATTTATGATGATGCAAATTATTCCGACTGTGATTAGAGCGGCGAAATGTGGTAAAAGTAAATCTGATGCAACGGGACTTTTGTATGTGTTAATGAAATATCGCTCAAATAACTTGGATTGAATGTAATTTTTACAAATTTCAAGTAAACCATCAGCCAGTGCATGTTGTGGGAAAATGAGGAAAACCCGATTCAATACATTGCGGATTTCCTCGTCTTCGTCTGTCTCCATTAAGACATCCATGAGGATGATGATTGTAAGGGTGGCAAGTGCAATGATGACATTCATGCAGAAAATCGTCATATTGGCGAAACTGGCGTCTGAGAAGAGCTTTTCAACGATGTGCACTAACGGGATTGTGGCGAATCTGTTGAAAATTTAATTTAATTTAAATGAAATTTATAAATGAAATGAAAAATTTACCCATAAAGGAAGAGAAGAAGGACAATTCCTGGTAATTGATCACGATCAACGTACAATGGAAGATTGAATATGAGGAAGACGATGACAGCGGCGATGACTGCAAGGCCATATAACTGTGATTTTAAATGAATTTGATTACATTTAAATGAAATTCCATTTAATTTAATGGAAATACTCACAATAAAGTCCCAGAGGAATGTGACACCCCAATATGTATGGAAACTGACACCACAGAGCTTTTGCTGCAACTTTTCACCGCTAATTCGTTCACTTACAATGTAAACAGAAGCCCCGGCTAAGACCAAACTGAATGCAATGAGGATTATCAATGACACTCCAGCGTCAGCGACTTGAGTTAATCTGAAAATGAAATTTAATTTCAAAATCCGTTGAAAATGAATTCATTTCAACTTACACTGAACTGAAACTCAATCCATCATCATTCAACTTAAACGGATGATTAATTGTCCTGATCTTGAAAGACGTTTCATTCAATTCCTTCCTCAACACAGCGTTATTCAACACATTGATGTACGATGCCATTGAGTGATATCCCTTGTTATTATACCAAATCGCTAAATTACTGTGATTCACACTAATTCCACCATACCTCCGTTCAATGTAATCATCGGAAGTCCTCAAAATCCAATTAAATGTTTCCTTTGATGAATTGAAAATCTCACAACTTCCCTCACAGCGCTGCATCAAATCATCGTAAATCTTCTCCGAGTACTTTGAAATTGTATCATTTGGATCATGTGAAACTTCGTTACTGTAAAATTCTGTACTGCCTGGATACAGACCTTTTCCTAACTCGAGTGCGGTATCATACTCGCCCGGTGGACGAATAATCAGGAAAATCATTGCAATACATTCAAATACAACTGGAAGGACTAAAATGCAAAGTAACATGCGATAATTTCGGATGAAATGCGTTAAGCGCTTCCAAAATAACGAGGTTACGATCGTTTTTGTGCTTATTTCAACTTCATCCTCCATATCCTTGATCGGGATTTCATGCATAGTATTATCAGAATTTCCATTGATTTCGTGATTGCCGTTCATTTCATTTTCACTGTATTTCTTGAAGATATCACTCAAATTCGTTGTTGTGATGTTAAATGAATGGATTTTCTTTTGATTCTGAAGCTTTTCCAATGATTTGATGAATGGCTCAAAATCGTAATACTCATTTTTTTCATTTTTATATGGAATATTTAAATTATAACTTGATGACGTTGAATTTGAGACATGTGCCGATGGGACAACTTCCTTAATTGTATTTCTAATATTATCACAGATTAAAGTTTTATCACGTTCATTCATGCCTTGAAATTGGACACTCAATTCAAATGATTTTGTAAATTCATTTTTTAACGTATCCATTGTATTTTCTGATACGATTTTGCCTTGATTTACAATCACAATTTTATCACTTAATTGTTCGGCTTCGTCCAAGAAATGGGTGGCCATGGCAACGGCACGCCCCTTTCGGAGTGATTCAATGAGACTCCAGATATTTTTACGTGCTTTAGTGTCGACTCCAGTACAAGGCTCATCGAGAATGACCAGATTTGGAGATGCAATGAATGCAATTGCGATGCAGAGGCGACGCTTATAACCGCCCGACAATTCCTGTGAACTGTAATTACGATATTTACCGAATTTCAAGTTTGACAGGACACGTTTAATTTCAGAATTAAATCCAGATCGCATTTTAATCTTAGCATACAACTCGAGATGTTCCTTGGCCGTTAAATTTGGGATGAGGATGTTATTTTGTGCACACAATCCAATTTTTTCTTGATTATTTTTGTTGCCAGTGATTAAATCGTAATTGAGTGGTAAAAATATGTCGCCCTCTGATGCTTGAAGTTGACCCGTCAACATTTTACTGAAATAAATTTACATTTAATTAGTGAAAGTACATTTAAATTGAGAAAATATTTACATGATTGTTGATTTTCCTGCACCATTTCTCCCTAATAATGCTGTTACATGATCACGCTTCAACACTAATGAGACATTATCGACTGCTTTCTTTGTAGTACCCTCATAAATTTTTGTTACATTAATCAATTCGGCACCATGATTTTTATCAATTTGTTTGCGAGACACTTCATAAAAATTATTGTCATCTATTAATATAAAATAAAAGGGTTGATTAATATGAAAATTACATGGATTAAGATCAAAGTTGACTTACCATAAAAGAATTTCTCACAAATTGTACCAATCAGTGTGTAAATTATTGTATCAATAATGATCATGACAAATCCAAATTTGAAATCGTTGTCTTCGATGTTGCCTTCAAATGCATTTGAGAATCCGAGTTCTTTTTGTTGCAGTTCTGTACGCATGATGAATCGCCAGGCATAACAAAAGGCAGTTGATGCTGATAAACTCTGGAAAATTCAATTGAATTATAAATTTTGGTTATTTTTGGTACATTTAAATGAAAGTTAGATATTAAAAGTCAAAATTGAAAAAGTGAGAGAGTAAAAAAAGGGATTATCTGAACTTCAGAAGAAATTTGATAGTAGAGAGTGATTGAGAGGAAACTTTTAAATGAAAATCTAATTTTAATCTCCAAAAATTATTTTAAAGAAAGAGTGAGAGAGAGAGGTTTCAAATTAAGAGAGATACAAAAAGACTGTGAGAGAAAATTTTCAAAGCAAAAGAGAGAGAGACAAAAAGATTGTGAGAGAAAAGTTTCAGAGCAAAAGAGAGAGAGTAAAGTCATTTAAAAATATTCGATTTAAACCTTCAGAGAGAGAATGAGAGCTAAAAATTCATTGAGAGACTGAGAAAGAGCAACTCTTAACTGAAATTTTCACATTCTCTCATTAATTTTAATATAAAATGACTTAAATTATAACTAAATTTCTTTTAAAATAATACTCACAGCAGCAATTTTCCCTCCTACTTGTAATGTGGCTCCAAGCGAAATAATAATAATGTACGGCATAAATGTTATAAGGAAAAATATCACAGACGAAACCGTACCAATGCTGGCCGATGAGAAAAATGTTGAGCACATAAAGCTAAAAAAAATTAAAAAAAAAATTCATTATTTTCCTTTAACTTATTATATTATTTTCAATTTTCTTATTGTAATTTCTTACCAAAACGAGACCACACAACAACTGAATGCCATCAAAAATGTAAACATGAATAATTTACTCGAAGTTACCAGAATTCCGCCGGTATATAAAACAATAAGGACCAAAATCATGATGATCGTTAACTCGAAAATCGTTGTTATGATCCATGAAATTATTTCAGCTGATTTTACCAAGCCCATGGTGCGCATCAAAGTGATGTTTCCAGATTCCTTGATCCAAATTCGTTGACGCACCGATGATGCGATTTGTACAATGAGAGCAAAGAAAAATGACATTTGAACAGCTTGAGCTAAGTAAAGGCCTTTTTTGAAACTGAAAATAAGTGATCAAGATTAATTTTGAATGGATTTGAAAAATTGAAATTGAATTGAAATGAAACTCACTCATCAGCCTGATATTTTGGATACGGGAATTGCTTTGTGTAGTATTTCATGTCATCTAAGTCAATCGTCTTATTTTTACGATTATTGGCGAAAAATCGATCGAGTAATGAGCCTAATTGGCGTTTTCTTCTACCAGTTTCATTTTTACTCTTTACACCAACGACATCCTCTTCATAGAATTCAAAACTATCCTCGAGTGTAGTTGAAGTTCCTTTCTCTGTTGTTGAAGTGACACTCTCAGAGCTTGAAATTGGATTTGTGGTCAATGTCGTTGGATTTTCGACATCAGGTGCTAAAGTTGTGGTGATTTCAGGTAATGTGCTCACATTATTGGTGGCTTGAGTAGCAGCCGTCGTTTGAGGGACTTCTGTCACTTCATCGGAATCATCTTCAAAACTGCCAAATCCATCATCATTTTCATTTTTCGCAAATGGATTGTTAATGCCGACAGAAACCTTGAGATCCTTATCACCATCACTGCTATCACTTTCAAAGTCATCGAAACCGTCATCCTCGTCATTATCGAAATTCACATTGGGGAATGGACCTTGAGTGCTTGAAGCGTGTTCCTTGTCCCATCCCGCGAAAACTTCATCAATTGCATTACCATGTTCAACCTTTTTCTTATTTTTCTCAACTTTAATGATTGCCATATCGACACTTTGTTGAATTTGAGCAAAACCACGATGATACCTCAAATCAAGTGCCATATTCCCCTCAGGTCCTGGAAACCAAAACCGATTACGCACTTCAGACGTCACCGGAGTATCATCGATATTCATTCGAAGCTTATACGCAGTTTCATTGGTTTTTGCATCCTCCGTAAAATAAATTCCAGCATATAAAAGTTTGTCATCACTCAATTCAAATGCTTTATCTTCCAGAGCGGTCTCTGAACTCACTGGAATAAATCTATCGACTGAATAGCAATCAAAGAGATTTGAAATCACTCGAACTGTATTCGAAATTCGTTTATCATTCAAAATGCCGTTCAGGGTTTGCTCGACACCCTCTGGATTGAAACTGTCTCCCGCCAGTTGTTTAATTAACGGACTTTTTGCAAGTCGGATTAATTGATTATATTTTTCCTTGAATTCATCGTCAGATTTTAGGAGATCAAACGTATTATCGATACTTTTAAGGAATTTCTTTAATCGTGCCATATCCGAAAATGTTTGATTTGCCTGTAAATTTAACAAAAAATTTGAATTTAAATCACATTTTAATTGAAATTCAAGTAACTCACATTTTGAATAATTTCCCGTGTTTGATTGTTATCCGGACCATACAAAATTTTGCCTTGAATAATTGGCTTGATGTGACTCCACGTTATTTTGCCATAATTTGAATTTGTGATGTCCATGTATAATTGTTTACAGTACTCAGCTTTAAAAATTTAGAATGAAATTTAATAAATTTAATTTTTCATATAAAATGAAATCAACTCACTTGGTAATGCATCAATTTCCCTCTTATCAGCACCATTAAAATCCTCGGAATTTAAAATGTTGTTTACAATTCGGATGCTGTCACCACGCGGAAATGGATGATGACACAAAATTTTACCGAAATTCGAGAATGTGCTTGTATCGGAAAAAAGTGAATCAGGATCGAAATTTGCACCTACAATTTTTTCAACTTCAGGCAGGAGTTTTCCTAATCGTAAGCTGTTATCTATGAAATTTAAAGTAAAAATATGAGAAAATTACAATTAAATTCAATTTCGACTCTTACTTTCAATGTATTTGAATTGTGGATGTGTCACTACCGAAATTACAGTTCCAATGAAATTTTTTTCAATTGGTAAATTTATGATTGCATTGTAGAGCTTTTCTTCATTCAGGAATGTTTGGACGATGTTGAGCACGGGTGTGACACTGAAATGAAACAAAAATTCAGATAAAAATCCGATGAAAAATTAAATTTTACTTACGGTGCATCCTCATAATCAGGCACTTCATGGTATTCATTGACACTAAGGCACTTATTTTCTATTGAACAAATGTAGGATTGAAAAAATGGCAGCAAATTATTGGAAGACGGTAGTTGACGTGTCGGGAATTGGCCTGTAAATTAAAATGATGATAATGAAAAATTGTGATAAGTTAATTTTTTGTATAAGTGGTCTAAATGGAGCTGGGCAGAGTGAGATTGAATCGCCTCGGAAAAGGAATCAGACCTTTTGAGAGAAAAAATAATTATTGAGAGAGGAAAAACGTGAATTAAGAGAGAAAATCAAAGGTGACCCAAAGGTTTGAAGTTAAAAGAGAGACATTTAAAAGCAAATAAACTTCTTGAGAGAAAAAATGAGTATCGAGAGAGGAAAAACGAAAAGCGAGAGAGAAATTCTGAAATTTTCTTTAATGGAGAGAATGAAAGAAAGAAATTTGATACCAAAGAAACTTCTTGAGAGAGGAAAAACGAGAAGCGAGAGAAATTTTTGATATTTTCTTTAACGAAGATGTTGAAAGAGAGAAATTTGATAACAAAGAAACTTCTTGAGAGATAAAAATGAGTATCGAGAGAGGAAAAACGAGAAGCGAGAGAGAAATTTTTGATATTTTCTTTAACGAAGATGTTGAAAGAGAGAAATTTGATAGCAAAGAAACTTCTTGGGAGAAAAAAATGAGTATCGAGAGAGGAAAAACGAGAAGCGAGAGACAAATTCTAAAATTTTCTTTAACGGAGAGAATGAAAGAGAAAAATTTGCTAGCAAAGGAATTTTCTAAGAGAAAAAATTAGTATCGATAGAGAAAAAATGAGAATCGAGAGAGAAAACCTTAAATAACGGAGAGATTAAAAATAAATGAGAGAAATTTAATACCTAGAGAGTCTTTTTTGGATCCAAAATCAATGAAAATTCTTAAAGAAATCAAAGAAAATACTCACACTCATCAACTGTGTACGCCTTAAATCTGTTTCTCAGAATATAAAGCGCAAGGAAAATCACACATGGCCATAAATATTGAACTAATGTCATCCACTGCAAAATAAAATGTAAACAAAAGAAAAAATTAGTTTTTTTTCATTAAAAAAAAAATACAAAAATAAAAAAATTACTCACCGGTTGTCGGCGTCTTACAAGATAATCCTTTCGTAAGAGTGCCTTGACATGTGTGCCATTATATTTAACACCTAACAGTCGCATATTTTTTTTTGTATTGTTTATATTTTTTTAATATGTTAAAAAAAGTAGCAAGTTTATGTTAAAATAATAAAAACATCAATAAATAATGCAGCGCAACGTTATTTTGAATGTGTATGTGATTTATATTATTTTTTTTGTGTTGATTGTCACAGTAACGTGCTTAAACTTGACCCAAATAACAATTATTTTTAAATTTTATATTTAGCTTCACTTTTACTATCTTTACTACTCACTCATAACAAATAACATGGTGGTTGTTGCAACATAACGGCGTAAAATTCATTCACATTGATTTTTGATTAAATTTTAATAATTTTTAGTAAGATTTTTTTTTTCAATTTTATGTGAATGATTTCACGTAATGATTTTTTTTAACTTGAATCATCATGAATTTAGAATCATTTTTGACGTGTGTGTTTGTTTGTTTTTTTTCTTCTATTTCTTTACTCGTATATTTTTGCTGTTCAGCTAATTTTAATGATGTCACTTTGGTTCCTGGTTCAAGTTAAAAACCTTAAAAATGAAAAAAAGTTACATTAGAAAAATGAAAATTAAATTTAAATTTAGATTAAAATGAAACAATTTGGAAATTTACTTTGTTCTTTTTTTTTTTTTTAAATGAAATTGAAATTTTGTTGTCTATAAAAATGAGCAAATAATTGCGTTTAATTTCAAATAATGGTACGTTTTGTTCTGATCAATTTTTCGATTGAAGTTTAAGAATGTGATGTTTTTAATCGCAGTATGTCACGTATTTTATTTTGTAAACATTGATCTAATTTAAATGATTAATAAATGACTTAAAACTAAAATAACACAAAAAAAAATTGTTTTTCTATAATTATTACACCCTACGACAAATAAAAAAAAAGTTTTAGTACTCCAAGTTTGTTTTCATTTCCTAAAAGAAGAAAAAAAATAAAAAATTTTGGCGTTTACAGTTTTTCAAAATCACGTCAAAAAGTTGAGTTATGAATTTTTGAAATTTTCCATATAAATGACACATTTCGTCATCTCTCAGCACAGAGATTGAAAAACATGCTCTTACTCATTTTGAGTTATCTCGAAAACTACATGAGCTACAAATGAGTTTAATAGATCGTTGGAAAGAAGAAGAATGTGGCTATTCAAATGTAAAGTTTTGGTCGCGGGATCAGCTCAAAAAATTGGGCTTTTCAGGCTCAAGGCAAAAAATTTGAATAAAATCTTTGTTTTTTTTTTAAGTTTTTTGCTTATTTTAAGATTGAATGTTAAAATTAATATAACTATGTAATACTTTAAGAATAAGCTTTAAAGGCTTTAAATATTTTCTTTAGAAATCTCTTTTTTATTGTAGAAAATGTGTGTTTTTTTTTGTCTTACTTTTATCAAGTCTCAATTGAAAACAAGCATCTAGTTACTCAAACGTATTTCGATTTCTTGTTTCTTTATTACATTTATAAAATTCTTGTGTTTTTTCATAAGTTTTTCTTCTATCGTTTATTCGATCAGTTTTTCTAACTAAATATATTCTGCATTGAATTGGTTCTCAATTTTTTTAAAGTCTTGATGTGCCCTTTCTCGTCAGAAAGTTGTCCACAATATAACATGTTGTAGCATATACAGCAGATGGTCGAAGGTGTGTAAGGTTGTAGAATAGGAAAACCCCATATTTTGTCTGGAAGCATCTGATAGCTTTATCTGTAAAATGTCTTTCATAAGTTCCTTTGAGGTTTTTTGGAGTAAATATACCACAGACGTAAAAAAGTTGTGACAAACGCGCTTTGCAATCAGCAATGTTTTTATCCATTTTGAATTTTTTAGCTACTATTACTTAGTTCAAAGTAAATAAATTAACTGTATACAAATCAGTTGTGTATACGTATTTAAACAAAAATTAAGTGATCAAATGTGCGTAATATGAGTCATATTGGTAGAGAAATGCACATTCATGATCTAATTACTGCACGGTTTCCACTGTTACCACAGTAAAATTGCATCTAGCAATATCAAAATAACTTGAAAACACAAAGTATTACATAGTTATATTAATTTTAACATTCAATCTTAAAATAAGTTGAATAGTTAAAAAAATTGGCAAAAAACTTTGAAAAAAACAAAGATTTTATTCAATTTTTTTTTCTTGAGCCTTAAAAGCCTAATTTTTTGGCTGATCTAGTATCCAAAACTTTAATTTCAATTAGCTTTATTTGTCTTCTTTCCAACGATCTATTAAACTCATTTGTAGCTCATATAGTTTTCGAGATAACTCAAAATGAGTAAGAGCATGTTTTTCAATCTCTGTGCTGAGAGATGACGAAATGTGTCATTTATATGGAAAATTTCAAAAATTCATAACTCAACTTTTTGACGTGATTTTAAAAAACTGTAAACGCCAAAATTTTTCATTTTTTTTCTACTTTTAGGAAATGAAAACAAACTTGGAGTACTAAAACTTTTTTTTTATTTGTCGTAGGGTGTTATTGACCTACAGTTGTGTGTTTTTTTTTTTAAATAAATAGTTTATCATCATAATTTATACGGTTAATTTTTGTATTTGAGTAGACACAAGTTTCGATTTCGATGATAATATTGTCACTTTCAGTTTTAAATTTTTAGAATTTTGCCAATTTGGAGGAGTCAAGACATGATTCTTGACAGTTAACGGGTTTTTGAAGGAAATTTGACCACTAAGTGTCCAGATTAGTTTATATTTTATGCATTTGATGGATAACATACTAGTCAAGACAGACAATTTTTCAATATTTTCTCTCAGGCTTATACGAGGGATGGACTCACGAGGCTCCATCGTAGTAAAAAAGCGTCCCTTCGTCCTCCCATGGGAAACATCGAAACATAAGTTCTGAAAACTGTTGCACAGGGACTCTCAGCATTAGTTACAGAGATGCTTCTGTGCTCATATTAAGAGGTTAAGTCGACCTCACTGCGTTTTCATCCTGTAAAGGCTAGACGAGGGATGTGGAGACCGCATGTATGCAAATTAGCTCTCTCAGTCATCTAGCCGATGATCCAACCTAATTTCTAGGAAACGCCCTAATCATTATTTGTATTGAAAATGAGATTAATGATAAGAATGATTACAAAACAAAATCAGAAAACGGTAATCGGAAGTCATAAGCAATAATGAGATACTTGTGATTAATGCGTAATTTAAGACTAATCCTTATCTAAATAAAAATTCCACATTTTCTTATTTAAATCTCATTTGCGAATTTTCGTCATTAGTTTTTTTTTGTAATGATACACATACGAAAACTTCTAATCTTAAATTAATTTGTACCCAAAACACTTTTTCTCATATTAAGCGAGAAATGAATCACTGAATTTTTTTTTCCTATCATCATAAAAAAAATCAAAGTTTATGTTTTTTTTAAAGTCACTTTCAATTGATATTCATATTAAATGGAAAAAAAATAAAAATTACTTAAGAGTCAAATTTAAGTCATAATAATTTCAATATTTGTATCACAGTGAGATTTTAAACTTAAATTCATTTTCCTCGGTCAATCAGATTAAAATATTCACAAAAATCATCATTAACATTTTAAGGGAAGTAATTTGTTTGGCTACGACAATAAATTGTCAAAAATTAATCAGATTTAACAAAATTTTAATGAAAAAATTGAGGTTTGAAGGTTATCACTAAAAATAATTACGTATTTTAAAAGAGTTAAGGCTCGTTTGTGATTATGACAAAACCGACTTCTTATAATTATTTTTCATTGAACTTTTATTATTATGCAAAAATGATGTCACAAATTACATTTAACCTGTAATTTCATCAATGATCAAGAAGATGATGATTGATTTCATTTTATTATAAAGGTGTAAAGGTCCCAAAAGTCATTTATATTTTAAATTACAGCAATAAGAAGAAAAAATTCCGGTATTCTTGGTATTTGTTTATATAATTTGCAATGAAATTCAAAGGTCACACATTTAAAATGCATTTTTATGATAAAAAAATACTCATATGAACGAGATTTTACATTAAAATTCATTTTTTATTCAAATAAATTGATTTGAATTGAATTGAATCAATTTCCCACACATTAATCGGCACATTCATCCGATTCTAACAGATTTTGATTTTAATTTTCAAAGTTCTGATAGGGAAATTCCATGGAAATAAGATTAAAATCCAGATTCCATGTCATAAAAGACGGTTTTGTTTAGTCGCCACATTACATTGATCAGCATATCAATTTTTTTTTTTTCATTGTGAATCATGTTCATTGTTGTTCATTGAAACACGGATTATGATATTACAAAGTCAATATTTCAAGATAAACTTGTTTTGTCGCTTGTTGTATAATTAACTTACAATTCATTAAGTGAGAACACACTTCAACACAAATCACCGGTTTACATTGTAAATAATTCTAATTTTTATTTGGATTTTATTTTAAATGTAAAATTTTTCATTCATTCTAGCATTTCAAGTATTTTAGTTTATTACATCAAAAAAAAATGTAATAAAAAATATCTTTGGTCAAGGTTAAAGTTTAACGAATTTTTGATATTTAATTTTTTTCTAAATATTTTTATGGTGAGTTCCTCATCATTTAATTGTGGATATCATAATAAATTTACCAATATAATTACTTTTGCACGTAATACGTCAAATCATGATGTTCGTTAATAAAAGTGAGTAAGTGATATAAAGAAACATTCAAGTAAGGCTTGAAAAAAAAATTATTTAAACAAGAAACGTTTTTATTTTATTTTTTGTTGTAAAGAGGATGACTTTGCAAATAAAGTTTAATATAAACTTGTTTTCCTTCTTAAAAGAACTATGAAAAAAATTTCAAAATGAAGATCAATTATTTAATGGCAAAAAAGACATGAAATTATTATTGTTTCATATCTTTGTGATTGAATGACCTTTGACTATATAGGACTATATTTAACAAAAAAAATCAGATTTCAGCATGATGAGGAGTAAAGCATGTGATTGAAGTCAGATATAAAAAGAACAAATTATGTGAATTTTACCTGAATCAGCCGAAAGTCGAAAAAAAATTGGTTTTTTCTTTTGCTGGCATGCCATGGCATGGTCAGGGTGTTGTATAATATCACAGAAATACGTACAGAAATCTTGTACGAAGAGGAAAAAATTGCATGACTTTCCATCTTACTGATCGAAAAATCGACTAGCGGCGGTCAATGGGTTAAAAGAAAATTATTATTTACAAGACACCTCAATATTGGTCCGAGTCCTGGTCATCAATCTCGAAAAAGAAGCTTAAAATCATCTCGAGCCTAGAAAATGGATGAAGGGCCGGTTAATCAAGAAAGCACTGCTATAGCTCATGTCACTACTCGGTCAGAACTAACAAAATTACTGGCGTGGTATCAGCAATCATTTCAAATAACTCGACTTTTATCATTACAAGTCACTTTTTACCAACCACCATCAATTTTTTTTCATTTTAACTTATCATTATCATATCAATAATATTTAATTGTTATTCCATCAATTTAATATCAAAATCAAAACTAAATGTAAGGAAAAGTACTAAAATTTGTAGTTCATTGCATGCCGGTAGTACTTTTTACTGCACTCTCCCATTATTATTAAAAAGTACAAAATAAAAATTGATTCCGTAATTTTATTTATTTATTTCCATGTGAGTGGAAGATCAATGCCAATGAATTGCAGACATGAGTTCACATGATTATTAAAAGTATTTATTTATTATTGTTTCAATTGTGTTGCATGTTGATTGATTTCATTTTAATTTTTATTTGTTTGTAATATTACAAGAAAAAAAACAAGAAAATCATTTCCACGTGAATTTACTTTTCTTTACAAGGTATTGTCTTAAAAAAAAAGTGATAACACAGATATACAAAATACATCACTTGCTAGAACAAAGCTCAAACTATGAAAATTAGAAAATACACTAAAAATAAGCCGACACGTATTTCGGGGTTTGGCTGTTATACCCTATTTAAGCCTTTTAGAGCTAGGAGGCTCATTTTTACGTTTTTAGTCATAACTTTTTTATTTTTAAAGATACAAAAAAGAGGAGATACTCATTTCGATACAGCTTCATATCATCTAAAACTTCTAGAAGAACAAAAAAATTTGTTTGATGGAAAAATTTTGGGAAAAATTGAAAAAAAACTAATGAAAATGCATTATATTTTGCTTTTTCTCAAATAACAAATTTTTTATTAAATTTATTTATTTTTTCATTTGTTTTTGCGATTTTTCCCAAAATTTTTCCATCAAACGAATTTTTCTTTTCTTCTAGAAGTTTTAGATGTTATGAAGCTGTATCGAAATGAGTATCTCCTCTTTTTTGTATCTTTAAAAATAAAAAAGTTATGACTAAAAACGTAAAAATGAGCCTCCTAGCTCTAAAAGGCTTAAATAGGGTATAACAGCCAAACCCCGAAATACGTGTCGGCTTATTTTTAGTGTATTTTCTAATTTTCATAGTTTGAGCTTTGTTCTAGCAAGTGATGTATTTTGTATAACTGTGTAATTTTTTAAATGAGATTTCGTTTCAATTTTAATGAAATCTGAGAGTGTAAAAATAAGGTGATTTAAATGATTTTTTTGAAAAAGAATCGTGGTTCATCCTTAAATGGAATTTAAATCACATGAAAAATCTCAAAATTAAGGAAAAATGCAAAACGTTATTGTGAATAATTTTCATGAGCGCATTTGAAGAGACCAAATTTTGATTAAATTTCAATGTTTTTTTGAAAAATTTCGATTTTTTTCAATTCAAAATGTCCAGTTTAAAAATTATCATTAATTAAAAAAGTATGTTTGCATCTGTTAAATTTTATATCTAATGACTTTAAAAATGAGGAAACAGCAGAAAAAACCTCTCATTCAAAGATTAATCAAATTGATACCAAAACAATTGAAACAAGTGTTTGCACAGTTGTTCAAACTCACAATTAAAATGCAAAATATTTCCATTTATTCATAAAATTACTTCTACTTTTACGTAACGATACAGAAAATTGCTGGATGATCCAAAAATAAGTAGAGCTGAAGTTCAATTTCACATTTTCAAGGTTATTACAGTTGAAATAAGACAATTAGATTTGATTAACCTGAGTTTAGAAGTTTGAATTGAAATAATTTTACTTGACATTCAAAGCATTTTAAAATTTTGTTATTATTATTTTTTTTTAGTATTATTTTTTCAAAATATTATGAAGCTACTTCAAATATTTATCCAATGACATGTCATGTTAAAGTCCAGCTTGGCTATAGCACAAAAAAATCACCTCATACGTAAATGGAAGTGTAGAATTAAATATTTTTTTGCTTCAATACACACACGCGCGCACACACACATGATTAATATTCTTTGCTAATTCACGAATCTCCTTCCGTGATGCATGCTCATTTTATCATACAAAACTTTTAAATTAAACTAAACTAATGATAATAATTGTTATTATTATTGTGATTTTATTTTTTTTGCTGTTGTTTTTAATAAGTGGTGTGTTCTTAAATGATTTGGTTTTACATAAAATATTGATAGCCATCCATAAAATTGTTCGCATTTTCATGACTTAACACAAAAATTTAATGTCTTGAAGTGATTATGTTAAAATTTTAACAGGAAATAAATTTTTTTTAATGGTAATAAAAATCAGAATTTGTACCAAATTTTTTTTTGGGGGATTACATACATTAAGATGTTTTTTTTAGTCATCCATATGGAACTTCATTTATATTTCTAATTATTATCAAAAGAAACTGGAAACAGGTTTGAAATTCAGGTTATGAAATGAATTAATTTTGAATATAATTTGAAATCAAAACTGTTTTTGTTTTATGACATAATTTTGAAGTTTATTGAATTTGAATTGAAGTCACTTGTAACAACGAATTAATATCTGGAATGTGGGAATTGTATAACTTTATTAAGTAATGTCATGACTGTTGTCAAGACTTTTCTTTGTTAAATTTTCGTGAATACACAGAAAATGCTTTTTCCGTTGTATTTCTCGTCGTTAAGTCACGTTGCACAAAAAAGCGACGGGCAACTGGGAAATTTCAAAAGTTTTTGAGTAATTTTTGAGTCGTTGCTGTGAATGTATTGATGTTCTTTAAGGCTTTTCTTTGAAGCAAAATATTTATAGCAAACGCCACACTTGTCTAAAAAGAAATATTTTTTTATTAGATTTCGTCTTAAAGAAATAAGTCTTCCAAAGGAATTAGTTTTTGTATTAAAAAATCATGTTTTCATAAGTTTTAGGCAAAGTCACCTCACGCAAAGTTGTAGAAAATATTTCAAGCTGCAACTTTGCTAAACTGGTCAAGTCGATATTTCAGATATTAAGAGGCCAATAGCACAATACACAATTTAAGGCTCGGTTTGATAAAATAATTTCCATTCAATTCAATTTTAATGCCAAGAACTTTCAAAATATCCATAAAATTCGACATTTTATTCCCCATTTCAATTAATTTCAGTTTTCCATTAGCCCAAAAATGCATTTTATTAACGATCACACTAATTGTAAACGAAATTAGTAGGTCATACACCTGTGACCTGCTCAACAATTGTTTATAAATTCCATACTCATTCCTACTGCACAAATACTAATTGACTCATTTTGAGACGTGTTTACATTTTCTCACAAATAAAATAAAATACAATTACAAATTATTTCTTAATTTCAAATTTTATGCAAAGGGAGATTCAATTGAGAGGCTCTTTGTATGAATTTTAGTCAAAATTTATCATGAATTGAATATCATTGACAAAATTTTTCACATAATTATTCCAAAACATTACAAATTTTTAATGATGATAATAATTTAATGGAAATATGAATGGAAATGAATAAAAAAAAAATTGTGTGAATTGGTGATTAAAAAATTATAATATGATTCTCTGGTTAAATGTAAACATTACAAATATTTAATAGAATTGTGTAAAATGCACTGTTAAAATGTTTACTGTTACATGACGTGGACAATTCTTGATTCATTCACCTTGATACAATTCTTACATAATAAATGACATTTAAATTTTAATTTTAACATAACCAGTTTTTGTTCTTGACTCATTCAAATGAAACTTTTTTTTATGTAATTTAACTGAGTTGTTTTAAATTAAAATAAAAAAAATCATTAACCGTCTCCATTTAAATACAAAATTTCTTGTTTTCTTCTAGGTACTTTCATTTGTTTTCTTTGAATAGATACCGCATCAAATGCGTGTATGCATGTAAAAATAAATCTGAAAGTAGCAGCATAAAAATGCATTTCCTTCGTATTGTGACTGTGATACATGATACGAAACATACAAATAATTTGTAAGCAGTGACCTGTTTTTGTCAATCACTTTTAAAGCAATCGATACGACATAAGACGTAATCAAACGCATTCATAACAAACATAATACAAAATCAAAACAAGACAATATTTTGCTTTCAAATACTTTTTTTTGAATTGTATCTCATGTTATAAGTAACATATTACTATGAAAACAGTGCAACTGTATAAAAAAGTGAAATTCTGACGTATTTTAACCGGTACATTGAAATTAAAATGCGTATTTACTCATTTGATGGTGTTTTTTTACACCTAATACAAGTAATAAAGGTTTGTATTTGAAATTAAACGGTGCTTATATGGAAAAGAGAGTTACGTGTGTGTATGGGAAAGTATTCACACAAATACAATGTTAGATTCAGTGTTGAATACGAATTAAAATTTATTAGGGAGGGATAATGATCGAAATAACGGAAATCTGACAGAGGTCTCTGATTTTTGTAAGATGTGTAGAAAAAGACTCTTGAAATCGATTGGGATTTTATTTCAAAACTATCACATTAAGCTTCCATGGATAGCATTTGCAATTAAAGGGTGGTTTATTGGTCTACATTAAGATGCTTAGCCGGACGCATCAGGTATTTCTGACATCATAGTCTGAGGCTGTTACTTTTGAACTCTGCTATTTTAAATAATTTGGTACCTTAATCTTATGGGGCACAAAGGGATCAAAATCGTCCCTTAGACTAATTTTTCTTTAAGGATCAGGACGATCATAGTGATGTGAGTCAACCTACAGCGTAGTGGGTTGATGAGAGATCTATGAGAAAACCTGAGGGTGATACAAGCTCTTTAAAAAAAACGCGAACTGTTTTCACTCTATAATTCAATTCAGGATCAGGTCATGACTAAGAAATTGTCGTAGGGTTGTATACAGTGACGTAAATGACACTGTACTGCAACTAATCAAAATTTTCCCTAACTGTCCCTCCCTAACACTGTTATCACACTTCAAAACAAAAAGAAGGCACGACCCATTACACAAACATATAAACACAGATATTTTTTCGTGAATTTGACCTACTAAATTTATTTTTTTACTTAACAGATGATTTTCTTGTAAACTGATTTTAAATTTGTTAGTTTAAATTTAATACATAATTTTAATATTTTATAATTGTATCAAACGATTATCTGCTTGACAAACAAACACTTGTCATAATATCATATGATGACCAATGTCCGACATTTTTATTGTTGGAATTTTTTTAACATGAATCTAAATTATAATAAAATAAAAATATATGGAAAAAAAAATTAGAATACAAAAAAAGTAGAACGTGATCGTGAACGATATCAACGAGCGCATTTCCATTTTTTAAATGCAATGAAAGAAAATTTAACTCGATGATTTTTGAGTTAACAGAAATTTTGGTCAGAGACTTTTTTCTTAAGAATTGTAACGGACAGTGAAATGGAACGAGGGTCCACCATTTTTTATTTTGTTTCAAATCAACGAAAATTACGTAAAAAATGGGTTCAATCTAATTAATCTTATTATAAGGAAATAAAATTGTTGACTGTTGATGAGCTTTATTTACTGTTTTAGTTGTATTTTATCAAAGTCTCATATTTTAATGGGTATTTTTATAATAAGGTATCTCAAATTCTAAAAGTGAATACTGAAATTGAAGTTGAAAAGTTGTGTAGACCCATTTGTTGAAAATTTAGAGTAAAAAAAAATCTGTTAGGAAGAAAAGTCGATAAGTACCAACTTTATAAGCCTAAGGGCTTTAAAATTGATTGTACAGATATCATCAACGGCCCTTTTAGGTCTATACTAGCAAAAATCTCAAAAAATTCTGATTTAAGGTCAATTTTCAAGAAAATTTTTTCAAATATTTTTAAATTAACGTCCCTGGCTCAGAATTTCCGTCTTAAAAGTTCATGTGATCAGAAATCATTTATCAAAGACTTCTGTAACCAAATTCAAATTAAATCATGGCCTAATTCACTGCTTTAAATTCAGTTATTTCCAATTTTAAATTTACCGAAAAAAATTCCATATCAGGAGACATTTACCATTTAACAGCAACTTGCCATCGAAATTCCATCTCACATATGATATAAAAAGTAAATTAAAATTCCCAACCGCAGACTTTTTTTCTCTATATTTATTATATTTTGCATTTTAAACTAGTTTGCTAATAAATATATTACGAAATTTCATCAAATCTCAGCACATGCACGAGTGACTTAGTTTTTGCTGTTTTGTTATTATTATTTTTATTATTACGATACATTGAAAAGCATGAATGAAAATTTATTTTACGAGATATCTCTCTTTTTAAAAATATTATTTACAATTTTTGAACTAAAAATATTTAGTACAGAAAAGCATTCACCGGTTCAATTCAACAAAAGACTGAGAGATAAATTGATACAAAAATACCAAAGATGATTTTTCATATTACATTTACATAATATGAGATAGAAGAAATAAAATATACATATTGGAATATGTATGAAATGTTTATAAAAAAGTGATATAACTGGTTTTAAATTGAAAAAAAAAGTTTAACTATCAAGCTATGAAATGTATTTAAATAAAATAAGACAGTAATGCAAAAAATAAATAATATGAACCTGTTTTCACGTCTTTTTGCATTTTAACTTATTTACTTTTCTACACTCCCACAGTGTCATAATATTGAATTATTTATATTTTTTAACTTTATTTTTAATAGGTGAAGATTTTATCTTACTTTTATTTTCATTTGAAATTAATTTTTCTCAAATATTTGGAGGTACTATTTCACGATTTTTAAGCGGCAATTGGCCAAATCACCAAAATTAAACATAAACAATAATTTCATGCTTGAATAGTAAATAATAGTAAAGTACATTTCATTGTATTTTTTGATGTATTTTTTTTTATCTGTTGTTGATTTGGAATGAATTGAAAAATTATGTAAGATAAATCAAAATGGGTTAAAATAAAATTAACTTCATAATAAATGAATGATTCAATGAAAAAATTCGATATTTCATTACAAAAATAAAGAATTAAATGGGAAATTATGGGCATTGGACGGTTTGGAAAAGTGCATTAACGTTATTATTTTATTTCGTTTATTAAAGTTTTGACAGTCAGGTGCTGCCTTCAAGACATCAAGACCAGAAAGGGTATTAATGACTTTGCAAGGCTCAAAATTCAAATTTCGATGGAAAAATCTCAAGCGCAATGAGGTCAGAAAAGGTAAATTAGAAATCTTCCGAATCTTCTTGATTGAAAACTTTTATCGGCCTTAGCATTGATTTTCCCTAAATCTTTTATATAACTAAACTTTCTTCTACTTTAAAAGGGCGAGCTTTGGCATTTGACAAAGTGCTTCAAGGGCAATCCATCACTACTGAAAGTCTCAATCATATACCTCGACAGCTTTGGTATTATCGAGAAATAAAATTCTATTCAAACATCTTTTGGCAAAATGTAGCAGACTTTTTGCAGCTTGGTGGTCAAACCTCTTAACTGATTAACTGAGTGTCGAATCAAAAATTTGTCCCAGATATGTCAACTAGTAGCACTGTTTCGATCATTGATCCTTGAACTTGAATCTGAGGAATAGAAAGAAGTGGTCTTTTAGGTTCGTGAAAATGCTTTTTAGTTTTTGACGTATTAAGCGATAACCCTAATTCGGTAAAATATATTGTTAAGAAACTCAAGCTCAAAGATGACTATAAATCTTTTTGAACTTGAATCCATAGATCGATTAGTCAAAATTAATCCACATGAGCTCTTGTATCCATCACAAAAAAATGCCCATTCAAAAATTTTAACGATTTTTATTAAATGTCAGGTTTCGAGACTCTTTCCCGAAATATATGAGCTTAAAACCATTTTCAGACAAACACAACTGCAGAATAGGCTTTTATAAACTGACAAACACAAAAAATTTCTTCATTCCCTCATACTGACAAAATGCCATCGAACTGGGACGGTTTGTAGCGCATTTTTCATGTAAAATAAACTAAATTCAAAATAAATGTAAAAAAACTTTTTTTTTCTCATTTTCGTCGTTATAAGAAATGATTTGATGATGCTTGACCATGACACGAAAAATCGATTTGAAATGCTTAAAAAATTGTTGATTGTTGATTAAACTTATTTAAAAATTGACACTTAAATTTACACTTTTAACGTATCTCTCTCCAATTAATTTAAAATTTAACATAAATTTCAATTTTTATTGTAATTTTAATTTTCTTTCATTTTAATCTTAAAATCTTGAAATTTATAGTAATTTCACATAAAAATCTCAATAATTTTAATTTTTATTCTGACACCTTTTTGCTTATAATTTAAAAAACAATTCGAGGTATTATTTAATTACTTCATTAATTGCATGTAAATAAATTATTCGAATAATTTGAATTTTACTCAAATTTTCATATTAATTTCATTTTTAATCTTCATAATTTCTTATTTTTATGGTATATTTTTTTTCTGTATTTTAATTTTAATTGTAATTCACTGCACTTAATGCACTTTTAACGTTAAAGAAAAACATAAAAATAAAAAAAAATAATTTAATTTCAAAGCAACAGGTACTCAAAGTAATTATTTAATTGCAACATTTTTATAGACAGACAAAATATTTTTTTTAATGATAGACAAAATATTATTACATTTAAATTATATTTTGATTTTTTTTTTTATTATTTTGATACCTTTTATGATATAATGTAAATTTTTTGTTGTTGTGTTATTATAATTTTTTTTATAATAATTTTTTTTTTTTTTGTAATATTTTACTATTTTTCTCTTTAAAAAAAAATAATCACTAATCAATAAAAGTTGATCAGGAAGTTAATCAACTTTGAAGATGTTTTTTTTTATCTGTATTCTAATATAATTTGAATTTTTTTCTTGAATATTAATTATTACATGTATTGATGATACACGATTACAATAATAACAATAATGATGATGAAAAAAAGATAAAAATCAATCGAACGACCGACAAATTAAAATTTTACTTTTATTTTTCGAACCAAACACACCGACGACTGAGCAGCAACTGATTTGTTGGAGTGAAACTTTGATTGTTTTTGGTGTGATTTTTCTATTTTGTACCATTTTAAGCCGTATTTTGTATGTTAAAACTAGTTTTGAGAGAATTAAGAGAGGAAATTGATCGCTTTAAATTGATCAAATGTTTCTCTTTTTTTCGTAAAATTTTGCTTTTTAAAGGTGAGTGATAAAACTTACCTGATTTATTTTAAATTTTATCTTAAAGTGATATCGGAATAAATTTAAATAAATTTACATTAAAAATTTTCAAATTACATCCCAAATTCATATGATTTTACGTAATTTTTAAGTTAACGGTCAAAATATTTGAAATTCAACGTGTTTTTTCCTCTCTCTCTCACGTTTATTTTCAGGTACAGTTCTGTAATGTGTATGAATGTGCATAGAAATGTATAGAAACATACAATGAAGTGCATCATGATCAGCTGATTCATTGATAATAATGATGATTTGAATGCAATTAAGGGGAAATTAAGAGAATGAGAGGAAAAACAGCTTCAATGATCATCAATGATGTGATTGAATTAATGTGATAACAGAAAATTTTCATGATCTTGAATTAAATTAAAGAAAATTGATGAAAAATTTTGAGTGTGCTCTTGACTTTTTATTTTCACCAGGAAATAAATTAGAGAAACAGCACACTCTTTGAATGGAAAAAGGAAATGAAGGCAATTATTCACTAATTTTGATCTTCAATACGAATTATAAAAGCATTTTCGAGCGTTATCAGTATAATTTTGTCATATTAAGTAACTATGAGTATGAAAAGTGATTTAAATGAGTGGACAGACAAGAAAATGCAAGAATTTCATTATTTCAATCACAAAAATGAAGTATTTTCATTGAAATAACCGTCAAATCACTTTTATTAAAAAAAACATCAATTTCACATCAATTTCACAATGTACAATCGAATTCAGAAGCTCCTCCTTTCCGATTACAAAGAATTCCCTGACACCATTTTCATTGAAAGCTCATTTGCCCAAGTAAATTCCAAAGGTGATGGAATTCGTCAAGTTTACCTTGGATTATCAGACCAAAATTTCATCATTGCATGTGACGTTTTACCACCATCCCAAATTTCATTACAAAATCAAAGTCATCAAGTTGATCCTGAAATTGAGTCCTTTGAAATACGATCAATTATCCCTTTGGAATTTTGCCATTTCAAATTATGTGCTAGGTATGAGAGGAATCTGATAACGGTGAATTATGACAATGGAAAGAAGGAATATTTTGAATTTGGTGAACATTTGCAAAGGAATTTCTTTTACAATATTTGGGCGGATCGGATTTTTGACTTCAATAAATCAAAGTTCATTTCATATTCAACGACGACGTTGGAGACAAAATGTTCAGAGGATTTGAATTTGAAGGGAGATCAAAGGAAGTCAACGCATGAAATTGAAAATACCCATAAAAGTAGTTCGTTGTCTTCAATGAAGTCAAAAAATAATAAGAATCGAAAGGAAAATAATGAAGTTATTCAATTGAAACGCAGAATACATAAATTGAATCACAATATCAAGAAACAATTGGAAGCGGTCATCAATGGAGAGACACCTGACGAGTTGACTCACTTATTGATGGAAAATAACGAGGAAATGGCCCGCGTTCATAATTCGAGTACTTCAAATAAGGCAATTATTGATATTTATAGGAAACCGAGTTCGAAGCAAAGTGTTAACAGTGTCGAAAATATTTGGTTTTAAAATAAAAGTATCATTGTGAGAATCTCTGAAATATTTTAAGAGTCAATTAAAAATATTTTGAATCTAATGACAGTTAATGATCTGGAACAAACAATTTTTACATTTTCATCGTGATAAGTTTCTTTTTTTTTGCACAGAGCTGACACTTATCAATTTTCACATTTTTATTTCAAGGTCATCACAGCTCTTAGTTTTTATAATTGTCTTATTGTCAGGGGTGGGCTCAGATCATTTTTGGCTTTTTGTTTGAAGTGTTGATTTGAATTCAACATTTTGGGTTTGGGCCAAAATTCCCATGTAACGAATCAACCATTGGCCGTTAGAGCCTTTTTATGAGTCGTCTCGATTCAGAGACGGAAATTTGAAATGACATAATTTCACATCACTGATTTACTTTTATTATACAAACATTTATTAAAAATCATTTAATAATATAACAGAATATAAATTTTAAGTTCACGTGGTTTTGGTTCTTCCGTGATTGAATGACTTAAAGGTTTTTGAATTTGTAAAATCACATCATGTTAAGTGCTTTTTTGTACTCTAGAATTAGTGTTTCTTCTTGGATGAGTGGCAAATCCAGATACTCATCCTCATCGTTGTTGTAATCTTCGCGGAAACGTTGAAATGCCTCAGCCTCGTCACGTTTCGTTTGAATCAGTTCTTTGGCTTGGTCAAATGTTGAAATTCCTGCGGATGAAGAGTTGCCTGGTTGATTGGCGTTTGATGATGAACTTGGTCGGTCCAAAATTTTGCTTAAATCTGAATTGAAATTTTTTTGTTAGGAAATTGAATTTAAAATTAAAATCAGGCTGAAATCATCGACGGTTTTATCAACGACCATTGCTAATCTTAGTCAGGTGTTTTCCAGGAAATCGTTGCCTCTTGCTCAGAAGACTTCAAACATTCCAGGAAACATTTGACCGAGACTAGCAAAGTCGTTGATAAGGTCGTCGATAATTTCAGTCCAATAAAATTTACTCACTAGATACCAGTGAAGTAAGAACCTCGTCATATTTTCCGTCTTGTTGCAGTTTCAAGAGGTAGTCCATTGCCCTGTCAAGGTTATTCTCGGTTTTTTCAAGTGCCATCCTTGCCATGTTCGTATCGAATCCAATACTGGACAGCTGTTAAAATGAAAATAATATTAAAAGATATTCCAAGTAAAAAATTATCTTACATTGTCAAGTAAATTTTGTTCAACATCGATTTTACGACGTTTCTTCAATTTTTTACGAAGCTTCTCAGTATCTTCTTGCAATAAATTTACAGCCCTTGCAACATCATTTTCCGTTTGTTCCAAGGCAACTGATGCCAAATCCTTATCAAATCCCATTTCAATGAGCTGCTTCAATGTATTTGGATTGATGGTCCCACCTCTGAATCCTCTACTCAACAATTTTTGTTCCTCTTTTGCCTTTTTCCTCGCTTCCTTTCGTCTCTCACGCTGTTCCATAATAAAATTAATTGCACTTTCAATGTTATTCCCTCTTGCTCTCAGCCCAATTCTGGCTTCAGTTAAACTGTATCCCATTTCAATGAGATTTGTGAGTGCACTTTCATCGACTTTAAGACAAAGCAACTCAGATTCAGCGAGACTTAAAATTCCTTGAGCTTCAGCTCTGCGATTTTGATGGTAATACAAAATAGCTTGAAGTAAATGCAATCGCATGATAAGGGCTTTTTCATTGCCATCACTTCCCTTAAGTCCGATGACACGATCAAAATTTTCACCATAACTTTTGCGAAAATTATCCTCACACAACTTTAATCGACGCTCTGCATCCGGAAGTTGTGTTACACTTTTAAGGCACAAATAACACCAAACAATGTCGAGGTTGAGTAACGCATAGTTATCAACTGACTCCAATAATTTACTGTGACATGTACTGAATTCGTTGTCAGCTTCAAGGAACAAAACAAGGGCTTCTGTGTAATTTTCACGATTCAAAAGGACTCGACCTTTTTCATGGAGTGCGAGACCTAACATCAGCGCGTTACGTTCACTTTCTGGTAAGTACACTGGATTTCCTTGTTGATCCTCCATCACCATGTACTCTGAATTTCTGTTTTTAATTAAAATTTCAGCATCTGCTTTAATTTTAGCAACCCGATCATAAATATCATTCTCCAGTTGAATGTCATCGGAAGCTGGAAGCACTAAAGCCAGGAGTTGTTGATTATTTGTCACCCTTTGCTCGATTAGGGCTTTACTTGGATCAATTACACGCCCTGAGAAAATTAATTTGATTCTGAAATGAGAATTTCATTGAAATCTTTTATTTAAAATTAAAAATAAATTTCAAAGTAACCTGTTAAATGGAATTTCAATTTTACTTGAAATCATTTCTTGCAATGCTTTTCCATTTTCCGTTAATTTAATGTCAAATGTGTGCAGCAACGTGCCTCCAGGTTGATTTGGAATTCGGATTTTAAGTGATGCAACACCTGTTGCATTAAATCTCGCTTTCGCTGCTAACTTTTCAAGGGCATTACTCTGAAGCTCTTTTACTGCTGCAATGCACATTGGGGCACTTATATCAAGCAATAGAGAGTAAGTTCGTCCCAATTCCTAAGAAAAAAGAATTGAAAATTTAAAATTCCATTTAATATTTAAAATCCCTTTGTTTCACGTTTTCACTATTTACGTCGTATGCATACCTCTAATTCATCATCTTGTGATTCAGGCTCAATATAATAAGGAGGTTCCCATAATTTAACACCATCTTGTTGTAATTTGGCTCTCACTTGTGTAATCACATCATCAATTGAATGGTGATTTGACATTCTTTTAATTTTATTTTAAATTTAAATTTTAATAACACAACTTTGAATGATGAACTCTTTGTTTACAATATCAGATGATTTCACAAGAAATTGTAATATGACATTTCATTATTAGGGTGACCATAATTGAATTTTTTATTGGATTGTCTTGAACGGAAATTTGACAATGTCGTGACATGTTTTAAACGATTGACCTTTCAAATGACTAAATTTAATGGATTCTAACTTAAATCTGATTTCAAAACAAAGTTCCTTTAACATGAAATGTCCACCCTAATTAAATTCCCAGTATGAATGTAATTGAACAGCTGTCACTTACAAGTGAAGGGTGACATTACATATTTTGAAGTAAAATTAATTTAAAAGGAATTCTTGGATTTTTTTCTGAATATAATGAGTGATTTTACATTAAATTAGCCTTATCTTTGATATTTAGTATGCATTTTAGTATGTTTAATTCAGAAACCTTCAATTTTTATGGGAAATGCATGAATCAAAACACAAGTCACTTCATATGAGTCGATTGTCCTGCTCACGACTCTGATGTCGTAACAGCAGTTAATACAATCAAAAGTATTGTTTTCTCCTTCTCACTAATGATTTTTGATTGAAAAAGTGAAATAGCAGAATTATAAAGACATCTGTTCAAATTAAAAGTAGATTTTCAAAGGAAAATGCGCTTTTAGAACCATGTCTGTGATGGTCATTTTTCCTGAGTTAAGCCCTGATCTCACTATGGATTTAAAACTTGGTTACATCCGTCAAAATGAATTGACATTTTTTTTGACGGATAACTTAAATCCATTTTGACGTAATTGTAATCAATATTTGTTTTATTTTTTTCCATAAGTCATAATATAAAATAAATTATAATACATAAATTGATTTAGATAACATCGCAGGATATTTTCTATTATTTTGCACTTGTAACAATAGTTAATTTTTATTTTTTTGCTTATTTACATTTGTCTTCCAAAACGTATAGTGTGTTCGGTCAACTTAGTTCCATCCGTCAAAATCTTGAAAAAAATTATTTTGACGGATGTAACCAAGTTTTAAATCTATAGTGAGATCAGGGCTTTAAAAATATGTTGTAAATTAAGTGGAATTCTTTTTCTTTTCAATCATATTATATTAAACTCTCCTTTCAAATAAAAAGATATAAACTTTTTTGGCAACTGTTAAGTTTGATTTCATAAATTGCTTGACTATCACAAATTGACTTTTGAGATCAGGAATCTAGAAGATAATTTAATTTCAATCTGCAATAATGTTAAAGTCAAGTAAAAATATAAGACAATCTATTCTTACTATTAAATTAAACTGAGGAACAATCTTTGCTGCCTGCACGGATCGGGTATTAGTTAAATTGTTAATTCATTAGTTTTACTATAGTTATTAATTTACCTAAATCCATCATGCTCCAATATTTGACCTCCCCTTATCGATGGAACAATTCTTGCCATGGTTTCAGCCATATTTTAATATGAAATTATCATAAAAAAATTTATTTATGAAAATTTTTGATACATGAATGATTATTAGTAGTATTGCTAGAGGCCGTTGCGCGATGGCACGCATTCTAGTGATCATATGGCTAACTTGCAAATCAACTACTACGCCAGCGGGACGTACAGCGTAAGCTAAAGATAGAGCGATCAAGTTCGATGCACTCTTTATCCCGAGACTTGATTCTGCAGATGCAGTAATTGCCGCTGTCTGTGAGGCGTTGTAAACTTAACCAAGTGCGTCTCGACGTCTATTTCTTGCTCCTTGATCACTTCGATTAAACAATTTTGGGCAATCACTCTTGGGTGCAGTGTTAGCTGAAGTGCTTGCAGTATTCTCACTCATTATATCAATTTTACTCAATACAATAATCAATGATGACGTATCTCAGTCAAAATCTATATTTGTGTGAAGGTCAAACTCCTTATATCTCTTTCAATAGCCATCATACCATTCTGATCTTCTCTGATATTGATAAAATGAGAATAAGTATTATTATTATTAATTCGCTTCGCTGAACCAATTTGCGTATTCATTTTTACCAAATGAGACAGGGCACTTTTCTATTTCAGTTTTTTATGAAAATCTACCCACCTCGCAATTATGTAATTTGTATGTGAAAAAAATGCACTTTTATAAAATCACTCAAATACCCTGTTTCCTATTCATACGATACATATCATATATCTATAGTTATATGTTCATTTTATGTATACATAACACAATTATTTATACAATACACAACAAAAATACAGCAAATGATGAATCATCATCCACACAATCTATACGTGTACATAGTCAGTTGAATACACATTGCCTACTTGACATTTCTTCATATTTTCTATTGAGACTTCGTCGTTGAAGCAAGTTGTACAACAGTGTAAAATTATCATAATAATAATATTATTTATTATCAAGCGATACGCGAGAAAACAAAATATTCGAATTGAAAAAAAAAACTAAAAATATTCGAATAAATATTGGAATATTAATTGTGCAAAGACGGAAATAAAAGTTAAAAGTTTTTGCGGGAAAATAAAACTTGAAATGTTTTAACTTTTAAATTGAAATCGTACATCAATTCTTGTATTATTGTACTAATTGTTCATAATAATAATTGAAATTGTGTATTGAAGTGATTTTATACGAGAAAATTTAAAGCATAATAAAGTGAAAGACAAAATTCAAGTCAATTTTAGTTGTAAAAATCAATTTTATTGAAACTTAACCTGTATTTTATCAACAGAAATTCATTTGGAATTGTGGTGGAATTGTACCAAAATATTGTAAAATATTGAAATCTAAACAATTTACAAAAAGTGAAGGGAACTCAACCAACAATCATCATAACAAGTGAAATATACAAAATAAAAATTAAATTCAATTAAATATTATTAAACATAGACAAAATTGTATATGTTTGGCTTCATTTTATGCTGAGCAGTGAAAAAAAAATTATATGAAAAAGTTTCTAAAATTGTATTACGACCACCACTAAACAATTTGAAGTGAAATATAAACACGCAGAGAAAATACTTAATTTTAATAAATATTTATTTTTTTTTTAATATATCTATAAAATGTGTTTTCCATGAGAAGAAATCGCATCAACAAATTTAAACGAATCATTGTTTATATTTAAAAAAATAATTATAATAATAATAATAATTGTCCTTGGAAATTAAAATCCATTCAAAATTTCCACGAAAAAAGAACATTTGGTGTCATCGTCATCATCATCGAATAATCAGATTAATTGTAGGACAACAGGATCAAACAATATGCGAATAAAACGCGAATCACCTTGTTTGGGATTACGATTTATGCCCATCAAACTGGGAGGTGAGTTCAGATAAATTCAAAACAATCATTACTCATCAAGATTTTATTTTTTTATTGTTCCTGTTTGTGTATGTTTTGCTTTATTTAGATTTTTATTTTACCGATTACATCTGGTGTCTCATGTGTGATCGTCGTGGGGTCTAATAATAAATTTGTTGAAAATTTTAATTAAAAACAGTGAAAATAGAAGATTGTTTATTGGACACTGGCCAAGCCTTTTATTTAAAAAAATGAGAATAGAATTTAGTTGAAAGGTTTCAATTTTTTTTTCTTTCTTTCAAACTGAGTGAAAATATTAAAATAAGAAAAATGAAAATTTTGTATTTAAAGGAAGAAAATAGAACGGAAGACTTTTAAAATCGTATACAATGCAAATAATTTGCCAAAGGAAAATTCTTTACATTGAGGTCGGATCAAAAGTGAAAAGGTGTAGAAAAGTAGCCCAGATTTCACTGACCTAATTTTGGTTAATTTCATCAAGGATGGATCTTCAATTTCAAAATAGTATGAACACAATGAGAAGAGGATCTCTTATTGGAAGTGGGAAGTCAAATAGCGTTAGACTTATCTGAAAAGTTATGCCCAGATGCTCAAGATTTTGATGGTTATCGACTAAAATTGATTTTGAAATTAAAGAAGTTTTGAGAATCTTAGAGGCATAAGCAGGATTACGCAGGCTCTATAAAAATTCGTACAGTATCCACAATAGGATCCGCAGGGCCCACCGTGGAGCCTTATTCATAACTGTATATCTATCTGGGTAATAGGACAGAGGCATTAATGGAAATTAAGAAGCATATACATTCTCAGCAGGCCTAAAACAACTAAAATATTTCATTCCTCATTTTAACTTTAAACGAGCAGATGAGTTACTAAACTTCACTGAAGAGCAGCCTGTGAAAAATAAAATTAAGATTGTCAAAATAGTTCAAGGTCAATCGAAATTTTAAAAATCAAGTTAAAACGTAATTAATGTCAGACAAGTAGTGTTTTAGAATTAGCGCAGTACCAGGATATAAAATGAGTTGAATAAGAGATAGTTCTACCCAAGTGTCGTTTATAGTATAAATTATAGATCATTGAGGACTTATCTTGAGAGATAGTTGGCAAGAGCCATTTTATGACTAATAGAATCGATTAAAAGATTTAGAGGTCTTGATTGTACTGGAAATACCTTAATCTATAAGATTCAAGTGGCTTACGCTCTCAACCCAAAACCAGAGGTGCGCCAGTGGGAGCCCAGTCGGAAAGGGTTTTACCACCGGTGCCTCACTGATTTTAGGTTGAAAGTGGATGTGTAAGTCATCTTGCAACTAGAACCTTTCATTGAAGAGATCTCTCTCAACGTCGATTAAGGTCTCGGTTTCAATTATTGATAGAATTTTCAAAAAGCAAAGAAGATTCACAGAATAAGTCGCCCTTAAATGGGGTAAGTCATCGTCTCCTATCCCATATCAAATCAACTTAGTCTATGCTTAATTGACAGACACTGATGTGGTCTTCAAAGTGCATTACATTAATGGAAAACATAATTTGTGCAAAACAAAAAAAAATTTGACCGACTACTTCCTCATCGTTAATTTTCCAGCTGTTTACCAATAATAATATTATTATATCACAATTGTAAACTGAATGAAAGATTTTTATCTTAGCAACCAACGCAATTATTTTCATTTTTTTATTTTAAATGTTAATTTATCTTCTCAAAATATATTAGCAACTAATTCATCTTCTCTATACCCAAATAATATAAAGTGAACTATATCAATAAATACAAAATTAAATATTATTAACACCATTCAAATAATAAAAAAGTATATGGTTATGATGAGTCATTTTAACGTTTATATATCTGTGTAATATTTTTTTTTTTTTATTTATTTGTACTTAAATATAAATCAAGTAGAAGTTACTTCGCTTCATATAAACACACGAATAAATATAAGTAATATTTATTTTGTTTTGCACCTACACAGATAATTTTAGTTTTGCACGAATATGAGTCGTTATATGTCATTTTAGATATTATTATTTTAATGTATAGCTGCAATCAATTTGAACTGAAATGACGATACACCTTTTCAATTAACAGTCTGAATGTGTGTGTGTACTGAAGTTGATAGTTTTGTAGAAAGGTGATGTTACATGGAAAGTTTCATGTCACGTTTTTCATTTTTATTTTATTTGAATTTAACAATCGTTTTTTCGACCTACATCAAGGACGATGGATGTATACTTTTAATTGCACAAGTACATTTTTTTTTTGTGCTCTGATTTATTTAATTTATGAACTTTAAATGTACTACAAGATTAAATCCAATTTACGACGCATTACAGTCTAAATATTTTCAACACTTACTCACTGTTTATTAAATAATCAAACGTGCTTTAATCTAAAAATAAAATTGAATATTTTTTTTTTTATTTTAAATATATATAAATTTTAAATAAACATCGTCTCACCTACAAACTTTTCCTTTATGAGAACACACGCGCATGACTTCTCTATGACATGAACTCATTAATTCTTAAGATAACTTTTGAATGTTGATTCAAATGTGAAATTTTGGATTGATTTGCATTGAATGGACCTCATTTAACGTTCCAAAAGGACGATTTCTGTCCAGAAAAGGACCAGAACTCGTCTCATGCTCATGTCTCATGCTCAAGTTCTTTCTTTATGTGACTTCAACTGAGTAGGAGAAAAAATTCACGCGAGATATGGCTTTCAGATTTCTAGGGTGGTCTCCACAGAAGCGAACCAGCACTCAGAACTACAGACGGGTCCATTGTGCATGAATTGAATATCAGCTTCGTTAAAGTGATATGAGAACTCTCAGTCTCCATAGGATACAAATTTCCCTAGTAAAAAATCTCCTTGACACAATGAACGTTAATTCTGATTGTTGAACAGATTTAATTTTTTTACATCACACATTTCAATTGTATGAGACATCATTTCTTTCTTTACTTATTTTTAAATCACATAACATTTCGCATACATTTGAGGATATTTAACAACAACAACAATAATAATAACATATTAAAATAAAAAATGTATATTTTTAAATCACGACGAATCACACCTTCGACTCAAAATATGTCAACATTGTGCTTTAACACAAAAAAAATTACAAAAAATATGTGTTTAAAGCAAAAAATGATTAATTTTTACTTTCTTCTTGAAATTTTAAAATAATTTTTTTTGAAAAATAATAAAAATTATTTTATCACTACATGTTTCAAGTGTTTTATGGGTCAGGAAGTAATTTCATGGTACTTTTGATCTATTTTTATTTTATTTTGCAAATAATTCATTTGGCGAAAGTTCCATGTGGTGATTACTTTGAAGACAGTTGGGTTACAATTTCAAGGAAATATGATTTTTTTTCAATGTTAACTTGAAAGAAATTGGAATGAAGGGTGAGGGGTCACATTGATACCACATTAGAGGATTTAGCCCGGCTACTTAATTTGAGTTAAAGGCTAGATAAAGGTGGCGACTGCTTGGGATGACAGAATAAAAGCTAAGTCCCTCGGATGATGATAACGGTTATGCTAAATGGACTCGACTGATAGCCTGAGTGCAGTTTTGAATCTACAAATCTGATCTGCTCTGATCCAAAATATGAGGTATGACAGTTGGCATGACTTCAGGTGACTTATAAGAGCACTTAACGTAAATCTTAAGCTGATTCACGGTTCAAACAAAGCAATCAACCGATTTGGCCCATGTCTGCTATTTAAGAATTTAAAATATGCAAATAAAAAAAAATTAAACGAAAAATTTATATTTTATTTTAGGAAGCATACCTTAAAGATGATGAATACAAAGAAAAGTCATCACATAACATACAAATAAAGAAAAAAAAATGAAACAAAAACAAAACAATGATAACAAAAAAAAATAGTGAATAATAATCTCGGAACTTGATTTAATTTTAATTACAGGCGCCCAATTTTGGTTGATTTAATTTTCTGTTTTTGTCCCTCATTCTAAATATTATCACGCGAATAATCACAAATACACACTCTTATATCATAGTACTATTCTGTGATAAAAATTTCAATGATATTTCATTTATATTGCAAAATACGAAATAAAACAAAAAAAAATGATGATGATGATTATTTAAACATAGAACAAAAAGGTTTAAACCCGAAAATTAGACGAACAGACACACAGACACTTTTTAACGCAGGTTGACGAATTTAAATGACCTTGATATTTGTGTGTTTCGTTTGTGTTTGTTCATTCACTCATCAGTTTTTTTGAGATTAAATAATCTAAGTTTGTTCAATATGTTTACTTTGGCAAATTTTTTTCTGTGTGTGTTTGATATTTAGCTAAATGTTTAGTGTGGCGATTCGTTTGATCTGGTTTTTTAAATTAAATGAAATATTTTTGATATGTTATTTTATGAATTAAATGCTTACTCCATTTCCACGTTGAAATTTGTTGAAATTGTTCCAGTGCACCTCTCTGTCAGTAGTGATACACACGTCGCTGAACTAACCGTCACAAGACAAGAATTTACTGGCGCTGTGTCGAGCAGAGAGGCCAAATATTGGAACATAATTTTGCCTAAATCCATTATGCTCCAATATTTGACCTCCCCTTATCGATGGAACAATTCTTGCCATGGTTCAAGCCATATTTTAATATCAAATTATCAAAAAAAAATGCATGTGTAAATGTATTTGATGAATGAATAACGGTTTGCTATGATCAAAATTGATATTGCTATGATTTAATGATTTAAAGTTATTTTTATAATAATGTAGACAAAAATATATATTGGACGTATAATTTTGGACGAAATGACTTGGAACCCTTAAGTTAACTTTAAAATTTTGTTGCTGCTAATTTCGTCCCGTTTTTTCAACCTCTCAATGATTTTTTAGTGCATTTCGTAAGAAAAAATGCACTATTACAGACGGTTTGTCCGCCGTCACTCCGTCACTCTGACACTCTGACACTCCGACCCACATTTAGTTCCATAACTCCGGAATGGTCCATCAGAGAGAGGTCAGGTTTTTTTTATTTGACAGAGGAGGTCTTAAGGCTGATTTTAAACTCATTAGTTTTGAGATTGGGCTCCAGAGCCTCTGAAGCCTGAAAAACCGTTAAAAACGATAAAAATTTTAAAAAATTTATAATTTGTTTTGTTGGGCGAGAAGTTTACTAAAATGAATTTTGACTCATTGGCTCTAAGATTAGGCTAAGGAATTAGGCTCAGAAATTGGGCTCAAGAATTAGGCTCCTGAGCCTGAAAATGGTCAAAAGCCCAAAATGTCCAATTTTTTCAAATATTTTTTTTTAAATTTTCAAAATGGCGAAAGTTTTTCAAAATGGCGAAAGTTTTTCAAAATGGCCGTTATTTTAAAAATGACCGTTATTTTCAAAATGACCGTTTTTTTAAAATGGCGGTATAAGTATTAAAATTAAAACTTAATTATATTCAATGAAACGAGTCCCACCGAAATGCACTTTTCTAAACCGCCCAGTGGTTAGAATTTCCCATTTTTTTGTTTCTACGTCAAAGTTAAACATGAACCCGGTACTCGGTCATTATAACTAAATGTCAAATTGAAGATGATCCCATCATTTATAATTTCTGTTCAAAGCAAAAAATAAATGTCTTCAAGTGATCAAAAAGAACTGTTATAATCGTATTTTTTTGAAGTAACAAAAAAATGACATCATATTATTTTGATGATGAGCAAGAAATGCTTTTTACATTAACTCACACAGATACTTTTTTTTTCTCTTCTTGTACGTCTATTAATCATTTGATTCAAATTTTTTTTGTTTGGTGGTTTTTAATTTTTTTTCCCAGTATTTTGTGATAACTTTGAAAATCCATCATAAGCAAATGAACTTTCAACAAAAAAAAACGTTCTATTCTTAATAAATTGCTTCAACGTCCTTCAACCCGTCCTCTTAATATCAAAACAAGTATCGATTGATTCATTCAAAGTAATAAAATGCACCAAAAGGCAAGATACGAAGCACTTTGCACTAGCAAAAATAATAATAACAATAAAATTTATATTATGTAAAAAAATTACTTCACTTTATAATTCAATTATTTTCATTTATTCTTGTTGTTATTAAATTAAAATTTTACATCCAGTCATCATTATATTTAAATTGTTGCATTTTTATTTAATTTCAAATGGTTAAATGGCATTGTATTCATGTAAAAAAAATTAATAAAATTACTTTTATATTGCAAGTACTTAAAAGCAATTTATTGGTTCATAAAATGTAAGAAAACAAAGTTCAATTATTATTTGTATTATTATTATTATTATTACAGATTATGACTCATTATATCAAGTAAATGAGGAATTCAATTGGATAATTTTTTATGTTTAATTGAATTTTGTATGTAATTTTTATATGATGTAGAAAAAAAATTTGATTGATTAAATTTTTTCTGAACTGATTCCTCAAATTTGGAAGAATTACGAAAATTTAACCCATGTCACACTGACAGATCACTTTTTGACATTTAAGGCGTGAAACAGGTTAAATTTCGTGGTACAACAATTTTGGAGGATTGTACAAATCGTTTTTGAATTGAAAATTGCAGAGCTTGAATCTCGAAAATAAATTACAAATTTTGAAGGGTGAAACATTCAATAAGGGTTAAAAGTCCTGAAACTCAAAGGAGAGAAGGTCAAATGATGCAAAGAAGTTAATTGAATTGAAGTCGAAACCTTTCAAGCATAGACTTTGAGCTCTGGAAAAACTTTGAAGATTTGTCCATTGAAAAGTCACTAAAAAGGGTTTCTTTGCCTTCTTAGCAATCAGCTGAGAGGGCTTCTTCTGATACTTTACTCGGTTTTAAGACTTTCCTGAAAAATTTTCCATAAGCAAAGTCGTTCATGAGAAAACAGATCATTAGAGAATCACAAAATACAGTGATTTGTATCTGGGCTTTAAAATTGGATACTCCAGAGGGCGCTGAGAAGGTTTTTTGTGGAATTTCACTCGGTTTTTAGAATTACTTAAAAAATTTCTCCAGAGGGCGCTGGCAGCTGATTTTGTGATTTCCGTGTACGGAGAAAAAAATTTAAAGATAGTGAAAAAAGTTAGGCTTAAAGACGTTGATGACACCTGGAGTATGTCAGAGAGGGTTCAGGGAATCCAAACACCCCTTCTTGAGGCTGTCAAGGTCATTGATAACTTCAGTCTAGTGGTGGGGACTGCTTGGGATGACAGGATAAAAGCTAAGGCCCTCTGATGATGATAACGCGAATGCAAAATGGACTCGAATCATGGCCTCAGTGCAGTCGCCATATAAATCTGATCTGATATCGGTTATGGGTGTAAATGGGTTATGATTTAATTTAATTTAAAAACTTATCGTTAAAGTTCCATAATCTTATCTTTATGCTGTCATCAATCGATATGTAATTTACACGTTCTCGTTCTGTTTGAAAAATTATTAAATCATGACATATTCAGTCTAAAAAAAGAGTCACGTCCAATATTTTATCAATATTGATCCAAATTAATCATCTCCAATTACTCAACAGTGAACTATTGAAAGCAATTTCTATCTAAGCGATAAGAAATCGATCAAATTTTAAGATAAGATTCCTTAAAACATCATGAGGTGATTCCTGAACAGATTTGTACAAAAAATCATGACACGAATATTCATTAAATTGAATTGAAAAATAACTGTTATTAGCTTAAAAATACATATCACAAAATTATTATTCATAATTTTTTTATGAGAACATGCTTATTTCAGTAATAAAATGCAGAAAAATCACACGATACGACCTTTCTAGGTAAACCAGACTCAAGACTTGATGTTGCAATATATATACATGAAAATATGTTTCTACATAACACAAAAAACATAGCTTTAAACCAGTTTAACTGATTCTTTTTCTTTCTCTTTCTATTCAAATTGAATTCCAAAAGAAGTATAAAAAAGTGAGAAAACAAAACACTAGCAAACACACACAATTCCTGTTCATGTCCATTCTAATTTAATGCTAAACAGAAACTCATTTAAATAAGTGCTGGTCTGATTGCTTAGCTATGCAAAAATATTTTGTATGTGACGTAAAATTAGATACACAAAAACACTCATGCACACACAGAACTCAAGTCACTTGATATTTATGGAAGTTGAGCAATATAACACCGTTTTATAAATAAGCAAATTTTTGCTTATGAATCACTTTTGTATTTCATGCAATGATATTTCAACCAAGTTAACTCAATCAACTCAACAATTAAACAGCCTTGAAAAACCTTGGAATGCTAATTATTAGCTAAAGTATTAACATGGTTGAAATTGTGTTGATTGTATTTTTTCATTTTAATATCAACCAGTAGCTAACACGTGAGAATAAGTCATTCAATTTCTCATTTTAAACTTTAATTTTTATGATGATGGAAATTCATTCATTTTTTTTACCAAACATTTTTGTGGTTAATTTACATACGAAAAATTCGGTAAATTTCAATAACTGACGAATATTTACATATTTAGTTCAAATAAAATACAACAAAAAAATTTCAATGAATGTAAACACTTAATGAGAAAAACAGACTGATCATCCTGAGTATTCTCAAAATATTAATATTAATAGGTTAAAACTGCGTAAATCATTTTTATTTTGTCGCAATTCAAGATGAGTCAGTGCAATGTTTATAAAATAAAATTCACGGGGTCAATTTCATAATAAAAAACTGTAACTGTCATTCTTGGGAAGTGTTCTGAATACGAAAATGATTTTTAATGGAAATAAATTCAATTTAATGTTAAAAATTTAATTTTTATACACTGCTACAAGAAAATTCCCTGAAATGTCACAGGCTGACTTCTCAAATGAGCATTCACGTTATATCTGAAGTTAACTTGAGTAATTTTCACAGAATTAATTTAAAATAATCAAAGAAAATGAAACAAAGAAAAAATTTCCCATTTTTTTTCATATCATATCACAATGACAATCAATTTTCTTAAAATGAATTTCCTAGAAATGTCAAAATCATGATGTGACGTCAATTTAATTCTAAGAATTCTATTCAACGTCTTATACAAGCAAAAAAAGTCCAACACTTTCTTTTAAGAATTCAAGTAAACAAAATGATTTTTGCTTTTTAATTATATTATTTTGTAATAAAATAAAAATAACAAACAAGATTTACATTAAAAAAAATGTTACATATTCACTTTAAGTTTGCATAATTTTTTTGTACGACTAATAACTTGTGTGTTTTTTTTTTTTGTAAAGTAAAGTGTTTTTGAATTCTACTTACGTAAGACGTGTAAATAACTCAGCATGTAATTGTGTTTATTGCCACATAATTATAATGAAAAGAAATTCATTTTGTAAAAATTAAATTATTAAAATTTAGCTGGTTAGACGTTTGTTGGTTTGTATTTAAAAGGAAAAAAACAGTACTTGAATTAATGAATGGAAACTGCTGACCTGGGTTTGTTTTTTAATTTTTTTTTAAAGAATTTTAAATTGTTTACGTAAACAATACTAAATGGACATTGAAATGAAAATTAGAAGGAAATTTCGGTGGTGAATTAATGCTTAATTTACACTCTCAACTGTAAGCCAGTGGGTCGTCATTGGGAACTAGGTTTCCTTTTAGACTTTCACTGGATTCGTGTAGGACCCAAATACTTTGCTGATACCTCTCATGATTTAAAACATACTTACTTTGACTTATTTTCAATTACAGACTAGGTGAATTGATATTAACGATAAAATAAAATTTCCCAGTGCACATTTTCAAATATTTACTTGTCAAATGAAATGTAATTATAATTCCAGCCTATGGACTTAGTACCTTAGCTTCTTTAAGAAGTATAAGGTCTTAGTGATTTCTCTCCTGGTTTGTCTGTTCGTTGTCAACGCTGCAATTGATCGCATGATATATGTTAGACCTTAGATGTTAATTTCGGATGCTAGGTTTTCGTTTCTATGTTTTACGCAATGATCATTGATAGCTTGAGCCCTGTGCACTGGAAAATGATATATTTCGACAGAGTATATGTCCAGCCCAACCCCATTTTGGGCGTTACATTTGAATTTCAAATAGTTTTTGATCACATCACATGCAACTCGCGGTAAGATATCTTCTTGGGTCAAAATATGCTAAGGATCCTTCTCAGGCACAAACCTGTAATTTTTCTCATCCCTGGCCACTAAATAAGTCTCACAGTCGTAAAGTAGGACTGATTTCAAGTTAAAGATGCGAAGTTTGGTTTTAAGACTGAGTTGGTTTGAGCGCTTTAAGGGCTCAATTGGTTGAATGCTTCTTGTGCCTTTGGGATGATTTACTTAACGTCTTTCGGGAACTTTAAATCTTGGTCAAACGATTTGGATTTGACGTCAAATTTGTGCGATTCGGTTTAAGGTACTTTTTATAGAAATTATTACATTTTAAGTGACATTTTAAATTCTTGAAGGTTTTCAAAAGGATTGTGAGTTTATTTTAAGCTTCACAATTTGAGTTATAGACCATGTGCAAGTGGTACTTATTTGCGATGACAGGATGAATTTTTAGAATTTACTGGATCAATACTTCCTTCTTCTCTTCTCCAGCTCCTTCAAAATGTTCTCATGACCTAATTTCTACAAAAATTCGATTAGTAATTCATCAAATAATAGTAAAAAGTAAATCAATCTCACTTAAAAATTCATTGTCTTGTTGTCAATCCATATTGATCTGCAAATATTTACTCATTATCACATCTTTCATCTCACCTCTAAGGCACCGTTTATCTGTTAATTGAAAGATAAAAAAAATAAATATCAATTACGTCATCATCCATTTAAGCACTTAATCATCCTGGTCTCGTATCAAAGAAACATTTCAATATCAGTTTTCTCAGTTTTCTTCCTATATCAAACAAATAATCAATCAATAGTAATTCAATAATAATAAAAAAAAATAACGAGCAAACACAAAGATATAAATTTAATAATAATCTTTAAGGTAAACAGAGTACTCTGTATATATGAAATATGATGAAGAAAAACACACAACTTTTAAATATATCTTATGTAAACACAAACAATTATTATTGTTATTATTTGTGCCATGCAGCAAATGTCCTTGTTTATTTTATTACATGACATAAGCAACAGAGTAATTGAGACGATGAGTCATCCACTGTGCATATACCGGTAATCATAACAAGAAAAATCAAACACATTGTACTGATGCATACAGAGAATGAATAAAGTGCATTACACTCTAACACAGGGGAAGGGGTGTTGATGTTCATATGACTATAAGTAGGCTGAAAATTTCAGTGAAGAGGGTGATACACAGAAAAAAATACATTTTAAATTCCGTTCATGAAATCAAGGTGCTTATTTTTCATGTCATTTCATAAAACAATAAAAAAACGAATTTTCTTGTCACATTCACATGCAAAGGTGTCAATAATACAAATTTATAAGTAACATATGGCACAATAAACACTTTTCATACCAATGATGATTAATGCAATTGTAAAATTAAATTGATTTGCGTTCAATACGATATAATTTCATTTTATTTTATTCCCCTCTCTCAAATTGGGATATTGAGTAATATTTTTTTTTATTTAATAAATTCAATTGTAAATAATATTAAAATAAAAAAGTAAAGAAAAAATGACGTTTTACATGTGAAATTGAAATTAAAGTGAATATCATGTGCAATCAAAAACAAAGAACCATATGACAGGGGTTGGAGGATTTCTTTGTAAAATTTCGGTGTGTGATGACGTCATTTCTTTGTTTTTAATGAAAAGGTCCATTAAATGATTGTGGGATGATGATTCAGCTAAAATTAGAATCCTGTGGTGAATTTTATTTTTTTTTGTAATTAATTAATGAAGGAAAGAACCGTTAAATTGAATGAAGCAGATGATTTTGGTATTAAATACAATGATGGGTTTTATAACAGTAATCAAAGGAAGTAATTAAATTGGTCTTATCAATTTAATATTTGTTTTTCTTAATTATCTCAATGTGTTTGTCTAAATATAAACAAGTTTAATTATTTTAAATTTGGCCTTTGTGTCTTTTTATTGGGGTTTTAATGAAATCGTAATTCAGGGGTGGAAGTGAATTTCATCGAATTAGGATAGAGCCCTGACGATGAATCTATCAAAGGATGCCTCAAATTTTAAGATTAATCATATTGATCAAAAAATTGTACTTCAGATCACTTTTGGGACTGAAAGCCCTTAAAAATGCCACTTCTCCGACTCTTCATCATTTAAATTTAATCACTTACGTTTATCAAAAGGTCACTTAGAGTTCACTAAGTTCCTCCAAGTTCACTAAAAATATTTTATTTTATATAATTTTGTTACTATTGATAACGATTTTTTTGAAAACGTGCTCTGACAAACATAAACAATTCAGAGACCATGAAACTAAATTTCAGCTCAGACCATTTTCAATTGACATTTTTTCAGTGATTAGTCAATTTTTTTTCCAGAAATGTTCTTAAAGGAAAGATGACTTCATTTTCACATTCTTTTTTTTATTATTACAAATTCTTACAACACTTCATACAAAAAAAAATGATTCAACATCAAATATTCCGGAAATAATTACATGACCATACACTGAAATTTCCTTAGAATCATTCTAACGGTTTTCCTATTCACAGAAAAAAAGGGAGGAAATAGACAAAAATACCACACATTTCAAATATAAATCATAAAAATGAGAAAAATTAACAACAAATCGTTTAGGGTATGACTCAACGTCCCTAATTGTCTGAGAAATCTTCTCATATAAAGTGTTTTGTCGCCAATATCTGTGTTTAGCACCAACTTAAAGTAATAATCTCTTACAAAAATGCATTTAAGTGTTGTGTGACTCATCTTTTACACAAATAAGTTAAGTTTTTTCATTCTAAACTGAAATCACCTAATAAAAATGCATTTTTAAGGTATTAACGTAATTATAAAGTAAAATAAAACATTTTTAAGCTTAGCACTTAGTAATTATTATCAGCAAATTCCAATTTTATATTGATATCCGAAATAGGAAAATTTGTGTTTCAACATTAGTCATCAATTTCAAATCAAGAGAATTTTTCAGTTAGAATTTTTGTTTAAATAAAATGAGTTTGTCGGCGCCGACTCATCTTCAATCAATCGATATTTGATCTGCTTCAAATATGTAAAAAAAATGAATGTATTGATTTGTAATGTCGATGATGAATCACAAATAAATGTTATGTTTAATTTAGCAATTTAACCGTAAAGCAAAGGGAAAGAATAATAGATAAAAATGTGTAATGAAACACTTTTGCTTATCTTTTGGTCTCAAAGACACACTTTAACACAAATAAATGAAATTCTTCTTGCATTTAATATTTTTTCTTTTTGTTTTTGTCAATTTTATGACAGTATGCACTTAAAAGTTGTAAATTAATATTACTCATCATTTGAGAGTGAGAAAATGAAGGTATACAATAAAGTGATAAGAGAATCTTTTGTATTCTTTTAGAGATGTGTCTGAATGAAGAGTATTATTATTACGCAAAATTATCTCTAAACTTTTTTTTTTTTAAATTAAATATGATATAAGACTCCTAATGGATCATGTCTCGAAATGAATGATTCATTCCTACTTTAAAGTTGTGAAAAATCAGAGGAAATAATCCCCTTTTATGTATCTATGATACATAAGAATTAGTATTTTAATGATAGGGTAGTGAAGAAGTAAGGCCAAACAACTGCAAGATAAGAGATTTTGTATGTTTTTTTCTTGTGTTGTTTTGAACTGTAACCATTTTTTATGTATGTTTACGTTTGATAAATTGTATAAGAGTGTATTTTGTGTTTTTTTTTTGGTTGATATGTAATTTTGTCTGTTATCGACAGATATTTTATGTTCAGTAAATTTTAATGGTAATTCAGTCACCCTTAAAATAATAATAAGGAATAAATGCGTGAGTCATCGTGTAATGCACTTCCATTACCGCAGAACAATAAGGGGATGAATATTTTTCTAGTTGGTTATTAACTGAATTTTACCTTCAACTGTTTTTTTGTGTGTTCATTGTGATAAAATGAACTGAACTTGAATACATCGAACGAGAAATTATTAGATTCAATGAAATGAGAGCTCTTGAGGTTTTCAATTTTCTTGACTTTGAGTTGAAATTTTCACCTATGTTGCAATACAACTCAGTGCTTTTGAGTTAATCATCAGTATCGTTTAATATATTCTGGGCTATATTTTGGATACCATGATAGTATTGAAGCTTTCATTCATCGAACAAACAACATAGCTGTGGAATTAAAAATATTAGATAATATAAATTTATACTTACTGATCCTAATTGAAGTTCCTTTAAGATTTCATCATAATTTGAAGCTTGTAACTTCAAATTGAAGTCTTCTTAGATCCTTATTCCAATAAAGAAATATACATCTGCTACTACCCTAAAACAAATAAAAGATATTTCATTAAATTCTACATTTTTCTCATCATTTACGTTAATTTTACGCTTTTTCATTTAAATTCACACTCCTTCCAATTTCCTCTGAAATCAACAAGCAAAACAATATAAAGTTAAATTCAACCAAAAATACAAATAATATAAAAAAAACGTATAATATTCCCTAGAGAGGAAATGCGTAAACAAATATCGCCTATTGTGTATATATAATTGAAAAAGACATAAAATATTCTGTTAAATGCATACGGTTTTCATTTAATAACATCAAAACTAAATAATAAAACACACACTTCATTCATTTAGAATCAAATGTATTTTCAGGAGGGTTGATTTGATCCGTTTATGAATAAATCTTGATCGGATGCAAGAGGAAATTAGGGATGTAAAATGTACTTTTTTTTTATTATATGTATAAATTTACCCGTTATGACAAGGATGATGATGACTCATTCCATGCATATTTCGGTGTTTTATGTATTTTGTTCTGTGAAAAAGAAAGATATTTTAATAAACAGAATTTTTCTTGTGAATTTTGAGATAATAAAAAATGTAATATCCGTTTATGAAATGAATCAAAGAAATATATGAAAAGTAAAAATATTAAAAAAAACTTACATTGAAACTTTGAAGTCCTTTCAAATCTATCGTGGGACTGGTTCTGCTTTGTCACAAATGCACTTAAATGTACTTATTACAATTACAACCTCTGCAATTTAAAATTAGGGAGAATTAAACCCCTTTTTTGCAATGTGAATCCTTGCTAATAGTTTGCATGTTTAACGACTGTCAGCAAAAAATGGTTTTTGTTTTTTGATTTTATTTATTGCCTTTAGCATCCTGATTTGAATGGGATACCATGTGAACTTAATAAATTTCTAAAGGGATGAGGAATTTTGGTGTATAATTTTCTTGACTTTGTAGAAAGTTCCATGAAAATTTTTCTATATTTTAAATTGAGTTTAATTGACACTTTTCTTCATTATTAAATTTAATTTAACGGTGTAACACTACCATTAAAAGTTTATTAATAAATTTCTCACCTTTTGACATCAGTGATTATATTTTCTATATAAGATAACTTATTTCACTAGAATCACAGTTTTTCGTTGAATTTCATAATATAAAGTTGTCATTTAAATAATGGCCTATAAAGTATCAAAATTCAATGAAATTTTTAAATTAATTAAAAATCTTGATCTGGTGGCTGGAACTTTTATCCTCAAGAATCATGGCTATGAAAAAACTTTAATAGAAAAATTTCTGAGTCTTACGATGTTTTTATTTGTATTCAATGTGATCACATTCGATATTGCAACAATGATTGATTCAAACTTCAATTTGACTTCAATAATTCTTTCGAGTTCAACTTTCAGTATTGTCATTGTTTTGTGCTATATCGCAATTGTCATGAAGAAAAACAAGGAAAAAATCAAGTTTTTCCTTAATTGGTGCAACTCCTTACATGAATATGATAAAAAATTTCATTATTTAATTCAAGGCACGGCTAAAACTGATCTTATTGCTGTACAAAAACGTACTATCAAAATTATAAAACGAGCAAGAATCTGGTTGTACTTTAATAATGTTGTAGTTTCTTCTACAATTGCTGTAGTTGGATTAATTTTACCTGAAAATATAATTCCAAAATTTAGTACACCGATGCCATTCGTTTTGCCGTTTAAAAATCAACATACATGGACTGCATTTATTGTGACATTATTTTGTCAAGTAAAAATATTTTTTGATGTCGCTACTTTTGCAAATCTGGTTTTTGGAATTTTTTATACAATTTTTTCACATATTCTGGCTTATTTGAAGTTGATTAAGAAATTTATTCAATTGAAAAGTGAAAATCATACTGAAAAAATTAATTTCAATGAATGGATTGCAACATATCACCACATGATAATTGAAGCTCTTCAAATACTCACCGATTTCAGTGATTTCTTTCAAGGATTCTTCTCGCTTTTGGTTGTCTCAAGTTTAGGATCATTATTTGTATTTGGAATGATATTCCTTGTAATTCAGCAACAGTACTTATTTGGATGTGCAGTTACTTGGGTTGTTTTACTCTTATTCGTCATTTGTCATGGAAATGAGATGATTTTAACAGCGGTTGCCGAGATTAAAAATGAACTTTACAATGAAATGCGTCCCAATGAAAGGAAAATTTTAATTTTGATGATGCAATGTGACAATGTCAAAATTGGATTCAAAGCATGTCGTTTTTATGAGCTTAGCAATGAACATTTTACGGGAATCCTTCGACTTGCTTACACTTATTTGATTATATTGAGAGATTTGATTAAAAAGTAGGAAAATTTTATAATATTAAAAGGCATTAAAAATTAAAAACATTAATAAAGGAAAAAATGAGGACTATTTTTATCCAAAAAAAAAACATGCCATCAAACTCAAAATCGTACTTTGGTTTCTTCATAATTATAGTTTAAAACCGTAATCAATGACCATAATCATTGGTTGATTAAACTATCATTATAAAGCGTACTAATGTGACGTCTGTTAACGATTCTTATTGTAAAATTCTGTGGAAAAATTCACTTTGTCAGTTCTCATTTGATCTTCACTAAAAGAGTTGATAAAATGCCTCGTAAAGAAACAAATTTTAAAGAAATACTTGATTTAATTAAAAATCTTGACTTTGTGGCTGGAACTTTTATACTGAAAGAACGTCTTCATAGAAAGACGTGGATCGACAAATTTCTTGGTTTAACAATGTATTTATATGTGATAAATGTCGTAACCTTCGATGTTTCAACAATGATCAATTCAAGCTTCAATCTCACTTCATTCATAATTTGCAGTTCAACTTTTAGTATTGTTATTGTTTTGTGCTATATTGCAATCGTTATGAAGAAAAACAAAGACCAGATCAAATTTTTTCTTAATTGGTGCAACTCCTTACATGACTACAACAAAAAGTTTCATGAGTTAGTTCAAGACGAGGCTAAAAATAATCTGAAAATACAACTGAAAAGTATTATCAAAATAACACGATATTTTAGAAGAATTTTGTATATGAACATTTTTATTATAACTTTTGGAGTTGCTTTTGTTGGATTTCTGTTACCAGAAGATATTTATCCAAAATTCAGACCACCGTATCCTTTCATTTTACCATTTAAAAATCAAGAAAATTGGACAGCATTCATTGTTACATTTATCTGTCAACTTAAGATAGGTGTGGACACTACTACTTATGCTTCTTTATTTTTTGGAATATTTTACACGGTCTTTGCTCACATCCTGACGTATTTGGAATTGATCAAGAAATTTGTTGAAATTATTACAATCAAATGTAGTGAAAATTTAACTGAAACTAAAGGAGATTTCAATGAATGGATGAAAACTTTTGTGGAAATGACAACTGAAGTATATCAGATACTCACATCTTTTAGCGATTTCTTTCAAGGATTCTTCTCAATTTTGGTTGTATCAAGTTTAGGATCATTATTTGTATTTGGAATGATTTTCTTAGTAATTCAAGAACAGTACTTATTTGGATGTGCAGTTACTTGGGTCGTTTTCCTGTTATTCATCATTTGCCATGGAAATGAGATGATTTTAACAGCAGTTTCTGATATTAAAAATGAACTTTATAACATTCCTTGGTATGAAATGAGCCCTAAAGAAAGAAAAGCATTAATTTTGATAATGCAATGTGGCAATATTAGAATTGGATTCAAAGCATGTCGTTTTTATGAGCTAAGTAATGAACATTTTACGGGAATCCTTCGACTTGCTTACACGTATTTGATTGTCTTAAGAGATGTGATCCAGAAATAGAAAGTTTAATTTTACTGTTTCAACATTATCATTTATGAAATAATTAGTTAAACGCTTATTTAACACACTTTCAATTAATATTTAAAGAGCCATATCCTGTTATAATGATAGCGTTAAATTACAAGAGCTGTAATTTCTTCTTAACTTGAATGTGTAATTAAAAAACGTCAAAAATTTACATTTTATTATATAATTTAATGGACAAATCTATTTTCGTTACTCCTTCTTTAAATCTCTATTTGAACAGTTCACAATGGCTCATAAACGAACATCATTTTTTGAAATTCTGAATTTATTGAAGGATCTTGATTTTGTAGCTGGAACTTTCATATTAAAGGAACGTCGTCAAACAAAGACATTTTTTGAAAAGTTTCTTGGTCTCACGATGATTTTACTTTTTTTCAATGTGTCAATTCAAAAAGTGACAACACTCATTTCAACCAACTTTAGTTTGATATCGATTATTGTTGTTTGTTCAACAGTCAGCATTGCCATCGTTTTTTGTCATATAATAATTGTGATGCAGCTAAACAAGGATCAAGTTAAGTATTTTCTGGCCTGGTGCAACTCGTCACATAACTTCAATACAAAGTTTCATTTGATTGAAGAAACGGCTAAATTTGATTTGGAAAGTGAACACAAGAAGATTATCAAAATTATTCAATATGTTAGAAGAAGTTTGTATATCAATGCTTGTACTATCACATTTGGAGTGGCTATTGTTGGATTTCTTTTACCTGAACATGTGTATCCAAAATTTAGACCTCCGTTTCCTTTCATTTTACCATTCAAAAATCAGGAAACATGGACGACATTCATTGTTACATTTTTCTGTCAAGTCAAAATTAGTTTAGACATCGCTACCTATTCAAATTTGGTTTTTGCAATATTTTATACAATTTTTGCCCATATTCTGATGTATTTAAAATTGATCAAGAAATTCGTTCAGAATATAAGAATTTTACTAGCTGAAATGAGAATAAATCTGAAATTAATTTCAATGATTCGATAAAAACTGTTGTAGAAATGACATCTGAAGCCAATGAGATACTTACCATGTTCAGAAACTTCTTTGCAGGATTCTTCTCTCTTTTGGTCGTTTCCAGTCTAGGATCACTCTTTGTCTTTGGAATGATTGTCCTCGTTGTAAAACAACAATACTTCTTTGGAGCTGGAGTAACATATGTGACATTTCTCTTATTCTTCGTATGTTCTGGCAATGAGATGATTTCAAAGGCAGTATCTGAAATTAAAAATGAACTTTATAATATCAATTGGTATGAATTAACACCAAAACAACGAAAACTTCTCATGATTGCAATGAATTGTGACAACTTTAAAACTGGATTCATAGCATGTGGTTTCTATGAGCTAAATTACAAAAATTTCACTGGAGTCCTACGAATTGCTTATACATTTTTGATCATTTTCAAAGATGTGGTCAATAAATAAAATACAAGGCACAATAGACCTGTAAAAATCCAAAGCACTTTAATAAAAAAAACATAAAATCAAAAAAAAAAAAATGTGAGCACCCCGAATCTACTTGTTTCGTTTGAATATCTTAATAAATATTATTGAACTGAAAGGAAAATCTTAATTTGGATGATGCAGTGTGATAATGTCAAAATAGGATTCAAAGCATTTCGTTTCTATGAGCTCAGCAATGAACATTTTACGGGAATCCTTAGACTTGCTTATGGTTATTTGATTATATTGAGAGATTTGATAAAAAAAGTAAGAAAATTTTATTATGTTAAAAGGCATTAAAAATTCAATAAATTAAAAATGAAGCTCCTGAGTATTTTTTTAGTCTAGAAAAGACATGCTATGAAAATCTAAAATCGTACTTCGGTTAATTATAGTTTAAAACCGTAATCAATGACCATAATCATTGGTTGATTAAACTATCATTATAAAGCGTCCTTTTGTGACGTCTGTTAACGATTCTTATTGTAAAATTCCGTGGAAAAATTCACTTTGTCAGTTCTCATTTGATCTTCACTAATAGAGTTGATAAAATGACTCGTAAAGAAACAAATTTCAAAGAAATACTTGATTTAATTAAAAATCTTGACTTTGTGGCTGGAACTTTTATACTGAAAGAACGTCTTCATAGAAAGACGTGGATCGAAAAATTTCTTGGTTTAACGATGAATTTATTTGGTTTGAATGCCTCAATTCAAACAATAACAACACTAGTTTCAAGCAATTTTAGTTTGCTATCACTAATTGTTAGTTGTTCAACAGTCAGCATTTCCATGGTTTTTTGTTACATAATTATCGTGATGCAGATAAACAAGGACCAGGTCAAGTTTTTTCTTAATTGGTGTAAATCCTTACAAAACTTTAATGAAAAGCTCCATTTGATTCAAGAAACAGCTAAATTTGATTTGGAAATTGAACGCAAAAAGATCATCAAAATTATTCGATTTTTCAGGAGATCGATGTACATGAATATTTTTGTAATAACTTTTGGAGTGGCTATTGTTGGATTTATTTTACCTGAAAATGTTTATCCCAAATTCAAGCCTCCATATCCATTTATTTTACCGTTTAAAAATCAGGAAACATGGACAGCATTCATTGTGACGTTTATCTGTCAATTGAAAATAAGTGTAGACACCGCTACATATTCAAGTTTGGTTTTTGGAATATTTTACACAGTCTTTGCTCATATTCTGATGTATTTAAAGTTGATCAAGAAATTCGTTCAGACTAAGAGAATTTCATGCACTGAACCTGTTAATAAATCTGAAATCAGTTTCAATGAATGGATCAAAACTGTTGTGGAAATGACATCTGAATTCCATGAGATACTTACCATGTTCAGCCAATTTTTTGCAGGATTCTTCTCTCTTATGGTCGTTTCCAGTTTAGGATCACTCTTTGTCTTTGGAATGATAATCCTGGTTGTAAAGCAACAATACTTCTTTGGAGCCGGAGTATTATATGTTACATTTCTCTTATTCTTTGTATGCTCTGGCAATGAGATGATTTCAAAGGCAGTGTCTGAAATCGAAAATGAACTTTATAACATGCCTTGGTATGAAATGCGCCCTAAAGAAAGAAAAACATTAATGTTGATGATGCAATGTGGCAATATTAGAATTGGATTTAAAGCATTTCGTTTCTATGAGCTGAGCAATGAACATATTACGGGAATCCTTCGACTTGCTTACTCGTATTTGATTGTCTTAAGAGATGTGATCAAAAAATAGAAAGTTCAATTTTACTGGTTCCAACATTATCATTTATGAAATAATTAGTTAAACACTTATTTAACACACCTTCAATTAAATTTTTAAAAAGCATCAAGCTGTTATAATGATAGCGTCAAAATTCAATAACTGTAATTTCTTCTTGATTTGAAAGTATAATTAAAAAGCGTCAAGTACTTACATTTTATTATATAATTCAATGGAAAAATCTATTTTCGTTACTCCTTTTTCAAATTTTCCATTGAACAGTTCACAATGGCTCATCAACGAACATCATTTTTTGAAATACTGAATTTATTAAAGAACCTTGATTTTGTAGCTGGAACTTTCATATTAAAGGAACGTCGTCAAACAAAGACATTGTTTGAAAAGTTTCTTGGTCTCACGATGATTTTACTTACATTGAATATCTCAGTCCAAATGATTACAACACTCATTACAAGCAACTTTAGTTTGATATCAATTATTGTAAGTAGTTCAACACTCAGCATTAACATCGTTTTTTGTTACGTAATTATCGTGATGCAAATAAACAAGGATAAAGTCAAGTATTTTCTGAATTGGTGCAGCTCCTTACACAACTTCAACAAAAAGTTTCATTTGATTCAAGAAACGGCTAAATTTGATTTGGAAAGTGGCCGTAAAAATATAATCAAAATTATTCGATGTTTCAGAAGATCGATGTACATGAATATTTTTATTATAACTTTTGGAGTGGCTATTGTTGGATTTATTTTACCTGAAGATGTGTATCCAAGATTCAAGCCTCCATATCCATTTAAATTACCGTTTAAAAATCAAGATACATGGACAGCATTCATTGTTACATTTTTCTGTCAATTGAAAATAGGGATGGACACCGCTTCATATTCAATTTTGACTTTTGGAATATTTTACACAGTCTTTGCTCATATTCTAATGTATTTAAAATTGATCAAGAAATTCGTTCAGACTATGAGAGTTTTACTAGCTGAAAATGGTAATAAGCCTAGTAATGATTTCAATAATTGGATCAAAACTGTTGTAGAAATGACATCTGAAGCCAATGAAATACTTACCATGTTCAGACAATTTTTTGGAGGATTCTTCTCTCTTTTGGTCGTTTCCAGTCTAGGATCACTCTTTGTTATAGGAATGATCGTCCTGGTTGTAAAACAACAATACTTCTTTGGAGCCGGAGTAACATATGTGACATTTCTCTTATTCTTCGTATGTTCAGGCAATGAGATGATTTCAAAGGCAGTATCTGAAATTAAAAATGAACTTTACAATATCAATTGGTATGAATTAACCCCAAAACAACGGAAACTTCTCATGATTGCAATGAATTGTGACAACTTTAGAACTGGATTCATAGCATGTGGTTTTTATGAGTTGAATAACAAGAATTTCACTGGAGTCCTACGAATTGCTTATACATTTCTGATCATTTTCAAAGATGTGGTCAATAAATAAATTGATTTAGGCACAATAGATCTGTAAAAATTTGAAGCACTTTAATAAAAAAAAACATAAAATCAAAAAAAAAAAAAAATTTAAGCACCCTGAACCTACTTGTTTCATTTAAATATCTTTCTTTTCATTCAAATTCGTCATCGATTTCCCTTTGTTCTGTTTGTTGTGAAATTTCAACCCTCATACAATGAGAGTGTGAGTCATTCATAAATATCAATTCAAGTACATTTCAATTGCACTACGTTAATTTTCCAATAAGAATCACTAGATTGTGAAACATGGGGGCCTGTCTATTATCGTTTTTTTTTGTATGATTGAAACATTCAAAATTTTACAAAAATGCGTCATAATTATATCAGAAATTCCAAACATGCTCTAGTACACACATTGATTGTAATCTTTATTGTTTACAATTTTTTATTTCATTACATTTTAGAACGTTTTTATTTTGTTTACAAGTACATTGAAGAACCCTCATACGTACCCATATGCATTTTTACTTGTAATTATTATGATTATAAACAAATTCGAGTACTTATGAAAAAAAAATTAATCATCGCCCTTATAAAAAAGTAATTTTAATAACAATAACGATTTCTTACTCATGTAAATTAAAATGGTGCAATATCGTGCTTTATTGTTAATACTCGGATTAATAAAAAATAATATAAAAAAAAAATAAGCATTGATTTTAACCAAAATAATAACAAGTTCAACAGACAGAACTAAAGTAATTTGAATAAACACAAAACGTTTTTAAAATTTGTAGTGAGAACAGCGAACGTTTTACTGTTAAAAAGAAAACAAAACAATGTTTTTATATGAAATATGGAGTTATGACTCATAATCGGTCTGTTTAAAACGTTAAAATTATTTGTGTTAAGTTTTAAGTGAGTGTTGTCATAATTTTTGAATGAATTCACGTTTTATTTTTGTCACAATTATGAATTGGATTACCTTTTAAGTGGATACTGCTAAATACTAATTCCATTAAAATTTGACAAAACTGCAAAATAGCACATTTTCTAATCAAATTGATCACACTGTTATCCGGAGGGTAGGTCCTGGTACTATAATAAGCCCAATTGTGGCTTCAGTAGGAAAAATTGCTCACGCCCTAAATCTAAGGGTAGGTGCTAGAAAAATATGATTCGTTAAATTTATAATAATCAGTCCTAGATTTTAAAATTCTTACTTTTCACCTTCCAATTTTATATTTAAATCAATTATTTACCTTTTTTTGATAATTAAAATCAATATTTTTATTGGAATTCACTTAAACCTGATATTGATTGAAATATCGCGCGTCCTCCTTTTAAATTTTGGCGGGAATCTCGATGTAATGACATTTGATTAAGGTTGCCAGTCAATTTTATAAATTTTAATATTCAAGGTTGCCAGATCCGTAAAAAAAGTTTTTATCAATTAGTGTGAGACTCAAAGTAATTTTCCATCTTAACACTTCATTGAATGCTAAAATTAGCATGTTTTTGTTTATTATTTTTGTCAATCTATTTATATATTTTTTCCATTAAAAACAAAAACTTTTGTTTTCATTGTAAAAAAATAATCTTAAATACAGTTAACGGTCATTATAATATCCGATGATAAAACTACGCCCATACAATGAAACATTTCCATATACTTGATTGTCAAGGAGATTCCTTCTTTCTTTTCAATTCCATCATTAATGAATCACACATATAACCTCACACAGACCCCATACACACACTAATTTTAATCGTTTTATTGCCAAAAACAGACATTTGAGATGTTAAAATTGATAGCCCTCGTCCGTGTTGTCATATAATTATACACTTAAAATGAAATATATACATCAAAGAGCAAATAAAAAAAAGACAGGAATTGACCGTATGACTCATATACATGTCTAGAATTTTAATTTGATATGTGTCTCCTTTTGCATTTATAATAAAAAAAAATTCAGTAGTTGCTTTATGTTATGACGAAGTGTGAATATGAAAATATGAAATTTTATGGGTCTATGACATTTCATGAGTAGTTTTAAAATGAAATAGTAAAAAAAATTGTTGTCATCTACTTGGAATGTTGTACCTGGAAGTTATTTTGTATTCAATTGTACGTAAATGTGCACAGTATATGCAAAATAATAGATCTATTTTTAATCCTTTCCGTATTATTTTTTTTTTTTGATTGGACTTTAATTTTAATTTTGTTATGTCTTTTTAATCCATACTCATATTGATGGGATATGAAATGAATATTAAATTAATTCTTTGTTATTATTTTTTCTTTTCTTTTCATGTTAAATAGTCAATCACAATAGTCACACTAGTAGTAACAGTAGTAATAGTAATAACAACAAAAAGTACAAAGATTCATGTGATGATTCATCAACGTTACCGGCACCTGGTGGACGAACACCTTTATCTCGGAGCTTTTCTAGTCCAGCTGTTACATATGGTGAGTATTTAATTGATTAAATTTATTTTATTATATTTTCACTGAAATGTGTTTGTTGAAATGAATTATGATTAAACATCCTTTGTTGAAAAATGAAATTAAATCGACTTCAGTCCTAAGCCACATTGATCATTAGCTGCTACACTTCTATCAACAAAAATCAAGACCACGTGGCTTTCGTAATCCATCATATCGTTAAATTTAAAGACCCTCAAAGTAACATTACGCAGATTAACAGCTTGAATCAATCAACGGTGTTTATTGCCACTTGAACTTACTTTCAAGACCAGATAATAATATAAAATGAACGTAATCGCGATTCAATATAATCATTTGTTTACATTGAATCTTCCTACTCTTATCAATTTCTTGGAATTATATTGAAAATTCGAAGAAATAATTTTATATAAACATTTGAAGTCAGACAGCCAAAAACAATATGGTAATAGATGAAATTGAGATTTTTTTGATTTCAATCCATATCTCGAGAGTTCGAATTAGAAAAGAACTGCGCTCAGGCCATGAGTCGATTCCATTGTGCTTATTCGTTATCATGATCCAGGGGCCTTAGCACTTGTCCGGTTATTTCAATAACTCGCCATTTCTTTCGAACTTGAACATGAACAAGCTCCACCGCGGACCCAATGATCCAATTGTGTTCATACTACTTCAGACGAAGCTCCCATAGTAAGCGCCATTTATCTATGGTCTAACCACGTGCAACCTACAATTTATACTGTCATCTGATCCAGTCGCCCTCAGGTTCGACTCAGCACCCCTAAAAATCCCAGGAGGATTTTTATGTATTCTAAGTAAAGCATGAACACATTTGGAACTCGAAAAACACAAATTCATTTTCATGCCCGGGACTGGATTCGAACCCCCGTCACAGGGTTCTTACCTATCATACCAGACACTTAACCAACTCGGTCAACGAGCTCCCGACTTGGGTAGCGTGAAAAAGAGACGTCTGAGCTTGTAAATTTTAACTGACACACTAACCATCAAGGGCCGTCTTTCAGATCCATAACTTAGCACGCTTTCCACTGTACGATTCGAAAGTTTCACGATCCAATCATTTGAAATTTAACATGAAACCACAAATTTTAAATCCAGATGTTTTTAATTGCCTAAGAATAAAGTTCAATTTTTATTTCTTCTTACGTTAAAATGTTCTTGATTCCAGGAACACGGTTCATTTGCAGTAAATTAAGTTTCAATAGAGCATTGTCATTATTTCAATATGACGTCAATTTCTGTGGTTTCTCATTAAAAGTTTTACAATACAGGTTGCCTTTAATATTAACATAAAATTAAATTATTGTTCCTGGTATTTGAAAATTAAAATTATTATGAGAATGATCTCATTTCAACTAAAAGAAAAAAAATCTAATAACGTTCATTGACTTTTCATTTCGATGTTTCCTTTTTCGGTCCTTTTATGTATAAAGTTCATTTAATTTCATTTTGCATTGAATATTGAGGATGGTCATCAAACGAAAATGTGTGGAATTTCCTGTCTAAAAGTATTTTATTGTTCTTTTACCCCGTTAAACAAGTTCCTACAAGTCTGTTACTCATAAATGTTTAGAACATTTGCAAAATTTTATCGAAAGTTGTGAAATTCTACAACCGGTTAAAATGAAATGCATTGTAATTTTATGCGAAATACAAATATAAAAGGAAAAAGGTGAAATGACCTTTTGTGTTATTTTAAACAAATCCGAAGTCATTCACTTATGAATAGGACTGTAATTTTGTATGAAAATTAGTCATAAAAACTAATTTTAGTACGAAATTTATTTTATTTGAGTTAATTTTGAATATAACACACACCCACCTATGGAGATTATTAGAAAATGTTCTCATCTCAGTAACCTTCTATCTAAACACAATTATTTGAATAAAAATAATTCTGATTTTTATTTTAACACATCATTATTATTTTTATTACAAATTGATTCTAAAAATAAAATTTTCAATAATTTGTGAGTGGTTTTTTTGAAAAGGAAATTCATGAGCGTATTTCAGTCAAGACAATTAGAGATTTTTGACGTTAAATGAGGCGAACACAGACAAATTCAATTTGAATTGGAATCCAAAGGAAAATGAAAATTCATATATAAATAGTGATATTATTACTAATCGATGATTAAATTAATGGAATTTTCTAAAAATATCCATGGAAACCAATAATTTTACTTGATTTTGATCTAAAATTAGATTAATATTAAATTGTTTCCATCGTGACTATGCAAATTTTTTGACATTTAACGATTTTAAGCAGCTCTGTGATTTCATGTTAAGATATCGCAAAAGTAATGGATTTGACAGGTCATGACGATTAAATGTATTTCTTGTCATAAAATTCGATAATTATAATTAAATTTTTTCAGTTTCAATGATATTTCAAGTCAATTTGGGCTGAAACTTCAAAGAATGACAGATATTGACATTTAATGTAATTTTTGACAGCTCTGTCATACTTGTCAATTTTTTCCCAGACCATAGCTCAAAGATTTTAAGGTATTATTGAATTTTTTCGATTTTAATGCTATTTCAAGTCAATTTGGGCTTAAACGTCAAAGAATGAAAGATATTGACATTTAATGAATTTTTTGACAGCTCTGTCATACTTGACAAATTCTTTCAAGACCAATGCTCAAATATTTTTAAGGTATAATTAAATTTTTTCAGTTTCAATGATATTTCAAGTCAATTTGGGCTGAAACTTCAAAGAATGACAGATATTGACATTTAATGTAATTTTTGACAGCTCTGTCATACTTGTCAATTTTTTCCCAGACCATAGCTCAAAGATTTTAAGGTATTATTGAATTTTTTCGATTTTAATGCTATTTCAAGTCAATTTGGGCTTAAACGTCAAAGAATGACAGATATTGACATTAAATGCATTTTTTGACAGTTCTGTCATACTTGTCAAAGCTATCCAGAGACCAGAACTCAAAGATTCTTAAGTTCTTGGATTGGATTTCAATGGAGCTCGACAGTCAAACCTAAACAAAAAACTTGCTCACTTCAAATTTGACATTTAAATGTCAAATGTCATTTTTCAAATGATCTGTCAAAGTTTTATGTGTTTAACGCTTTATTATTAGACATGTGATCTTTTTGAAATGCAATTCGATTTCTGAAAATTTGAAGGTTTACAATTCAATGACATATCGTTTTTTTCTTAATTTAACCCTTTAAGCCACCAAATTTAACCCTTTAAGACCATGATGAGAATTTTCCTCTCTATTAAACTGAAAATAATACAAAAAATGGAACATTTTCTGCAAAAAACCCCTTCAATTTAATCAATTTCATGATTTATCTGTTTAATGTTATCAAATAACCTTCATTTTGATATAAAACACAGATTGAAATCAAATTTTGTTCCAAAATTCATATCATTTTTAAATTTCATTCACAAAATTTGCCATAAAATTACATTTTCCTTATTATTTATTTACTACTCACAGATAATTTTTGCTTTATCAAATTTAACTTTAAGTTCTAATCAAATGTGGCTACATTGCAGCAACGATAATAAACATTGAAATAAGGTGATAAGATGAGATAAGATAAGGCGTGCTTCAATGGAACCACAATTTGAATTTAATTCTCTCCTACTCGGGTGTGAGTGAGTGTGTGTGTGTGTGGGATTGTCCCAAAAATTATCAGTTAAAAAATGAGTCACGTCATTCAAATTCAATGTATGCTCACAAATTTTAATGTGAAATTCTTGTACTGTGTTAATTTTATTTTTTTTTTAATTCTATTAGTAATTAGAAATTCCTAGAGAAATTTTACGAATTTTTGACTTTTAATCATGGTTTTCACTGTAATTATAAATGGACAATTAACAAAAAAAATTGTTAATCGGATTTGGTCTATGATTTTAAATTTCAAGTCTATATTTAACTGATTCAAATAATGAGACACAATTTCATTAATGAATACGATGAAATTGAATCAAATTCTCTTATTACGGCATGTTACTTCCATGTCACGAAATGGATATAAATAAAAATAGATTCCAGATTTATTTCATCATTAAATGGTATAAATTACATAAATTTTACTCTTGAAATACGTTTTTTTTTTCATTTTATTTGAAGATTGGAGTTGAAATGAATTGTTGTTGTTGTAATTAGAGCTTGCACACACATGTCAGACTTGATTCATTTCCCAGAAAATATGTTTTTTTATTTTAATTACTTTTCCAGTTATGTGTCGGAATCAAAGTAATTTCAAAGTAAATGAATGAAGGAACAAAACCAGATGTTCTTAGTCAGATATATTTCAGAATTTTTTAATATTAAATGTGAAACAAACTCATTATTCACGCATTACCACGCACATTAAGGACACGTGTGTGTTAGTGCCACTGTTTGCATAAAATAAACATTAAAAATCATAGATTTGCACATTCGTATAGCAAAAAACTCCGAAACAAAATACAAAAATAGGGGGAATGAAACACATCCTGTGCATTGTAATTATCATTAAACATCATCAAAATTACGCATTCATTCATTAAGCATTTAATCGTAGAAGCTAATCGTCGATTTATCCCGCTCTCATTTCATTTCATGTGTAATTCTAAATATTTCATTCATAAGCATAAATTTAATTTTAATTTCATGTTATTTCAGTGACACGCACACATTTTAGAATTATAGTAAAAAAAAAAATACAAATAAAAAAAATTGTATTTAAATGTGTGTATATTTGGAATTGAATTGAATTGAATTGAAGATAACGAAGTCAATTGAGCATTCAGAAAAAAATATGTATGATAATCTGGATATGAATTAATGTTTGTTTTGTTTATTTTTATTTTTTTTTTGCTGTTGTATGAATGAGAAAGAAGCGGAAATAGTAATTGTGTTATATTTTGTAGTACGATTATGTGATTAGATGAAGTGAATTTAAATGTACATTTTTTTGTGAATGAATGAATGTGGTTGGACTGGAAATTTACTGTGAAAGGTGATGAAATGGAATGAAATTTTACTATGATATGTTATTTGAGACAGGATATGGGTCAAAGGATATTTAATCTTAAATTGGCACCTAAAAAGGCGATATCGAGGGAAAAAAGAGGAAAATGTGCTCAATGGTCTCATTCATACATTTGGGGTGTTATCAGAGACGAAATGAGAATTTTTCAATGAAAAGGGTGTCGACACAATCATGAGAGGAGCTGATCCCATTCCTCTCGTGGATCCCATTTCAACGTGTTAAAAAGAGCATTCATATAAATTATACCTAGGTTTTCTATAAATGAGACCATTTCAAGCCACTTAAGGGTCTTATTGGAGCTATAACGGATTTTTATCAAAATTTGGCTCTGTATCTAAACGAGCTAAGTCAATAGACAAGAATTCATCTTGACATTTGAAAATTCCATGTACAAAATTTTGAAGTTTGCGTATGTGTTTCTATAGAAAATAAACGTCAAATGAAACGTCAAGGGAAATTCTAAACGGGGTAAGGAGATCAAATTTGACAGCTCATTTTGCATGTATACACAAACGGAAATGTCAAAAATTTCATACGTAATCATGAATTATCAAACTGTTATCTGCTGTCCTAGTACAGTGAAGTCTCTAATAGCGAAAAATAAGCTGTATGTAATGATTCTATATAAAGAAAAGTCAGTATCTATAGAAACTGTAGATGCATAGAAACTGACCTGTCATTAAAAAGAATCATTACGTACAGCTTATTTTTCACTATATGGAGACTTCACTGTATTTTATGAGCTTTGCTAGATATACCTACATTAAAATGTCAAAAATCTCTTGGCCTGTCAAAATGGAGTTCTACGTTTGTATGAATGGTCTGTAGTGCTATAGGGTGTCATTTTATCGTTGTATCAAATAAATTCCTAATTAATGTCACAATACAAAGTATTTCCTGGATATTTAATCAGATAGATATTTTTTAAATAATTTGAGGTCCTTTGGGTTAAATATGACTCATTTTAAATGTCAACACCTCTTGATAAGAAATTTTCCCATGAAAATGCACTTTCAAATATAATTCACGGTAAATTTCATTTTATTGTTACTGTTAATTACTGTTACCTTTAAGAAATTCTTCAACTGTCAATCGGGTGTCAATGAAATTAGACAAAAAATGTATGACATTTCAAAAAAATCCGAAAAATTGGGAAAAAAACAATCAATCATCAAAAGTAAAGTCTTCATAACATAAATTTTTGTGTCACTTCTATTACTGTGATTTACTGTGATACTTTTGAAATTATGAATAATTCTTTCCAAATAACACAGAAAAAAAAATTACAAAAGCTAATGATGAAATGAATCACAGCATTTGTTAAATGTAAGTCATTTCACACATTTTTTGAAATAAAATTCTATTTCATGAAATACACATAAAGAAAGTCCTTGTTCTACTACAAATTACATTTCATCGCATTCATACAAAAAAAATGAGTCAGAAATTTCGTCATTTTAAAATGAATTTTATCACTCGATAACTTTAGGACTTTAAAATTAACAACAATGCACACAAAAAAGAAGAAGGTTCTTACTCATCATTTCATTTCATTGAAATCACTATTTACTATTTTACGGTCAGAATATCCTTGACACTGTTCTATAAATTCTGTGATTGTGTATCCATTACTCATTCATTTCATGCATTGCTTCACTACTCATTTAGTGCGATGTTAGCACGTAATTTTTATTATTAAAAAATATAATTGATAAATTGTATGAATGGCTGTACGACGATACTTGGGCGTGTGGTGAGTCAGAAATGCATTTCAAAATGTGAAGTAATATGAAATTGAATTGTAATGTGATTTTCATTACAAAGGATATGAATTTCAACATGACTGCAATTGGTTGGTGAGTGTACTCTTCAAACGTTGATTGAAAGTTTTCTCTCGTTTTCTCTGTCTCTTCTTCAGTCTTTCTCACATTTTAAAATTGAATCTGTTTCTCGCTTTTCCTGCCCTTTTTTTCTTTAAATTTCTCTCTCACTCTCTCTATTTCTCTCTCTCACATTCTCTCTAACACTTTCTCTCTATTTCTCTCTCTCATATCTTTCTATTTCTCTCACTCTCTCAAATTTTTTCTTAGACTCTCTCTATTTCTCTCTTTAAATATCGGCCTCTCTCTATCTCAATTTAAATTGAACCTCACAGAAATTAAATTTTAAATATCAACGAAATATCGAGAATTCTCTCCAGACTTCAAATAAACACCGCTAACCGACTTTTTTTATCAGTATTTCCTTCCTTCCTCTGTCTCATTATTTTTACATTATTATTCATTTATGATGATTAAGCGCTCATATGAAATGAGATTACTGTGAGATCTTTTTTCATGGTGATTTTTGATAAATTTTTCATGATATCTTAGATTTTGTAGGATTGCGGTATCTAAATGTGTGTGTTTGTGATTAACTTTAACATTGATTGGCTCATTGCTATGATAAATTTCACGATATTGCGGTTAAAAATTCGATAAGACGTGTGGGAAGAATTTTTTTTCAAATTTTTTTATCAAATTTTAATTCAAAAAACTAAAATTCAAAAAAACTTCGCAATATTTTTTATGAAAAAAGTGAGTTAGTAATTTTCCATTCAGATTCTAAAAGTTTTTTTTTCTAATCTCAGTTCCGGGAATATTCCAATCATAATTTTATCAATGAAATGAGTAATTGGTCATAAAAAAGTAGGGAAGTTCTCTTTACATGTATTACAAAAACATTAACATTAAAATAATCTTAAATTCATTAAAATGACTTGTTTATTAATTGATTAAATTAAAAATTAGCACATGTCTTACAAATTTTAATGGGTTTTATTATTGATCGGAATAATTCCGAGTTAATCACTTTAAATGTTGTTGATTATAAATGTAAATGAGCTTTTTCGATGAATCATAAATGATAATTATGAGAATGACCTTAAGAATTAAAAAAATAAACAATAAATAAATAACACGGTTTTTGTTGTAAACTGAATTAATTTGAAAAAAAAATGAAAGTTGCGGTCAAAGATTTCAAATGAATCACTCTGTTATGATTTTGCTCTCTCTGTGTGAGCTCTCTCTCTCTCTCATATTTTGAGTGTCTCTGTCTTTATTGAGGGCTATGTTTAGTGTAATTTAAAGGCATAGCAACATTTTTCATAAGTCAGTTAGTTATATTGAGAGTTTTTCTCTCGCATTCTGTGATACTCAGGAGTACTCTCTGCTTGAACTCATTTTTTTCTCTCTCTCTCTCTCTTTGGGATATTTTAAAGATTTCAAGCACGTCCTTGCATATTATGAGCCATTGATATCAGGTTGGTACTCCAAAGTCACTTGAATTAAATTTAAAAGATTCTCTCTCTTTTCTCTCTCTCACATTCTGAGTATGTCTACCATAAGTGATTTTTGAGGGCTATGTTAAGCATAATTCAAAGGCATAGGCACTTTTATGATAAGCCAGATTGTATTTTTGAAGGTTTTTCTTTCCCTTTCTGTGATGATCTGGAGGAGTCTCTCTTTAAGCTAACTCTCTCTCTCTCTATTTTCTTTTTAGGACATTTTTTAAGTACATCTTTCCATATAATAAGCCTTCGATATCAGGATGGTGGACCAAAGTCACTCAAATTTTTACAAATTATAGTTTAAATTTTATCTCTCTCTCTCTCATTTTCTCTCTCTATCTCAATTTCTTTATCACTTATATTCTGAGTGTTTCTGTCAGTAAGGGCTATGTTGAGCGTATAACAAAGGCATAGACACTTTTTTGATAAGTCAGATTGTAATTTTGACAGATTTTCTCTCTCTCTCTGGAGTCCACTCTCTCTCTGTTACTCTCTCTTTTCTTTTTTTGGACAGTTTTTAAAGATTACAAGCACGTCCTCTTATATTTTGAGACTTTCATATCAGTTTAGTGTCCCAAAGTCACTCAAAGGCCTTATTTTTATTTTTTATAGCTTCAAATTTCTCTCTCACTCTTTCCTTCTCTCAATTTTATACTCTCATTTTCTCCTCGATATGCATTTCACTAGAAACAAAAAAAAGGCCATTTTTCACATCTCAACTTACCAGATTCAATTACATTCGACCTGTAGACAACCTACAGACAGCAAAAAAAATGTTCTCATTAACCTGAATTTTAATCTTGCATAAATCATCACCAAATTCATCAAATTCTTAAACCACAATCTATTCAATGAAATTCTGATCCGAATTCATTAAAAATTAAAAATTAAACGCAGATCATAATGCTAATAATAATGAAATTTTATGCCATAACAAATTTTGACCAAAAATTTTCCTTTAATTCATTAAAATCACTTGATTAAATTAAAAAAAAAAAAAAAATAGAATAACAAACAAATAAAGTTCTGAATCAATTCTCATCAGTCTCATATTAGTCATTTCAAATAAAACCAGTTTTCATTTTAACCAAAATTTTATAGATATTTGTGTAAATTTCAATGAAGTTAAATTGACTCGCATATTAAACAGATGTCATAATGAGGCATCAATCATGTGTGACTTGAAATTGAAAGAAAACCCTTCACTGAATTGAATTAAACTTTAAAGAAAAAAAAAATACAAACGGTGTTTTTGTGTAAAATTGGTGAAAAACCTGTTATTTACTTAAATATTTTTTTTTTCAAGATATTAAATTTAAAAAAATTCAGTCTAAATAATTGAACCATATTGTCTGGCGTGGTCTCTGTTTAATATTATTGCATTCACAAATAAAATTTAAATATAAAATAAAACATTAAAAAAAAAAATATTCAACCATGAAAAATGACGTCAGATTAGTCATGACTCGTCGCATTTTTTTCTCACTCTTTTAGTTTTTGATACCTGGTGGGTTTTAATACAAATAATAATAATAATAATCGTGATATTTCTTTCATATCATTTGTATTTTTTGTGTGTTTGTTTGTTTATTTATTTTATTTTTTTCTCATCACATTGAAAATTTATCTTAATTTTAGTGAAAGAGATTTTTGCTCAATTTAAATGAAAATAATTAATGATGATGAGATGAAGCGTCTTTAACTCACTTTGAAAAAGATGAAATTAAATCAAAAAATCTTCATTTATTTTTAATTTCAATATGCGTTTTTATTAAATTGAAAAGAAATATCAAAAAAAATAAAAAAATTACAAAAAAAAATAAAAGACCATGGCATGCGTATGTTATAAATGTCATTTTTCAAAATTTACTGTCACAATAAAACACATCATGTGTGTGCCTGCGTATGTGTGTGTGTGTGTATGGGTGTGTGTGTATGTGCTTTGATGCTGTAATTGTGTTTATTTTTTTTAAATTAAATTTATAAATTTTTTTTAAGTGTTATTTTTACACTAACATTTTATGTGACACGCTTAGAAAAAAAATAATAAAAATAAAAAATTTCTGTGAGGAAGAGAAATAAAATTGAAGAGGAAGAAAAATTGTTTACTATGCGATGTCTAGAAAAGGAGATGTCTTGATGATTTGGAATTTTTTCTTAGATTAATGGAATGTGGATGAGTAATTTGTAAAAAATTGAAGAGAAATGTTACGGGAAGTGATTTGACGAATCGCAATGTGACACAATTTCGGATTTCATGGAAATTTGAGGACACGTCCCATGTCAATCAAGTCCAACTAGATCCTTCACTCAAATTCAAATGCCAACGGCTGAAAGAAAAACGAATTTAAAATTGAATCACCTCGGTTCTGATTCAGATTGTCGTGATTTTGAGCTGTCTGAAGTCAATTTTGCAACATTTGGGCTTTTGACCGTTCTCAGGCTCTGAAGCCAATACCCTGAGCCCAATCTCAAATTAAATTAAAATGCAGCCTTGTAACCTTCTTCTTCTAACAAAAAAAAAACCCGCCTTCTGATCAGGCAAACGGGCCCACGGTACACAAACCCTCTGTAATAATGCACTTTTTCTTACGAAATGCACTTAGAACAGGACTTCATTCCAATTTCGCTCCATTTAAAGTCCCCAGTTCGAATTTCAATCAATATACCAGAAAAATAATCAACCAACCACTTAATAGACGATGGACCCCATTCATAGTGCTTACTGCAAAAAAATCTCCCTTATCACCGTCTCCAAGTAATTACATTTTCATTGACTTTTATAAATTAAATCTACACACATCTGTTCAGATTCTCAAGTACACGTGAACGTATCTTATCAATATTTCGAATGTCCTCGAAAATGTGACGCCATTCAATGTGTTTTCTTTTTCAATTTGCAATCACAAATGATCGTAATTTCCTAGTAAAATCAATCTGATGTTCGGAAATTTTGCATGATCCCAGAACTTTTCCATCATAAAAAAAAATAAAATTGTACTTTTGTCTAATCTCCATTCAATTCAATGAAATCCAAAATTGAAATAAATTTAAACGAAAACCTCCGATTCCGATCAAAATAAGTAAAAAATTAACGTACAAATGTGTATGTGACATGTCAATATGTGTGATACACGGAAATACATACACACAAAACATACTTTTGTTTGGCCACTAAATGAATAAGCAATACCTCAATGTGATAATAAATAGTATGAATCATCATCATAAGTTTTACTTTAAAAACTTTTTACAAATTCAACACATTTACGATGGAATGTTTTTTTCTTGTCGCTCTTTTGTATGGAAACACGTTTTGTATTCACATACTTACATATGTGTGTATGTACGTGTGTGAATGTGTATACAATAGAAAAAAAAATAATAATGCAAAGAAGACTGAGTTTGTGTTTCATTCACTGTTCAGTTCAGTTCTAGATCTGACTTAAACTTGTTTGTATCGCTCTCTCTCATTGAAAATTGAATAAAAAATAAAAATATTTAACAGTAAAATAGTTTTAATATTTTTTGTAATTTAATTCAATAATAAGAACATTAAATGAAAAATTTTACTTATTAAATTTAAAAAATAAAGTGACTGAAATTAAATTTAAGTGAAAATAAATATAAAATAAAAATAATTCAAAATGACGATCGCCACATATTGCTGTACGTATCGAAAATTTCTCTCACCCTCGAATTCTCTCGTAACATAACAAAAAAAATGACTCATTTCAAAATTTTTTTTTTGTTTATACATGAAATTTAACCTCGATAAATCAAAATATTAAAATTTGTGTTTATTTTTGTATCTTTTTTTTGCAGACATCGAATCACATCCAGCATCAACACTGTTCCCACACTTGTTACTTGGAAATACACACGATGCCGTGGATCCATCAAGTTTAGGTGCAAATTGCATCTTAAATGTCACAAAACAACCGCCAGTGACAAAATTAAAGCCCGGTGTTAAATATAAACAAATTCCAGCAAATGATACGCCACACGAAAATATTGGACAATATTTCCAGGAGTCATTTGATTTTATTGGTGAGTTTTTTTTACATTTCATTTCAATTAAATTTAATCTTAAAAGTTCCATGAAATGCGAATATTCAATGAAATTGCTCATTCTAACTCACATGCGCGGAAATTCTTGTAAAATGCGCGAGTGACTCAAACATAGATATTAAATTGCATGTAAGGATCGTGACATTAAATGTTGGAGTATGACTCAGATTATAGATAAATCGGTGAATTTGATTCATTTTTATTTGATTTGAAATGTTAAATGAGCAATTTTTTTTAAATGAGTAATAAAATGATCAATCAAGCCTTTGAAGGGATGCGTGACTTAAAATGACGAGTCCGAAGTCCGATTTTGAATTTATTTTAATTGAATATTTTTTTTTAATTTCATTACAGAGGATGCCCGGAAAAAGGGATCAAAAGTGTTACTTCACTGTCAAGCCGGAATTTCACGTAGTGCAACAATTGCCATTGCCTATGTGATGCGTTACAAGGCAATTTGCCTTGTGGACGCGTATGCTCTAGTCAAAGGTGTGCGACCAATTATTTCGCCAAGTTTCAATTTTATGGGCCAACTCTTGGAATTGGAGCAAAGTCTAAGGGCAACTGGCACATTACCACCACCAGTTTCACCACAAATTGCCCAACCATCGCCCGCATTCTCAGAACCTAGTCGTGAAATTTTCTTTGATTGTCGTCGCAAATTCAATGAAGCCGACGAATGTCCCTTGAACCAGACTGAGGACGAAGAGGAACAAGATTCATGTTCAACCTCAAGTTCAATTGCGTCAAGTCCGTTATCACCCCTATCACCGCTTTCTGGTAACAACACACCCTCACCCTCATCGACAAATTCATCGGGTTCCCTTTTCTCATACTCGTCGTCCTCGCCACACCAAATACCATGCAAGACACGCAAAATACAATTAAGCTCACCTAACATTAAGCGACAAAGTTTTAATTTGCCCACAAGTAATTTAAGTCTTAATTTAAAACCCATCAATGTAAATAGAACACTACCATTACAACAACAACAACAACAACAACAATTACAACAACAACCAACAACTCCAAATAATGACATTGCTAATAATTCAACAACATTGTTATCGTTAAACAGCACGTCGTCTAGTAAATAATGTCAACACCTAAATGAAATAAAAGAAAAAGATAAAAAAATTAAACATAATTATTTATTTCGTGATAAAACACAAATTATAGTGAAAATCTTAGTTAATTTTATTCTGTGGTACCTTCTTTTTACTTATTATTTGTAATTATTGTAAATATAAATTTAATCTTAAAAGTTCACACAGAAAACTATTCACTAAAATATTTACTTGAAACTTAAATTTAAACTGACGAAAATTTAAAAAAAAATTAAAATATTAAATCAGAATCAGTGATATCTTTAAAAAAAAATATTGAAAAAAAAATAATAATTATCATATTGATAAAAAAATAATTAAAATGAGACAAAAAAATCATGAAATTAAATGAAAAGTGAAGTCAATTTAAAATTAAAAATAAAATGAAAAAAAATTGAAATTTGGTTGCCATCTTTAATAAGTTTAATTTATATCTAAATTTATATTTTTTTTTAAGAGTTAAGGGTTTACTTTTTTGTGTATCTTTAAAATAATTAAATGTATGAATGTTTTCTTTTAAATTTAAAATGAATTCAATTGATTTGATGAAATAAAAAAGAAATTTTGAAAATATTTATAATTAAAATGTGGTTTGCATTGAAAATTTTAACGGAAAAAAACTTTAACCGAAAACTTATTTCGAAAAATCAAGTTTAAAATTTTAAAATTGAAAAAAATTCAGTAAGAAAAATTTTAAAAAAGTCTTGTTTTTGAAGAAATTGTAATTTTACGAAATCTTAAAATTTGTATAAAAATTTTACGAAATTCTAAAATTTGTTTAAAAAGTTTTACAGAATTTTAAAATTTGTATGAAAAATTTTTCGAAATTTTAAAATTTGTGTGAAAATTTTTACGAAATTTTAAAATTTGTATGAAAAGTTTTACGAAATCTTAAAATTTGTATGTAAAACTTTACAAAATTTTAAAATTTGTGTGAAAATTTAACGAAATTTTAAAATTTGTAAGAAAAATTTTACGAATTCTTTGAAAATTGCATAAATTTTAATAAAAATCGTAAATTTTGCGTAAAAAGTGTTACAAAATCTTAAATTTTATGTGAATTTTTTTTACAATATTTTAAATTTCAACGATTTTTTACAAAAAATTTAGAAAATAGTCCAGTTTTTTTTTTTTGAATTTAAATTAAATTAAAGCATATCATCGACCTTAAATTTTGAATTACAATTCAAGCATATCAAGTTTTTTTTACTGATTTTGAAAATTTTTGATTTTTATTTGGAAAAATAATACAAAAATATAAAATTTTGAAATTAAATTAAAAATTAACAAATATTTATAAAAAAAGTTACTTTATGATATAAAAAATGGAGTTATTCTTAGCTATTAGAACCCATATTACGGGTCTTTTAACAAAAATTTTATAGTATTTAATCGTGGTTTGTTCAAAAAAATTGAATATTTAACGCCCTCTATGTAAATAAGTGAAACTATTTCAAAATCTTCTGTCTTCTTTTGTACAAAAAAAAAATACGTTTTCTATCTATCTATTTAGCTATCTATTTTTTCTTTAAAATTCAGTTGTAAGAATTGGAAAAAAACAAACAGTACTGGTTTCAAATATTAATTTTAATTACAAGTAAAATGTAAATATAAATTAATTAGTTTAGTGTTAGTTAAATTTTAAATTATTATTATTTTTAAGTTTAAAAATACAAAAAAAAATAATTTATTATACCAATTTAATGTATATTCAGATGTTTTCCAAGGCAAAGTATTAATTGAAAGATATATAAACAAAAAAAAATATTTAAATATACTTTGAATGAAAAAAGAAATAAAAATGAATAGAAAAACATGGAATATAATCAAAGAAATTCGAGCAAGTGTTTTTATTGTAATCCGTTTTCTTGTGATAAAAAAGATACAAGGTAAAGAAGAGCGAATCAACGTGATCACAGTGGTACCCTTGGAAAGTTAAGTAAGTGAATCCTTATCAAAGAAATTCTCTATAAATTTAATTTTTTTCACCGATGAAAAATATAAAGCCCAGAATAAGAAGGAAACTTAAGTTAATTGGCGTCCTGGAGCGATCTTGGTTCAAGGTTGGTTTAAGGTAAGTACTTTATTTTTCCTTTTTTTTTAACAAAGGATCACACAAAGTTGCTTCTCATTGACTACAATAGGACTCTTTGAGACCGCGGTGCTGCCCTTGTAAAACGTAACCTGCTGCTCATTTAACAACAGTTTGCAAGGGATCAATAAGGGCTTTTACCTGAGTATTAGCCCTACTTGTAAATGTAGCCATGAGCAGCATACAATGGATCATACTATGAATGAGTGTCCCATTATTTCATTCAATGGACATATCGATCAAATTGCTGGAGGATAATGCAATTGAATTTTTCCAATATCTATACACATACGTAAATTATAAGGAGTTATACTATGCATAAAGCGCGCGTTAGTGAGCAATTTTTCTGTGAAAAAATTAAAAGAAAACGATACAATTGAAATCCAAGAATTCTGTGAATATGATTCAAATGACCAGATTCTTGAAGATCAAGTTAAAGTAGAAGAGTATTTCAATTTTAACAATCTATAAATAATGAAGGCTTTCTTCAGTCTTCATACATCAATTTCCTTTCTCATCAGAATTTTCGTGTCATAGATATCTTTACATTCTTTAGTGTACCTCTTCATTCCTTACTGTAAACTTAGAAGTAATGACGTTCAACTAAAAGTTAATTAAAATCGTACCACAACCCGCAATACTTTTAATTAATTCATTTTTTCTTTCAATCCTTATCATAACAACAAGTAACTAAACATGCAAACTCCTATCCAGGAAGGAAGCAACAAAAATTACAAATGGAAATGACCTTCGTTTAAAAGAAAAAAATGATAATAATCATAGCACAATTCAATATACAAAGTAAAAGTATGCAAAGTTAACTTTTAACAGTACATTAACAGTAACATGTTTTTGTTGTTGTTGTTGTTGTTGCAAATCTCTTGATAAAATACAAACACACACAATTATTTTAAATGTAACTAGCAATATGGCTTGTTTCGGAACTATTTAACTTATAAACATTAAATTTACTTCCTCAAAGTTTAATTAATTCACTGAAATTGTCATGAGTTGTGTGCAAGCATTCAAGCCTTTGTGCCAATATATGAGTTCTAGTCAAGTAAATGAATTGGGAATGTAAAGCAATGTATTTTTAAATGGAAAAAGAACAGACAAAATAACAACATTAAATGAAATGAAATAAGGGAAAAAAGAGCAATAAACTTATGTGTACTTGAGGAAGTTTTATGCTACGTTATTGTTTTTTTTTCTTCTTTTTCATAATAATTAGTTGAGAAACTTAAAGGTAGAGTTACAGTGATGAGTAAATGGAGTACATGAAACAGGTTTTAATAGGCAGGAACAGTGAACTTCATTTAAATTTCGAATAGGAAAAGTCATTTTAAATGTAAGAGCTCACCAAATGGAAATCAAGCTTTGCTTACCTGAAATTGAATTGAGAGCCTCAGAAAATAAGAAAGCTCTGAAATTAGAGAAAAATCTATTGATAAGATTTTAAAGTCACCTTTGCTTTTTGAATTTAATCAAGTTAAGATCTGAAATGAATCTGAGGTCGTTTGAGGACATTTAAAACAGGTCTTGGGAAGCGTAAATGACTTTTTAACTCTTCCATGAGACTCTTACGGGTTTTTAGTACTAGTTAAAACTTGTACGAAGTGTATGCATGTATACGAAGGTTTAAGCTACGCTAAGTTAAGAATGTATCTATATAAAGTAACGGTTAGAAACCTTGATGGCCTCGATAACTCACTCTCAATGTCCCTGCCTAATTTTCATGAATAAAATTCGATAAATAATGCTAAATATTAAATTTAATCATGAAAAAGAAAACGAAAATGAAAGAAATAAGATAATAAACATTGGTGCAAAACGAAAACAGTTTATGTGAAGTACAGAAATAAAAACACGCAAATACCATCGCGTACGTTACTCGACCTTCATATACATTTTTTTTGCATGTCTTCATATCTTTTTAAGTTGTTTTACTTTAAAACCAATATCATAAGTCTTGAAATGGTACGAAATATAACAATAAATAAATAAATACTCTATTGATAAAAATGAAAAAAAATAACACAGTTTAAGTTATAAGAAGATTATGCCAGGTGAGTGTTAATCTTTGTTAATGATGTTGTCTCGCAAAGTAAACATTGTTTGTATGATGAGTCAGAGCATGGTTATTTTATGAGAACTTAACTGGTTCTTTAACGGCTTCCTTGAGAATTGTACAGAAGAGTGGTAAGCGTGTTGGACCAGCAATCTTAAGGTTGGCAGTTCGATTCTCACTCTGGCCATTAAACTTTACAATTTCATATGTCCCATTTTCTTGATACTCAATTTGAGTTTAAAGCTAGATAAAGGTAGTGACTGCTTGGGATGACAGGATAAAAGCTAAGGCCCTCGGATGATGGTAACGGGTATGCACAATGGGCCCGACTGATGGCCTGAGTGTAGGCTCAATAGCCGCTTAACAAATCTGATCTGATCTGAACGGCTTCCTTGAGTTGCATTGGCTAGAATTAACCTTAAATGAATATAAACCTTCAATTTTGGACTTTTACATCAATCGACTTATTTCCATGGCACCTCATTTCAAGTTGTACCAGTTACAAAAATTCCATCCCATAAATGACACATCAAATAATTGAAAAAAGTTTCACTTGATTCATTGACTCAATGAAACCAATTTCATTTCATTTCATTTCCATAATTTGACGTCATAACATTACATTTCCCTACATTTACATTGATAAAGTGATACATAAAACATGAGTGCTAATGCCCACACAATGAAAATTGCTTTTGTATTGATTTTCCCTCAAAAATTTCATTCATACAATCTTTCAAAGAATATTTATTTTTTTTTTTCATTTAAGGCACTGGCATGTTTGCCATGTGCGTGCGCCAGGTATTACATTTTATTGATCAAACCCATTTATTAGCATTCTCATAATAAATTATCAAAAAAAATTATATAAAAATGTCTTACAAATTAAAATCATGCTTAAGCAAAAAAAAAAAAAAAATAAGGAAATTTAATCCAAGTGAACATCAAAAGGGAGGGAAAATTTTTCTTTAAGCCATTTATAGCACATTGACATGAACTTCGAAAGAAAATCACATACACATTTTCATACAAATTCAGTCAAAAAATCACCATTTCTATCCAAAAAATTTCATTTATTGACTCGAATTTGTCTGGAAAGAACATTAGACAACGTAATTCTACACCTGACGTTGACGTCACATTGCAATAAATAAATATTTATTGCAGACGTATTTACAAAAGCATGGCAATAAAATGAAATTTTACATCTTACCTATAGAAAATTTCACATACACATACACACACACACACATACACAGAAACAGAAACGTACATACACCAAAAAAATTATCAATTTTTTTTAATGAAATTGTAATTAATACTCGATAACCACGAAAAAAAATTTCATTCAAATATAAAAAAAAACTAGAAGATAAAAAAAAATATTTTTTTAATAATAAGACAGACATGCAATATCTTTGTATAGTAGGCCATCAAACTAAATTTAATACCATTCATTGCAACACACGATTTAATGTTTTTATTACGATTTTGATGTTTGATATACATTTTTTTTCCACAACCTTTTTTTTTCAAAGCAAGGCAAAATCAAACTATGACTCATCAATTCAAAATTGCGATGTACTTCTATTTCAGTGTTGGCCTATGCCCAGTATGTAACTGACTTTCATAGTGACGATGTTGAACTATTTTATTTTTATATGAAATTGTTTCATTGTGTAAGTGAATAATTTTCTGTTAAATTAAAAAAAAAAAGTTTTTCCATGATGATGATGAGCATGATGTTAGAAATTTAACATAAATGTGTAATTTAGTCATTGTATGGAGGTTACACTGTAAATTGAATGAGCGCCATCTATTGATATGATTTTGAATTCAATTTAATTTGAAATTGAAATTCTTTTTATTTGAATGTTTAAATGTAAATTTCATTGAAAATAGTTTTAATTATATTCCATGAGTCTGAGCAGGAGAGCACGCAATTTCCTGGCTTCAATTCCAATTGTTGGGATGCGTTCATTGCCATCATTTTCAAGGGGACCAGCCAACACTGAAGGGCTTGTTAATCCATAAACTGATATGAAAAAAGTAAAAATTTCATTTTAAAATGCATGTCAATTCAATTTCATTGAAATTTACCTTCACACGTGTGTAGGAAACTCAAAACCTCCTGAATTGCAACTGATGGCAACACAATGTTTTGTTTTGCGAGTCCAGTCAACAGTCCAAGGACGCATCTTTTGACGTGTAACCATGTATCGGCACATAACCGTGGACCTTGACCACCATCAAGTGCATGAGCAATTCGAGATAAGCCGAATTCGTAATTTCCTTTTGCGCAATATAGCGTTCTATTAAATGAAATTCAACTAAAGTAAGGGAATTTAGATGAAAAAAAATAAGATTTTTTACCCAATCACGAGATTGACGATACACAAATGCAATAATTGACCACTTCCGTTCCCTTTGCGTTCCTCTGCACGCTCAACTTTTCGCATCAATTCCTCTGCTTCCTCATTTTGTGATGTCATTATATACGCCACACATAAATTTGCGAGGACAGCAGCTGATACACTGAGAATCTGTGAAAAAATGGATTAATTTTAAGAGTCATATTCGGATTGTGATTTCAAATTAACTCACATTATCGTAATTTTGACGTACAATCGGCTCATAGAATGCAGCTGCCTCCTTATATTTGTCAGCTCTCATGAAAAGGACGTGCGCTGCATGTAATCTCCATGTTGGGGTTTCAGCACAGAATTCGGCTGATGCATGAAATTCACGTTCTGCACCGGCAAAGTCATCAATACGCCAATAAATCCATGCACGTGCCATTGCAACAGGTAAATAACTGTACGAAAAGTGTTGAAATTTAAATTGCTATGAAAAAAAATTAAAACTGACTTATCATGAGTCGCTTCATAATCTCTCAGAGCAGCACGTAACAGATTTTGATCCGGGTTGCTTCGTAACTCTTGAACGCGAGCGGCCATTTGCCGTAATCGTCCAGCTAAGCTGGTGGCTAATGCTCCCAATTTCTGTTCCGCCTCCTCTGATGACGTTTGAGCAGTTATCAGGGCATCCAATAAATCGTACAAATACTGAAATGTCAAATAAATTTAAATTAAATGCCTTTCAATTGAAATTTCAATTCAATTTCACCGGTGACAGGTATTTATATGTCATATGAGCATGTTCCGCCAAAATGTCAGCTGCCGTATCGTACATTTCATGTTTGCAACACAACAGTAACAGATTCGAGAATGTCTCTGGTGGACATGTGGGTGGTCCAAGTTCAAGCAGGAATGCAAGACGACGTAAGCCTGCGCCACCTCCACTTTGATCAGTCAATGCCATGTTATGCAATGTAACGGGATCGAGTTCAGGCTCCGTGCGAGGTGGCAGGTCAAGAAGTGCTTCACGTGCACCTTCGACATTTTCTTCTTGATACTCAATTGCAGCCTTGAGATTGAGGGCTTGAGTTAGACCAGACGTTGCGAGGGAAGGGGGATTGCCGACACTGCGTGCGCCGCCTTCTGTTTCCGCTTGTGCTCCGATTCCCAATTCAGGGTGATTTCGGATGCCGCGTTCAACGATTTCAGCTGAAAATTTAAAGGTAATATGATTTTATTATAAAATGAAATTAAATTAAAACTCACCAATATAATTCAACGATTGCGTATTTTCTTTCTTCTTAAAATGACACAACGCCGCATTGTATGCAATCAACGGATGAAAACCGCCAGTTTGCAGTGCCAAATTAAATCTTTGCAGTGAATCATCATACATGTTAGCTTGATACAACAAACAGCCCTCATCATTCATTGTCTGCTCACTCGAAGGTGGACGTTGCGCTAGGAGTGCTTGAGCACCCGCATAATCCTCATTTCCATAACAAATCGCACTTTGCAGCTGCAAAATTTTGTATTTCAACTCCTCCGATGTAATTTGCGTTGTAATTTTGTACGCTTCCTCAAAGAGACCCGCTTGAAACAGTGACTGAGCATAATAAAGTTTGTAATCCTGATTTTCGGGAAATAAAGCGCACAAACTTTCATAACAATTTGCAGCCTCAATGAAATCTTGACATTGATAGTAGCAATGACCGAGCAGTGAGAGCCCAGCACGGTTCGTTGACGCTTCCGGGATGTTGATCAAAATTTTAATTGCATCATTGAAACGCTCTTCTTTGATCTGAAATTTAAAATTACGTCAAATTTAAATGAAATGTAAAAAGTACGTAAAATTTAATTTCATAATTTTACCAGTGTATAAATCGTTTTCGTGTATTCACCGTCACGGACTATCATTGTCGGAATATTTTACAAGTAAAAATAGTTTTAATATGAATTTTTTCAAAGATTTTCTTTATTTTAATTATATTTTTAACTTTTATTAACAATTAAATGCAACTTCAAACGTTAAAATAAAATGAAATTGTATTGTTTACATTTATTTGTGTATCATGGCAACGGTCTCCATCCATGAACCGGCTTTTGATCATGATGTGTGATTATTTGTATGAAATTTTTTGTTTATGTTACCTGTTGAATTGTTTCGTGTTTGTTTGATATGGTTTTTTTTGTTATTTGAATGAAAATTACTCAAATTTTTCATTTTTTTTTAATTTCGTTTGATACAAAATGGAGACGCCTGGTTTTTTACAATGAAATTCGTTTTTTGAATGGACCTTTTACAATAAAATGGATTCCTCAAGATATTTTTTTTATACCATTAAACTTTTGTGACTTAATTGATCTTGTGACGAACTTTTCATGGAATTCGATTTTTGCGTACTTTCATCAAATTCGAACATGTCATTTTTTTTTGGGTGATTCAAAATTTGCATCAACGTAATTTTTCCTCTTTTTCTGATATTTGGAATTCCATAGACGTATAAAATTGAATTGAAAATTGGATGAAGTAAATAAAGGACAGCACATGAAAACAATACGCGGACATCCATCAAAACAGGGAAAATCCTAAAAATTGCCAAGGTTATCAAACACGGTATGATTATAATAATCGCCGCAGTGACCGTGAGAAACAAAAGGATTGTGGTTTTGATTTCCCGTTTCAGGATTTTCATATCATTTTTGCGTCGTCGCGTTAGTTGAGTGTTACATTTTTTATCGATTGTTGTAGTTTTTAAATAGACGAACATTTGTTTAAAGACATTTTCTCGTTTTCGTTCGAAATCTATGCCATCATAAAGCGTATTTTTCAATTTCTCATGTATCAGGTAATAAAAAACAGCGATGCTTATGATACAAATGGGAGCGATAACTGATGAAATGATCGTTAAAAAATATGTTTTGAAACGACAAACTCCATTTAGTGTGTGACGTCCATCAGAAAATACAAAAGTACTTGCACTGACAATCGCCGAAAATGACCATGCACCAATTATGATACCTGTGAAATTTTTTACCATCATTGAATTATCACGAGAAGAGATATGACATTTTAACTTACAATTCGGTGTATAATTTTCAAGTTTCGTCTTGTGATGCAATGGAAATGCGATTGCCCAATAACGATCGATGCTAGCAATCAAAATTGTCATCAATGAATTAATTTGCATAAAAATGCTGAATGCTGTGTTGATTTTACACCACATGAGACTTGAATAAACTTCAATTCTGAAGAAATAAATTGCAAGTGAAATACAAATAAATCCCAAAAGTAAATCATTGATTGCCATTGAAATTATGTATTTATGGGCAATTTTGATTGATGATCGTTCTTTGTAAAACAAATAAAGGACAAATGAGCTCATTACTATTAAAAGGATAATTTGCAATGAAAATATCGGAAGAAACGCGTTTTTTTTCTCTAATTCGATGTTAAATTTTGATAAACATCGATTTATTAAAACTTCTTCACTTGTATTAAATTCACTGAAATTTGAGAACGACATCATTAGTGCAAGACGGAAATTCAACTACTAATGTGAGAAAAAAAATTAAATTGAATTGAATTCAGGATGTTACATCAACGGAAATGTGAGAAATTTCTCATGATAAACATGTGAAATTTTATTAATCATACAAAAATTTGATCATAATTTTATATTCGATTACAGAATGACTGTAAAATGTAAAAAAATTCGTAATTTTAAAAAAATTTACCTTGAAATCTCACAAATTTTTGGACGTAATTTTTCTTCTCATATCATTTTAGGCCATTACAATTTTCCTTTTTGTTTCTCGTCGCAGTCCGCTCAAAATAATAAGAAGGAGGAGGGATGAATAATGGTAATAAAATAATGAAATTTATAAACAAATGTATAATATTTTAAATATTTATTGAAAAAAAAAAATCAAGAAAATTAAGTAAGTTTTGGATTTTCTGCATGTTGAAATTAACAAAATATTCAGTAAAACTGTTTTTAAAATTTGAAAAATTTAAGATCGTTAAATATTTTCAAGGTTTTCAATGGTTTTCATTATTTTATTACTATTATTCCCTCTCATTATTCCCTCTTCACTTTTATGAAATAAAGAAGTAGGAGGCGACGAGAAACAAAAAGGAAAATTGTAATGGCCTTACTTTAAACATAAAATTTAAAAAATCATAATAATTTTTTATTCAACTTTATCATGCTAATTTTTCACATGTCTGTCCTAATTTTTACTCCTTCCATTTTATCAACATCACAAATTTTTCCTCTTCTAACATTTCATTTGAAACAAACTGACTTAAAATATAAATTTGTTCTTGTTCACGTTAGATCATGTTTTCATAGTGAAATACAAACAAAATCTTCATTTCGTATCCCATAAATTTTTATATGTAATTTGTAACTTTTTTGCATCATCTATCAAAAAACAAAATATACAAAAAAATTAGCTTTACAGCATTTTCCCATCATTCTCATTATTTACCTTGTACTTTTTAGGTGTACTTTAATTTCCGAAATGCAATATTTTTTTGTTCTGTTTCCATGTTTACTTGACATATCAAAATAATTCGAAAAGGAAATTCATTTGGAACTTAAAATTTTTTTTTGATACTGATAAAAATAGAACACATTAAGGTAAAAAAATGTCATTTTACATTGAAATACATAAAAAAACCGTTAAATGAGTCCTTGGTGCATGCTCTTAATTTACTGCAACTACAATCACAAATTCACACTTTATGGCCATTAGTTAGTTTTTTTTGTTATTACATTTTTCGTTTAAAGGAAAAAAACTTTATTTTAAGATGCCTTTAAAATAAGAGAGAATATTTTCATGTACATTTAAATTAATGGAATATGTTTTTGCATGTTCATTCTCTTATTACAGCAACAACAAGTTCATTTATATTAAAAGTATAAGTTCAGATTTTTCAGAATGAGTGTGTAAAATAAATGAGGGTGATAGCCTCGGTTGTGCCACAAAAAATCTTTTACTTACTTTCCTGATGCATTAAAATAATAATAAGAATAAAACTATATAAGAGAAAATGCTCTTGTGAACAATATAATAGACTCTCAAACCAGAAAAAAAGGGAATAAGATTTAAGATTACTATGCACAAAATGTGTGTAGTATAATAATAATAATAAGTGTATCAAATGTGTAAGTATATAAATGTGAAAGAAGGCAGAAAAAGCAGTAAAAACACTTTTAATGGATTGCAGAAGAGAAAATCTGCATTCACTGTTCTTTGCAATTTATATATGGCAGAAAGTCATTTTCATTTGCACTTGATGCATTTTTTGTGTATGTGTGTGTTTTGTTTTATTACTCTTTCAAATAAAGAATGATGGAACTTTTGAAATATGGGAAGGTTGCTTTTATTTGGTAAATTATTTAAAGGGAAATGTTTTTAGTGATCAAAAATGATGGTAAAGTGAAAATATAAAGTTTTTTTTTGGAATGATCAAGGAATTAAAAGAAGAAGGTGAAAAATTATCCTTAAAACAAAAAAATGAAAGAGTGTTTGACTTTCAAAAAATGTCCATTAAAAATCGCTAGAGAACGCAATTAAACGCTAAAGATCGATAAGCATTTATGCGATTCACGGACTCAAATATTTTTGTGTTAAAATTTTGCCCTCGAAGCTTTATTATCTACTTTAGATCACATCAAATCTATCAAACAGCCAGTAGAAAAGAATTAGCATTAACCCTTTCGGTCCTTTGTCCAATATATTGGACAAACTTTGAAGAATTTTTTAAAAATATTTCCTTGTTTTTTAAAAAAAAAATTCCGATGCCAATATTTCACTTAACATCTTGTCTCCTCAAAAAAAAATTGGCTCCCGAAATAACGGTGCCTATCAGAATGTAAATAAGCAATCTTATCAGTCATGTCTGTCATTTCCGTAAAAATTGAAGTAACGTAAATTTATGGGTCAAAAAAAATATCAAAAACCAATAATATTTAAGTGTGGATTTTTTTGGACATTCATTTAACCTTAGATTTTAAGAGTCAATCAACAATTAAATGAAAATCATTCAGGAAAGAAAAATAAAAGTGAAAATATGTTTGTCCAATATATTGGACATCAGGACTCAAAGGTTGTGATTGTTTGTCCAATATATTGGACATCGGGTCTCAAAGGTTGCAACTGTCGAGTCATATTCCGAAGTAAAAAAATGTTTTTCGATAAAAAGATGTAAATTAATATCCTTATATTAAAATAGAATAAATTTTATAAGCTTTTTCATTGAATTTATAAACCAAAATCCGTTGAATACTGAATTTCAATATTTTGAACAACAACCTTTGAGTCCTAATGTCCAATATATTGGACAAACAATTGCAACCTTTGAGACCTGATGTCCAATATATTGGACATTCTGTTTAAGGATGAAGGATCACTACAAAAAATCTGTAAAAAATAATTTAACACCTTCTAACCCATATAAGTAAGAATTTATATTCAAAAAAAATCCAGGTCTTTTGGTTTAGGCTCAGGTCTGAAAGGGTTAATGACGAAGCACCAACTGGGTCAAGGGTGCCTATAATTTTAAAATAACCATATCTGAGACGATTGGATCATATTTCACTACAGACAATACAAACCTCACTTATCTGATATCAATATGGGGTTACTCTTACTTGAATGCACTGCAAACAACCGAAAACAAAATAATGAGATCACTCCATTGAACTGAAAACTTTCCAGAACCTTCAACAGTACTGTACCAGACAAAAAGACGAAATTATAATGCCAAAATCTAGATCGAACATACTCCATAATAGTCTCTTGATCAAGGGTTCTATCACTGTACGTGTACGTACAACAAAATATCAAATTATAATCAGGAACGCTTTCAACTGGTGATCTTAACTCAAAAAAAAATATTCTACAAAAAAAACAACACCATTCTGAAAAAAAACCTTTAAAAATCTCCATCTTCCAAAAAATCTTTTTGCAGGGAACCAACTCGATCGTGAACTTAAACCTTAAAAAACATTAATCAGGGTTGACAAAGTTAAGATATCAGAGCAGTCACTCTTAATTTTTGATCTTATTAAAACAGACACTTTCAAAGCATTAATAGGCTCGTGAAAAGAAAAGTATTGGCTTAACACGACTCTGCGCAGTATGTTGTTCCTATGGTGAGCGCAAAAGAAATGTGATTACTGTTTTGAGCTCGGTACTTTTCAATCAAGAAGAAAATCAATTATACGGGTAATTGAGGATGAGACCCTCAAAAAAAAGAGGAGTGACTCGCTTAAGTGATCAACGTATCCTAGGACGAAGTTGTTATCCTTGCTTTCTATGCGATTTACTCCAATCACCAGCGTATTAGCAGAAAGCGTTTAGTTGCGTTTTATATCGTATTTGAGATCAAGTAAATCTTCACAGACATTTTTTTGGAGGTCAAAATGTATCACATATCAAACATATCACAAGATCTAAACAGAACCATTTCATCAGTCTGAAAAAATTAAAATTTTCTGAATTTAAAAGTGAAATTACCATTCCGGCTCCCAATTTCAGATTTCCTGACTTTAACAAGACAATCACAATATTCAAGTTAATTTTTCATGGTATTAAAATTCAAATATCAAAACATTTCTCTAACATTACATTGAACAAAGAATTTTCATATCAATTTTCCTTGAATTTTTATTACAGCAGACAGAAATTTAATCCTTTGTTCAAATAATTTTTGGCATATATCTTGCAATACGAAGCAATTTTAATTCATTCAATCCCTTCTTTTATCCCATCCATTCATTCCCAAATATTTAGTTGCAATAAATCAAACAAACATACAATTTATGGGGAGAGAATTTTTAAAAGAAAAGCATGATAAAATCATTTTTATTGTCATTTGACTCTGGAGATAAATGCAATTTAAAATTTTAAATCCATAAAAATGGCAAAGAGATACAAAAATTCAAAGAATCTCAAGTCAAATTACAAAGATTTGAGACACAATGTGACTTAAATTTCACTTGAAATCGAATTTAATTGTAAAATTCTTCTAACAACAGTCACATGGCCTTTAAAATGAAGTAAATCTGAACCTGATTCATGGATCATGATGAAAATGCTTTTTTATATTTTAAATTGAAAATTTCTCAATTTAGCTTATTGTTCACTTTTTATTTTAAAATGATATTAAAATGCAAATTGTGCACAATTTTCAATACATTTTATTTTAAATACTGACCTATTTATATTAAAAAAAAAGAATAAAAATCTCATGACTTGACTTCACTAAGTACAAACATTTTATTGCCTTATCTTCTTCATGTTTTTCTTCTCGATTCAAAAATTTTTTTTTTGTATATAAAAAGTTGATGTCAGTCTGTATTTAGTTTGAATTTTTTTATTTTAATTCTGCTTTTAATGTGAAATATTCAGAAATAATAAACAAAACACCAAAGTTAGCTGGTTCAATGTCTGTTATGAACTCTCTCTGTGTGTTTTTGGAAAATATAAAATAAAACTTTGAATTCTGTTTTGTTTTGTTCTCAATTTTCTGCTGTTGCAACTTTCTGAACATCAATTTTTTTTTTCTTGTCGGAAAAAGGTATTTTAGAGAAAAAAATATTTAAAGTAGAAGCAAAAATATTTCGACTTTTTATAGTGAATTTTTCAATTCAATGTGAGATGAGATGTGAGAGTAAAGGAAAAAGTTTTGTTTCGAAGTTTTTTTTGCTTGCAATTCTTGTACATTTTCATTTTTAATTTTTTTTTATAGACAGACTCATGTTCGATTTTATCTTTTATAGTCATTTGATATAATTTTCAGACTATGGAAAAAAAGGGGAATGTTTGGATTTTTTTTCTGTTTATCAAAGCAAAATTATATCTAAAAGTGGAAAATTTTCAATATTATTTGGTCGTCTCTGACCTAAATTTGATTAAAAATATCCTTTTTCTTTATGTTTTTTTGAATATTTTGTCTGTCTGGATTTTCATTTTTAGTTTTGTATGGTCACGAGTGTGCAAACACACACACACACACACACATGTACACACACGTACAGCTTTTAGTTAACCTCACTTGACTGCACATTATCTAATTTAATTCTAAAGGAAAAGTGTTTTGTTTGGTTCAAATAATAAAATAAAAGGAAAATTTGTATTGTGGTCAGATGTTTTTCCTTTAAACAAAATTTTATTGTGAAAATGAAAATGCAATTTGATTAAGAAAAAAAAGAAAATTTACATATGACTTGGACATTTTCATATCAAATTATTATAATGAGGGTTTCTGTGGAAGGGTCCTAATTTTGGTCGAATGAGGGTAAAAATGAATTTTCATCAGAGTGATCTGGAATCAAATTTCGAGTGAATTTGAATCTCAGTGCTCATTTTTTTTAATTTAATCCCAATGCACATTTTTAGTGTATTTCGTAAGAAAAAATGCACTATAACAGACGGTTTGTCCGCCGTCACTCTGACACTCTGTCACTGATCGCTATCGATAACTTCTAACTGGTCCGTCGGAGCGATCAGATTTTGTAAGACGGATAAACTCATGAGCATTGTTTATCACTTAGTTGTTTTGAAATTGGGCTCATTGATTAGGCTCCAGAGCCTAAAAACCGTTTAAAAAATGGTTGAACATATAAAAAAATTATTGGTTTTTTGTTGGATGCAGGAGCTTTTTACATGAGTTTTAGTTTCAAGTTAGGCTCAGAGATTGGGCTCAGGGATGAGGCTCTAGAGCCTGAAAACGATCAAAAGCTCAAAATTTCTGATTTTTCTAAATTTGTGTGCTTTTTTTAAAAAATGGCGGAAAATAAATATTCAAAAATTTTATAACTTGCAAATTTTTTAACAAAATTGTGGAATTATTCAAGATTTGTCAAAATGGCGGGTTTTCAAAAAATTCTTTAAAAAACTTAATTTTATTCAATAGAACGAGTCCCGTCGAAATGCACTAATCAAAACCGTGATAAGAATTTCTCTTTTTTCGTATTATGTCGAAAAATTCTGCAAATTTAGAGATTTCAAGTGGTTTTGGAAAATTTCCTTATTTGAGAAAATTTGTGATTGGGCGAACGCCAAAAGCACCCACTATACTCGCATTTTTCATCGAATCTACGAAAATTTGAGTAAAAACTTGAATTTTAAAATGTATCTCCAATTTTTAACCTCTCACTTCAAAAATCATCACGTTTCAACATAAAATGTCAATAACTTTCAAAAAATACATCTGACACTAGACAAAATTCATCATCACCCACCCACTCAATTCCATTATCTAATTCTCAAGTATGTTGTACAATGTACTACATCAAAGTCTTCTTCACCTTTGAGCAATAAAACACCAATAATAATAACAATTATTCTTAATGAGACACAAACAAACACAAAATTCAAAGTAAAAACGCGTTAAAGACACTATTTATGAGTTTATGATATACAATAATAAAATGAAATAAAATGAAAATGTAGTAAAAAGAAAGAAAAACAACTAACATTAAAAACATGCATGATATTGTGATTCTTTTTTTCTTTTATTACACATTTAATGTGTGTATCGTTTAACGAGTTAAACGAGAGAAAGACGGAAATAAATAATTTGTTTGAAAAAAGTAGCGTACAAAAAAGTGATATGTAATAAAAACACACATTAAAAGTCTAAACAATGTATTAAAGCAATCTGTTACATGTGTCTCGTTGGTTTGCTTCAATGAAAAACGATTTTATTTGATGTTTTTTTAATAACATGAACAGAGAACACAGAACAAGTAAAGACGTCACATTAGATTAAAAATTTAAAAGAAAGAAAAATGAAATATTAGCATATAAGAAATCAATGTCATCTGTGTCCAATGTAATTTAAATTCAAAGTTCAAAATATTTTTCAATTTCTATTCCTAACATTTTTCCTTGAAAGCAATCCTGGGTATTTGCGTGGTATTTTTAGACTTGTTGAATATAAATAAGGAGCATTAAATACGATTTTTACTATAATTTTATGTCGTTTTCATTGCATTTCATATATCAAATGTGTGTCTGTGTGTGGTGTTAAAGCTTGAAAAGACATGAGACGATATTTTATGTGGCATATGAATAAGATTTTATTGAAAAGTGAAAAATATTGTCAGAATACGAGGAAAATCGTGACAAAGTTCATGTGTGTGGAACGTGTTTTTTTTTGCTGTAATTTTTTTTCTTTTTAAAGTAAGAAAAATGTTTCCTTATACGAGCAAGGCATGGAAATGAGGTATCAAAAAATATTGGACTATCAATGAGATTGAAAAATTCTGACTCACAGCTCACAGATAAGATTCAGTCATGTAAGTGTGACTTCAATGAGTACTTCTTTACCACTGTTGTTCTATTTTGTTAATGTCTCATATAAATTTTTATATGATTGATAAAATTCTTAATGTATAATCATGAAAATGGCTCATACTTCCGTTTCAAGTGAAATCCTGAATTTAATTCAATTTATTTTATTTTTTTCATATTAGTAGTTGCATTGCCGTTTCACACTGACAATGTCTTTCTCTAATTCAAGTGAATTTAATTTAAGTGAAGAAATTTTACTGAATCGATATTTATCAATATTTAACAATGAGTTTACCACAAAAGTCGCGTTTCTTCCAATACTTTCGCTCCAAGTCGCTCTTTTAATAATCCTAAATTCGTTTGTCCTTTACTTGTTTTACAAAGAACGCGCATCAATTAAAATCGCCCACAAATACATAATTTCAATGTCAATCAACGACCTACTTGTGGGAATTTTGTGTTTTTCAATCGCAATTTCGTTTTTTCAACTGGAAGTTTATGTGAATCTCACATGGTGTCAAATCAACACAGCCTTTAGCATTTTTATGCAGATTAATTCATTGATGACGATTTTGATTGCAAGCATCGATCGTTATTGGGCGATCGCATTTCCATTGCATTATAAGACGAAAGTGGGAGAAAAGGTGCCGAATTGTAAGTTTAAATGTGATTTTTTATGATGTGACAGTTTAATGACATGTGTCAAATTTTTTACAGGTATCATAATTTGTGCATGGTCATTTTCAGTGATTGTCAGTGCGAGCTCGTTCGCTTTTCTCGATGAACTTCATCCAGAAAATGGAATATGTCGTTACAAAACATATTTTTTGACAATTATTTTAACAGTAATTGCTCCCGTTTGTGTCTTAATCATCGCTGTTTTTTATTACCTCATACATAAAAAATTGAAAAATTCGCTCTATGATGGTTTAAATTTCGAACGAAAACGAGAAAATGTCTTCAAACAAATGTACGTCTTTCTAAAAAAATCCAATAATGAAAAAAAATGTAGTCAAACTAATTTAACACAAAACCTTGATAAGAAAATCTTGAAACGGGAAATCAAAACCACAATCCTTTTATTTTTCACGGTCACTGCGGCGATAATTGTTTTTATTCCATGCTTTATCACTTTAGCAATTTTTAAAATATTTCCTGTTATGATGGATGTCCGCGTATTATTTTCATGTGCTGTCCTGTTTTTACTTCATCCGATTTTCAATTCAATTTTATACGTCTATGGAATTCCAATTATAAGAAAAAGAGGGAAAATTACGTTGATGCGAATTTTCAATCACCCAAGAAAAAATTCAATGAAAAGTTTGTCACATGATCAATTAAATCACAAAAGTTTAATGGTATGAAATTAAAAAAAATAACCTTGGTTCTCAAGAAAAACGAATGCAGTGTAAAAAGCCAGGCGTCTCCATTCAAAAGTGCTAACGAAGTCTGTTAATGAAGTTGAAATTATTTGTAAATAAAATTCAAGAATAAATTAAATTTAATTTTTTCATTTAAAAACTACCCAGCTTAAAAATGATATCAACAGGAAGCGGATGAAGAAGATCGAAATCGATCATGATTGCTCTTGATGGTGCCTCAAAGATCAAGTACATGTTTCAATACCTGGTTAAGTATCTAAAGTTGTGTGAAAAGTTGAATTCCAATTTTTCTCAATAAATCAATTCAAAAATTTCACTTTAAATCGTGAAAAACACGTTTTTAAAAGCACCCAACGGCAACCTTTCACTAAATTAATGATGAACTTTTATCTGAGTCTACAAAATAAAAAAATATTACTGTTTATGAGAGATAATCGATAATAAAGTATCACAATTTTATGGCTTTAAGCCTCTTTCTGACAAAGATTTATGTGTTAAAAATTTTCCATGTAAATAAATCGTATATTCCATGTGTGTGTGTGTGTGTGTGTGTGTGTGTGTGAGTGTGTCAATATCCAAATAAGATCTAAAACAAGACAACAAAGATTCCAAAAAGACAGGCAATAGACATGCAGACAAAGATACCGCTTTTTATGTTGATGTGCTGCTTTCCATTCACTTAGAATACATTGAAATACGTTTATGAAATAAATAAAAAAGAATCCTAAGGCACTTTATTCTGTTTCAGGATACGAAATTCGCATACTATTAAAAAAAAATGAAAATAAAAACCCAAAATGAAAATGAAATCAATACTTTATACTACTTTTCATCCTGCCTTTGCCATGCTAATATTCGAATGTGAGTGCTTTTGAAAATGGAAAAAGTGGTATATTTTCAAGTGAATTTCAAGTGGAGAAAATTCATTCAACTATGAAAATATCCATTTTTTGTTGTTATATGACATTTAAATTGCAATTGAACGAGACATGACAACGATAACTGCACCCCCTAGAACGATAAATCTCTCCACAATTCACTCTTAAACTCTTAAGCTAAAAATAATTTTAGCAGTTTTGGTCACATTTCACATTTATTATTTTGTTATTATCATATCACACATGAGCCCGATTTTACAAACACACACATGAAATGAAATGAAATAATAATAATAATGAAGAAGAAGATCGAACGCCCACAATCTACCCATTTCAGTGCAATCTTTTATGTGCATTACTTCCGTTTCGGATCACATTCATTTATATGGCGAATGAAAGATATACAAACACTATAATTTTAACACTAGAAATTTATAACGTCATTAAATATCGTTTTTTCTTTTTCAAAATTGCTTGCTTATTCACTGGTTGAATTGTCTCGTTTTCTTTTTTTTGTATGGTGTGATGACTTGTTTCTGCTTCTAGCTGCATTATTTCACCCAAAAATTATTTTAACTTTATTTTTTTTCTTTTCATCCTTTGTGCAATTACTTAAACGATGTTCTTTCTTTGTAAAAAGAGGAAAATAACTGTTATTTTTTGTGTGAGTTCAGAAATAAAATGTATAATATTAAGAGAGATAAGTAGTCGTTAGAAAATAATTTTTCTTTTTTCATTTTCAAAGGAAGTTAGTTGATTTTGTGATAGGATGTCCATTTTTCAAATAAAAAAAGTTTGACGGTAAAATTTTTTGAAATAAAAAACACAATGTAACGTCAATTCCATATCTGATTCGATCAAAGAAGTTCGACTTCTCAAAAATGTTCGCCTTGTAAAAAATTGATCGACTTGTCAAAAATTGATCGACTTGTCAAAATTATTTGAATTGTCACAAAAGTTCAACTTGGCAATAATTGTTCGACTTGCCAAAAATGTTCGAGTTGTCAAAATTGTTCGACTTGTCAAAATTATTCAAGTTATTCATTATTTCGAGTTGTCAAAAATGTTTGACTTGTCAAAAATTTTCGACTTGTCAAAAATCTTCGACTTGTCAAAAATCTTCGACTTGTCAAAAATATTTGACTTGTTAAAATTGTTCGACTTGTCAAAAATCTTCGACTTGTCAAAATTATTCGACTTGTCAAAAATGGTTCGACTTGTCAAAAATGTTCGACTTGTGAAAAAACTTCTCTGTGTCAAAATTATTCCACTTGTCAAAAATGGTTCGACTTGTCAAAAATGTTCGACTTGTCAAAAAACTTCGCTGTGTCAAAATTATTCGACTTGTCAAAAATGTTTAAATTGTCAAAAAACTTCGCTTTGTTAAAATTGTTCGATTTGTCAAAAAAACTTCGCCTTGTTAAAATTGTTCGACTTGTCAAAAATTTTCGACTTGTCAAAAATGTTCACCCTAATAAATTCAAACTCATTTTTATTTGTTTTAAGCTTTGATACGCCAAATTTGTTTAACTTCCTGTTCGTTCACATAAAATTTCATGACAAAATTTACCCATCCTACAAAAAAAGAGGAAATTTTTCAAAAATAACACTCGACTATTAAAGACTCAATATTATTCAAGACAGAGCATGTGTTATCACAACAAATTACGATGAATCTTTTTTTTCTCATTGTAAATAAGAAGGGAAATGTCTGAAAGTCATCGTGTTACAAAAAAAAAATGAAGTTAAATTCATATTAAGAGCAGAAAAAACGAGGAAATTTATATTAGGGTAGTTAACGCCAAAAACTTTTTATGATACACACTCACAGAATATGATGCATTTTCACACATCTCAATACAAAAAAGTGATACAAAAATTTCATGTTACTTTACATACAACTTTTATCTCATTTTTTTTCTTGTATGATGTTGCAAAGCACTTCTTTGAAATTATTATTTTTATTATATTTAAAGTATAACATTCCGCATCGTTAGCATTTTATATATTTTATTTTGTCTGAAGTTTTTTTTTTTTACTTTTTTACTTTCCACAAATTTTCTTTCTTCCTCTTCATCTTCAATTTTTTAATATTAATATTATAAATTCATATAAAAGTCAATATTGTAGTCTTTTTAAAGTTTTTATTCGTTTTTTATTGTGTTTCGATGAGTACGGAAAATGTGTTGACAGTAAAAAATTGTAACATACAAAAGAAACAAGGAAAATGTTTAAGGGTCATAAATGGGGCATGAAATGAAGCGGGCTAAGTAGAGTCAAGAGAGGTGTTAATATAAAAAAAAAACTCAATGTAAAAGAATGCGAACGAGAATAAGGCAAAAAAAAGTACAAAAAAGGTGAAGGAACACAATGTGTCATGAATTTATAGTGGAAGTACTTGATATTTATTGTCACTTTTTCTTGTGTATGAATTTTTTTTCATTTATTTATTGAAAAGGTCGTGAATTGCATGAAATTACAATGTAAAAAAAAATAAGACACATGTTGATAAATTTTCATGTTTTTTTAAGGTGATGCCCGAAAATGTACAAAATTTCAGAGCAATTTAATTCTAAATAAAAGCATGTTAAGATGAAAACAGAGCAAAAGTAATTAAAAACTTTAATTTCCGAAATAAAATTTAAATGAAAAATAAAATAATTGTTGGACAATTTCAAGTCCATGCAAAACAATGCAAGAATAAAATCTAGTTAAGTTGAGTGTATAATTCAAGTTAGTTTATAATTTTAGTAGAGAAAAATTACCATTGTCAGTTGAACTAATTTTCAATATTATTTAAACAAAACAGTACAGAAAACCACATAAGTACTCTAGCATTGTGTCACTCGAACAAAATAGTTCAAAACATTTAAGAATGGTCAGAATTTAAGCACTTAACCACATTTCAATCGTATTATCGTATTTTGAAAACTTTCATTTAATAATATGATAAAATTTTTTATTTTTTTTTATTGAACAATTTTATATTGAATTTAATTGCATTTTATTCGGTTTGAAATTCACTTTGGACAGTTTGCGCTTTCAGGCCAATCACACACCTGTAAAATTTAAATGAAATTTCATTAATTTTAATTTTTTTCCCTGAAAATTCATTTTTTACTTACATTAATTTCTGTATTCCAATGCAAGCCAGGAGGGCAACTCAATAAGATTGGAGTTCCATTTGAGCACTCGTAGAAAAGACCGCAATCCGATTCGTGTGGTAAATATGAAGCGAATTCGCCGTCCTCTGCAGGGCACTCACTTGCATTCAAAGGGTGAGAAATGATGAAAATTAATACAGCTGATAATATAAAAATTGTCTTCATTTTAGTGAATTTTTCTTCAATGAACGTTATTTTGAATTGAGTTTAGTAACTAATGAAAAAGGGAAGAAACTCGTCTAAGCTTTTATAATCAATCGCAATTGCATTCGATTTTTATTAGGTAATGACTTGGTTTAGAGGTGATATGGCATTGAAATGAATTTCAGGTGATTGGAACATCAAAGAAAAGGTTTGGACAATGATACCAGAAATTAAATAATTCTAGGTGAGTATGAGCATAAAAAATGTTAGTACCAAATTTCGCCGTTTAACTCGGGGTTCGCATAAAAAGCCGATTTGGATACTTTTAGAATGAGTATCAGAGAGCTGTGGGTCTTAAAGCCCAAGAAAGAAGAAACTTAATAGCCCAGACAAGGCCCAGTAACACAAACATCAGGTAAGTAATTAAAATAGTATCAGTATTCAAGTTAGCTTCACTTTACTTTACCACCAACTTTGACCGAGCTGCACATGTTGAATGTATCACGACATTGACATTAAATCATTTGATGCGGCATGGCGCCTTATCTACATTTAAGAGTCACGATTAATTTACGAGTTAAATGAATTCATTAATAATTAAAACTAGACCAGTTCAAGTTATTTTTATATTTAAAATTTATAATTCTATTTCGAAATTGCTCTTAAAATTAATTGGATTTAATCCTGGGAAAAGTCTATTAATGAAATTCATCGGATTATTCACTCCCAAGTTAGGAATTTGAGGTGCTCGTGAACTTCTATTTCCTGGATTTTCATTGGAAGGATTTACCATTGATATGTCTAAGCTTAATTTGATAAGCATGCGTGTGTTGGAAGCGTTTTGCATTGAGCATGGCATGTCTGGAGTCGGTGAAGATGAAGGACTTGTACTCGGTTCTGTTACTGGGGACTCTGAAGAAGTTTCTGTGATTGGATTAGGACTAGACGAGTCTTCTGGAACAGGGCTAACGCTTGACGAGGCTTCAGTGACAGGACTAGCGCTTGACGAGTCTTCTGTAACAGGACTAACGCTTGACGATGCCTCCGTGCTCGGCTCAGTGCTAGAAAATGTTTCAATAATTGGATTTGCACTTGAACTAGGTTGTTCTGTCGGGCTAATCATAGAACTTGAGCTCACTGTACTAGAAGGTGTTGCAGCCGTTGTAGGTGGTGGAATTACCAATCCATCAAAACAATCTTTAACGTTTTGGGGCCAATCACACACCTGTCGAATCAATTTGTATTGAAACTGGACTTTAATGAATTAAATCTTTTACTTACGTCTAAAATAGTATTAAAAAATAACCCATCCGAACATATGAATTTAGTTTGTCCATAATAACAGACATAAAATATTGAACAGTTGACTGGATCACGTTGGTATCTCCTAGTTCCAGTACACACATAATCACTACTTTTTGATTTTTCGATTAAATTTATCATAAAAATTAAAGTTATCAGCACAATAACTAATTTATTGCTCATCCTTAATTTCTTTTAGTGTTTAGAGACAGTTAAGATTAAATTATCGAGACAAAGTAATCTAGAAAGGAGGAAATTCAGTCAATTTATGTTAAATTTTTTATATTGTTGTTTATTTTGACGTTTTTTATACGTGAGAATATCATAATTAAGCCAGACACTAAACGGATATAAATGCGTTTAATTGAAAAAAAAGTTCATAAACAAACAGTCATATTACGACTACTGTGTTGTTTTTTTTGCATGAGGCTCTATATTTACTAACAATTTTTTTTTTACTAAGAAAAAAAATCACATTCACGTTTTAATTGTCTTATGTAATTTTTTATTATTATTATCATAAATTCCTGGTCTAATTAAAAAAAATTGAGAAATTTAAAGTTTGATTGAATTTACTTCAGATTAGGAATGAGCATTTCAATCTAAAATCAAATCATCAAATCAATACAATTAATTACGGTTAATTTCCATTCAAATAAATCCCAATAATAAATTATCAGGCTTAATTTGATATCAAACGATCCAAATTCGTACATAAAATAGGATAATTACATGTTAAGACGAATCGTATCTTCAATGTAAATACATGAATGTCATAATGTCATATTAATTATAAAAATATTTTTTAATCTTAAAAGGGATCACAATCAACCCTCAAAAATAAAACATTTATTTATTATCCCAAAAATTACTTTGAAAATCATTTAATTTTCTTATTAAATAGCATATGCTCGTATTGAATTGAGTGTAGTAAAGTACAGTGACCGGTATAAAATATTTCTATGAAAGTTACTGTTTTTCCATCGTAAGGCGATTGAAAGTGTGTGAGAAAACCGAAGAATTGCGAAAATATCATATCATAGTAGTATGATGACGTCACATCGAGCATGTTCAAGGAAACAACAAAAAAATTCTCTCTTCAAAAAATGTATACATTAAATAATAACATGTGCAGTTTTTAAAACGAGACACGATTTAATTGTATGTCTACCGATTTATTTGTATGCACGTCTGTACAACGTAGACGAGAGAGAGAGACGTACTACAAACATATGATTTCAGTTTATGTTTCGTTATCATCGTTGTTAGTAACATTCGGTTTATTAAGGGTAAGTAAATTTTTGTTTCTTTTTCAAACTAAATATTTATTCTATTAAATTAAAAAAAATTATTTTGGCCGGGTTAGGGTGAGACTGCTCTCGGATGACAGTGTAACAGCTAATGTCCGCCTTAGGCTGAAGGTTTGACGTTTACCATTGAAACTACATTGAAAATAGTATGAATACAATAAGACTTTTTGGGAACGCGGTTGTTCCTTGTAGTTCAACCCTATCGTAAGTAAATTTTTTGTTAATGTTTTCATTTTACAAAGTGAATAAATTTCAAGAACTATACAAATTGCTTTATTTGCTTAACGCCATTAAAATTTCTATAAAAGTGATATTTCGATTCAGAAAGAAGAGGTTTTTCCCGACAAATCGTCTTAACATTTAAAATTGTTCTGGAAAAAGAACGAAAATTAGAAGCCATTTTTCAAAAATTGACTAAGAGAACTAACAAAGAGGTTAGAAATTGTTCGAAGGAAAATTGAGATTAACAAACGAATCGTCATAACCGGTTTTTGAAAATCGTGTCATATCAACAAGTGTGGGCCAAAATGTATCTCACCAGAAGGAAGGTAAAGCAAAATCTATTAATGATTCTTACGCCTGCTTTATCCAAGGTATAAGACTTATAACTAATTCGTATGTGTATAGATAGCGGAAAAAGTATAACGCGCTCAATGCATAAGTTTGAATCAGAAATTTTGCATCTCCTGGAAAACTTAATGACTTGCCATAGACCAAATAGCTTTAACCTAAGTAACCATGAAGTTATAAACACCGAATCTTAACTTTGGTTTATAAGCGCCCAGATCATGGTAAAGTGCTACGCACAGACTAGACGATTGACCTTAGTTCGAGAATTTTTTTAAAATCGCCTCAAAATGAGAATGTACAAACTTCGCTTGAATCTAAAGCGAAGCTCGGGACTTTTCATTGTCCATTAATTGACCCACTCACTTAAGAGACTCAATGAAAGGAAAGCTAATTATAGAGACATATTAAAAGTCTTCATCGTGGTCCTTAAGTCAAGTTTAAAATCCCTCTGAATGTTGTTCATTTGAAAATCAACATGACATTTCATGAACACCCCTAATCAAAAGAAAATCATAATACAGATATTTTGTATCAACTCACCGTTAATCGTCACTACAATCGTCTACTCATACACTTGTAAAAAAAAATGTGTTGTTGTTCCGGCTCTTACACAGTCTCTTCTTTACTTTATACATTCAGTTTGTATTTCATGTTTGATGGAATCAGTTTTGTTGTTGGATGTAAATTATTTCTAAAAAAATATCTTTAATTTTACGACGACACGGATATTGCTTTTGCGAATAAAAGCAAACTAATAACTTGTGTGTGTAAATAAAGAAGCAAGGCAAAAGCAAAGAAACAATAATAATATTATTTTGTGTGTTTTTTCCACTTTTTTTTTGTTTCTTACCAAGTTAAGTGGAATACGTGGAAGAAGACAAGCCAAAGGAAAACGCTTAGATTGATTCTTAATAATATTTTTCTTTCAAAACAAACACAAAAATAATAATAATAATAAAAAATTATTATTGAAAAAGGAAATCTCTAAGCGATCATAACAAATCATTTTTTTTTTCGCTATTTGATTTTTGTTTTCACAACATTCATTTATTTGATCAACATCAACAACAAAAAGGTTGTGTTAAAATTGTGTGACGTATAACCATAAAACACAATAATAATAATAAAAATTGAATTAAATAAATAAAAAAAAATCATTGTTAATGAAATAAAATAATAATTTTTGCGACATACCAAGACTGTGTTCAAGTCAATCGTTTATTAAAGGTCATCTGAATTGTATAACTGAATATTTTTAATTCTACATTTAGCGTGAATGTTAAAAAAAAAATTAAAGTGATACAAGTGAAAAAAAAAATATATAAATATTGTATAGTGAGAGAAAAAAATCGAACAGGCGAGACATATTTTGCTCATATTCAACGATTTTACATCAATTTTGGATGCAGTACTGCTAAAATAGTGTACAAAAAAATATTTTAGCCTTATTTGTACATTAAAATACAAAAAATAACTGTAAGTAAATTAACTTTTATTTACTATTAAATATTATTTACTGAGACAGAATTTTCAGAGAGCTGCTGTGTTTGTGTATTTTCATGAATGAATGAAAAAAAAAACACAATTTAATGATTATATCACTGACAATTTGAGTCATTTTAGTTGGAAAGCACGTTCGACATTTGTTTTTACGATGAACCATGTGTGTCTTCAGAACTTTAATTTGTCTTGTACTTAAATGAGAATTTTTTATCATATTTCGATATTATCAAGTCACGTGGCTTCACTTCACATATTTTTTTGAAATGATTTTAACTTTTATTGCGTGTCCTAGTTCTAGCTTCAGTCTATTTTCATTTCATAAATAGTTAAAAGTACGCACAAGTGTAGTCATTTTAACATGAAATGAGCAATCTCATTGGCATTATTACCATAGAAACATTTTATGACAAAATCCCATAGAGAATTGCAAAAGGCAGAAAAAAAATGTTTAACTTTATGCGTAATTAAAAATTCTAAATACTTTTAGCAGGAATTGTAACATTCATAGCTATAGAGAGGAAAAAAATGATGACGATGATCTGCGGTTATTTTATATTTTTTTTTTGCTTTACACGTTTTGCTACGTGCACTGTCCTGGTTTGGTATGAAATTAACTTTACAATAACACGAAAAAAAAGAATATGAGCCTAATAACATTAAAAAATTTTCAGTTCATTCTTGTTATGAATTAAGTTGATTGAAAAACATCATCATTTATCACTTTCAGGTTCATTAAAAATATTAAAAGCCATGTAATGAGAATATGATGAAAATAAAAAGAGAAAAATAATGAAAATTTTTCCATTATAGACATGCAAATATTGTTGGATTGTGGTATGTGTGTGTGAAAAAACAAAAGTAAACACAGTTGTTTTTTTCAGATGAAGACCGGTATACAAATAAGTTGATGACTAGGGTGACGGAAGTCAAAATGAATGGAGAGCAATGAAGGTTGATCGATTTGGTTTAAAGGAGTAAAATTTTAGGAAAAAAATTTCTAAGATTAAACAAACTTAGGCAAATTTGGCGAATATGAATGGCTTTCATTTTTAGTTGAACAAATATTATTCTCTTCGACTTCTTCAACACAGCCGGTTTTTTTCCAAGACAAGTCAATCTGAGGCTTCAGTGGATCAGTTTTCCTTACCAGGAACTAGAATGAAATACCCAGTACAAAAAAAGACGATTTCAATATAAAAAAACTCATCACACAATTTTTGCCTATGGTCACTCTAATCGATTAGTGTTTTTTTTCTGTGTGTACCTATCACTACATTAAACGCGTATCCAATGGCTATTTTTGCCAGACGAATGATTTTTTCACTCAATATCAAATTAATACACATGTATTTCACAAAAATTCATACATTTATTCAAACGATTGTAGTACAAAAAGCATAAATACACAGCCTCACATTACTCAATTCATGTATAAACATCTGTAAACAATGCTTTTTTGATATATATTTTTAGCTTTGTTTTGCTCTGTCTCTTACTGATTTACTGTTGGTTTTTTTCTTGTTTATTATTCGAACGAAATTCATATTTGCACACACAAGTCACGGAATAACATAAAAAAAATATTATATATATTTATAAAATAATCTCAGATGATAATGGGAAAATACTCATAGATAGAGAATGAATGTGAGTTGTGTCCCCAACGATTTTTAACAATAGGATAATGATGATGATTGTAATCAAAGTGATGGAAAAACTGAATGCACATTTATAATACACCTTAAACCATCATATTTCCATCGTAATCATCATCATTCACTTGTGTCTGATCCGGTACAAAAAAATGAGGTATAATACCTGTTAATAATAGGATCTCAACGTCATCATATACAAATAAATTCATATCCAAATGAATAACAAACAAATAATGTAAATGCGAGGCATGGAGACAGTAAATCAGAATTTGTATCAGATTTTATACAATTTTTGTGGTGAAAGAAGATTTAATGGTAAGACAATATCCTTGTGATGATAAAAGTATACGTTGACAACATTAGTTTTTCTCGAGAAATTGTTTTTAGTTTATTTGAGTGATTTTATGTGACATATCATTTTTCATGTTTGTAATTATCATAATTAGAAAACGCCATTTATATTAAAGTAGGATGAATTCAACAACCAAAATCTTGACAATAAAAACCACAAATCCGGTACGATGAAAACTTAACAAGATGAAAAATCAGCTTAATGAAATGCGCTGTTCCCAAATGACATTAAATATCGTCATATATCATTGTCTGGTGGTGGTGAAAAAACGGCATATCATCATCAACCACAGCTAATTATAATGTATGATCACTTTTTAGAATTCAAATTCAAATTCAAATCATTTCAGCACTTACCTATTGTTCTTGACAGTTGTTTTTGTTTTCATTCATCATGGTACGTGTTTTATAGATGTGGAATTTTCATATAAAGTGCATTGAAATAATAAAGCACACATAAAAACCCAAACAAAAAGAGATATGAAAATAATGAGCTAACTAACAAAACAAAACGCATTTCATTATAAAAGTCTAAGAGGAGGAAAAAAAACAAATTAATGTCGTTTTTCAAATATATTTAAACAATCATTCTTCATACAATGAAGATTCAAACAATAAAAGACACTCATACAATTTATTTTAACAAAAATGTCATTTGTCTGTTTTAGATTAATTTAGTTTTGTCATGTTTTGTACCTTAATGTGATAAGTTTTTTTTTAATTTCAGTTGAAATAAGAAGTGATAATGAATGACATTTCTCATTAAGATTGTTTTTTTTGAAATGAAACAAATGATTTTAGGTTAACAGCTCAAGAGTGTATTTAATAAAAGATTAAAAGTTGTTTGTATTCATAAATATTTGTGTGGGTTCAAAGTATCTGTTGAACGAACTATGATTTTAGAATTTATTTTGTGATTGTTGATACAGAGATTAATTTTATGTTGCATTTAAGAGGTTAATGTTTAATTTATTTTAAATGAAGTCATAGGTGATATAAGTTAGTTAAATAATAAGAAAATTTTTATGTGATGAGTGTTAAAATTCAGATTATATGAAAATGCAAAGATCATTTCTGAGAAACAATGATAACTATAGACTACTAGCAAACAGATCTACTTTTGGACAAAATTCATTATTTTACAAAGGCATTAATTTTTGTAATCAAATGAAAAATGAGACAAGTGTCAGTGATGTTTTAAATATGTTTAAAAGACAAGCAAAAGACTTTGAGAAACAGAAAATTGCATCCCACTGAAATAAACATAATCCAATTGGTTTGACCAACATAACAAGTCACAAGTATATCAACCAACTTTCAAAAAACAAATACAGCACACTTAGGTAAATTATTCGAATTCATCATCATATGGTCGGACAATCACAACTATGCCTCTCAGATCAGATCAGATTTCTAGGGTGATCTCAGAAGAGAACCAACACTCAGATCTACAAACGAGTTCATTGAGCATGCCTTTTATCATCATATCTGATGAGGAAGGAACCAAATCTAGAGAAACAACTAAAGAAAGAAGTCCACTAGACCTGGTTCAGTTCTGGAAAGTGACCACACCTTTTCAGAAATCTAAGCAGGGTAGACACCTTCACTTTTATAATGGAATCAATATTGGGGAAGTACTCACCCAATCACTATGTCTCTAACTGCCGTTCAACAGGAATCCCCAAGATTCAAGAACTTGATCACCTTCATCAATCCAGTCATAATTAACTTCAACAAATAAATCTCCAGTTTCACGTAACATCCATTCTTTTAAGTATTCATTAGCTTCATATTTCATTACAAATCACAACACGAGCCAATTATTACAGTATCACATTAATTTCCATAGAATCAGAAACAGATCATGATCCATCCAACGTGAGCAAGTAATTCACATTCACACACACAAATATCAAATTCACGATCAAGACACGAAAGTGACGTAACACACACCAACAGCAACAACAACAAAGTAAACAAAAATAAATTGGATTTATATATTTGATTAGCTTATTCATTGTTGAGTATGTGCAAAATTGTATAAAATTACCGAGACTTAAGCCAATAAACAAATTAACGTTTGCCATGCAAATTAAATTGAAGAATATTTTCATAGAACTGTTTCTTTAAATAAACTAATGGAGCAAAACAGGTTTCATGACTTTGGATATAAATCAAAATGATTTTGAAGGAGAAAGATGATAAATCATAATTTTTTTTGTGTTTATTTTGATTTGAAACATTTAAATTTTTTCACACTTCCTAGAATTAAGAAGATCATTAGTCAAAAATTTAGCATTAAGGTCAATTCACATCTTGATCTTAACAATGAAAAAAGTTAATTATTTAGCACTTATTTGATCAAATTTAAACATACACAAAAAAAAGTGCTAATAAAAACAAAAGGTATTGTTGCTCACCTTGAAATGTGTTAGTAACTCTTCTATATATAATTGATAAAATACCAAAAAAAAAGATACAAAAGTGCGTGTTTCATAACATTTCAAATGTGAATTTAAACAGAACTTGTGGCAATACAACGCAAAGACAAAAAAATCGAATATTTCTGTTACACTTAAAATGAAAAAAAAGAAAGAGAAATTTTGTTTAGATAAAGTTAATTCTCATTTCTCTAATCTGTGAGTAAATTTATGCAAATGGCATCATCTTCTGTCTTGGTCTCTTCTTCTTCTTGTTATTTCAATGAAATGTAAATATGTGATATGACGAAAACCCCACCCAAAAATAGCATTAGCATTGATAGTACGTAGCGCAATGAACCCGGTTATTAAATGTACTCGTTTTTTTGTCTCTTTGATAGCATTTCCAAGGTAATTTAAAAAAAAAATGAAAAAAAGACAAAATACATTAAAGTACAATGTCAAGTCCTTCTTTTGTGTCAGTACACCGCTTCTTCGTTCACCAGATTCACGTATATAAAGTACAACAATATCCCTTTTTGTTTATTTATTATATGTGACATGATATGTCTAATGTCATGCCTCTTTAATGTCGACTCTAGAGCTTAAACACGACAAAGGCAAATACAATAAAAAAAAGGCTATCGTTTTTTGCACACCTAATTTTAAATTTTGCACACCTAATTTTAACACATGCACACCTAATTTAAAAAAACCTCACACCTAAACATTAATTGCTCACTCCTAAAAATTCACATCTCACGCTTAACTTTTAAGTTTTTCACACCTAACTTTAATATTTGCATCCTTATTTTATACCTTTCACACTTATTTTTTATACTTTCACACCTATCAATTTTGAAAATCACCCCTAAAAATAATTAAAAATGTTCACCTAAAATTTATATCTTTCACACTTATTTTTCATACTTTCACACCTAAAAATTAAATGAAAAATCACACCTAATTTTAATTTTTTCACACTTAACTTTTAAGCAAAACACACTTATTTTTTCAAATTTCACCCTTAAAATTAAACTAAAAATCACACCTAATTTTTATTTTCTCACACTTAACTTTTATGTAAAACACACTTATTTTTAAAATTTTCACTCTTAAAATTAAAAAAAATCAGAGTCCAAAATTTAATGAACTGAAGTTAATGAAGTTTATCAACTTCAAAAATACAAGTTTTCGAAATGTGAACGCAAAAACATAAAACAATTATCATTACCTTCCTATAGTAAAAATGACGCAACAAAGGTCAACTAAAGCACAACTGAAAGTTGTTCAAGAGCTTTCGAAAACTTAAAGCACATTATTGACAGCCTAAGGTTCTGTCATTTACTTAATGAACTGTTTATAACCTATGAATAAAGATCGTTCAAATGATCTTTATGACTACTCTGCAAAACGGAATTGATGAGCGAAGAAACCCTTTGTTGATAACTTTTATGCTCTATTTACATAAAAGGACGGATCCAAAAACATTTCTTATCATTCTTTAAAGACTGTTGCAAAATTTTAGCAATCCATTTATATGAGCGACTATTTTCTTGAACAGAGACAAAT